>VZRO01008067.1:809925-994371 GCA_013397915.1 Daphoenositta chrysoptera
CCCACGCGTGTCCCTCGGGGTCCCTGCCGTTCCCCAGTGGGACACCACCGTCCCCTCTGGTCCTAGAGGAGGCTGGCTGTGCTGATATGGGGTGAGCTGCGAGGACCCCCCGTCAGAGTACCCCCCCTCCAGGTGTCAGGCTCATCTGGCCACTGCTCTCTTGTCCCCTTTGCATATCTGCATCTCGGGGGGGAGGCCTCCCTGCATCCCCTCCCTTCCGACCCTCTTCCCACCTCCCTTCTCACCCACTCTTGCTGTCATTCCCATTTCTCTCAGCTTCTGTTGCAGCTTTGCCCCCCTCAGTCTGTCTGTCTCATGAAGCCTCTTGAGGGGCTGAGGAGCTGCTGGGGTCCCCCAGGGCCGGCTGTGCTCCCGAAGGAGCCTATGCGGCATGAAATCCCCACTGGAGAGTGTGTGTCTCCTGAGCATTCTCCCCACCACTCCCACTGGCACCAGGGGACTGGAACAAAGCGGTAACGGATTGGGCTCTGAATTCTGCTGCTTTGGCTGCACGGTCTGGTGCTCACCAGCTATGGGCCCTGTCTCCTCATTGCCCTATTGCCCTGCCTTACAGGCTGTCCCTGCACCTGGAGAGTGATCACCTAGCTGAACCCGACTGCTTCTTTTATGTGGAGTACTTTGCAATCCCTCTATCTGAAGGTAATCCAGTCGCTGGGGTAGGGGTTAGAGGAAGAGCTCCAAGGCTGAAAGCTGAAACACGGTGCTAAATGGTCCCCAAAGATGGGTCTGTGCCAGGAAAATGACCTGCAGCCAGCCGTGGATGTCAGCCACTCTCATCTCCCAGAGCAGTTTGAAAATAATTTGTTACTGGTGCACAGTCAAGGCAAACTCTGTTAGTGCTTCATCAGGAAAAAGGCCTGATAGAAGACCTACTCCATAAGGAGTGTTTCTGAAGGATGCAGTGGGAAGAGAGGTGGGCTTTGCTGAGGACGGGGTCATCCTGCAAGAGTGGCCACGACAGTAAATCCCAGTCCACTCTGAAGATGTAACCATGTTTGAAATAGTTTTCAAACATAGTTGTAAGTCTGCAGCCACACAGATTAACTACAAGCTTGTTACATCTGTGTACAGAAACCATATACAAATCCAGCCTCCTCCATCCCTTTGTCTCTAGCCCTGAGTCTGAGGCTTCCACTCTCACTCTCCATCGCTGCCCTTTTGAAGCCCTGAATTTAAGGTCAGCTGAAGTCTGGAGATTAAGTCTGTAGGAAATGTGTCTGCTGGTTTCATACTGCACACTCTCTCACCACTACTTTCTGAGTTTTTTCCAGACATTTCCCTTCTCTTCCGTGATTGCAATTCTCTAATATTGTGCACTAAACTGCAGGTTGATCCTCTTATACTCTCTGTACACTTCATTCTTTCCTTTGTCAGCTTCTGCTTCTGCCCCTGCCCATGCCCCTGCTCCTGCCCGTGCCTGTGTCTGCAGGCAGGCTAGAAACCAGGCAGGCTGGAACTAGTCAGATTGAGTTATTGGGTTCAGTCTCATTTCCCTGTCTTTAGGCAGTCTCTGGATCATCATTTGCAATACTTATGCATTTTCTTGATTGATTGGGATGTATATTTTATGGGTAGCACATTAAGCCCCCTTTATTTTTTTTTTTCTTTTAGAGATGTTCCCAGAACATGGGGGAAGGGGAGAGTTAACAGTGCCTTCTGATTATTAAAACTCTCATGCTGCTGGACAGTCCTTGAGATAAATGGGTTCTGACCTGATCATAGTTTGACTGTTTGAGCAACAATATAGCTTTTAAAATAAAGTAAATCTATTTTTGAAAACAGAAATTACCTGCTGATGCTTGCTTACTAAGGGTTTGCAGAAATATACACGTATACATTTGTTTGTTTTAAAACCTGTTCCAGAAACCAAGATTAATTCTCTAAGTGACAGATACCCAGAAAGCACGTACATCAAAAAATACACTTGGTGCATGACAGTGATGGCTCTCTTGCTTTGGGATTAGCATTGTCTGTCAGGTGATTTCTAGGAATCTGCAGAAAGGAAATAATCATTCCAAGCTGTACGCTGTAAAGATGCTCCAAACGAATGAACCAACCAACCAGCCGTTATGTTTCATCCATTTTTTCCTATTTGATTAACGAGTTGTTTTTTGCAGATGGAGACACACTTTGTTAGTAGCTAGTGTATTTTAAAGAAATTCTTTTCTCTGAAAGAAAGTTTGAACACTGAAATGCAGACAGAATATGTACATTAGGGAAGATGGTACAATGTGATTAATTGTAAGATAATGAAGGTTGCTTTTATCACCTGAGCCTGCCCTGTAATCACTAATCCATGTACCAAGGTTTATTTCAACATACTTATGTCTCAAATATCAGTGCTTCCTCTTCTTGCAGAGAGAGAGATGTGCAACAGGCTGCAAAGACAGCTGAACAGGAATGGCCTCTGTTGGGGCTAACACGGCCCATGCAGGAGGATTTCTGCCCTTCCTTGGCACTGTGTGGGTATTTTGGATTCCACAATGGGACTTTATTTATTTTTTTTTTCCTGTTGAAGTCTCAAGGCCTAGCAAATATAGCAGAGTATGGTACATTAATGTCCTTTCCTATCATAACATGAATGGCACTAGTCTAATTTTTCCACCCATCTTTTTCTCTCTAGTTCATGGATATAAGCACAGGTTTTGTCTATGTATGAGTTGCCCTGAAATGATGAGTGAAGACATTCTATCCTTGGTTTACATATATTTACCTGAAAATGTTTAATCTTTAATAATCTTGAATATAAACTGGCATCAAATGAAACATTCAGAAACCTCTTTTTATAATCCACTTCTCACATTTTAGTCACGGTATTTTAGGTCCTGATCCTGCAACTGCTTACACATTTGTTCAGCTCTCCATTTTCACATCAGTAATGGGATTTTATGGCAAGGATGAGTTAGTGTTACAAAGACTGAATCTGAATCCAGTGTATGTAAAAGTTAATGGAGTGGCTAGCTTTGGGGGTTGGGTTCAGGCCCATCTTTGCTTCATAATTTGACTTGGTGTTTATAATGCTTTTTTGAAGATTGTCTGCACTTCTGTTATAAACCTGTTTCTCAAGAAGTTTATAATTCAGCCACAAAAAAAATATTTGCCTTGGGCTAAATCATGTAATATAAAACTTAAAATTCCAAAGGAAAAAAATATTTTCCCCCTTTTAACAATAGCAGAACAGAGGAACTTTGATGTTTACTCCTTTATGTACTCATATAGCACATTTAATTAAAAATTAAGTTTGGCAAATGATTAATCAATGGCTGGAGACACCTTTGTTTGGTATTATTTTGAAAAAGAAACACAACAAATTAAACTCATCCATAATATTAAAAGCCTGAAAATGGAGACTTCCTATGAGTATTTAGTGCAGAATATTAATATATTTGCTTTATGACTAGGGTCTACTAATATCTTCATATACAGTCTGGTGCTCATTTATATCCTTTTCTCTAATGTTTTCCTTTTTTTGTTCCACTTATCTTCCCCAATAATCTCTCCAAAACTAGGCTTCTGTGTCATCTCCTCTTCTGTTGTTTTGGCCATATGAATCACTGCTTGGCTTCCTGTTGCTTACTGTACTGAACCAAAGCTGTTTACCCTTATCTTTAAGATCAGACATACATTTTACCTTGTCTATATCTCTCCTCTCTCAACCCTTTTATCTCCTACATCTTTTATCCTCCCACTCAGTCTCTCACACCCAATGCTTTTTTACCCTGTCCTCTCACGTTACACCTCTTTTCTACACACAGCCACATACATCTAAATGATCCTTCTTCTTTTACCGTGCATCTTACCCTTCTCCAAAGAAACACTGAAAATACATTTATTTTCATAAACTGTGCCATCTGATTTATACACTCTTCAGATTTACATATGGCTGTGTGTTGCAATATACACTCATATCCTAGACTCCATTGGTCAGAGATCAGATTCATTTGTTTTTACCTCATCCCCACACTGACTACATTGCTAGGGTCAGATTGACTTTACAAATATCTTACCAAACTCTTTGGACTCATAAGTGTGCCATGTCATAAATGCCTTATCAATGTCCATCATCCTGTCTAAACACATTCCACTCCAAAAAATTAGCACAGACCAAGGCTTTATTAGCTGATAATCTGATCATCAAAAGTCCAATGTTTTCATTTGTGTCAAAGGCAAATTATCTCACATATCATTATACTCCCATTTTCAATTTGACAACAAGCTCATCAGGTCTCTCTATGGCCTAATTCCTCTATTGCTTGCATTGCTATAGCTGCCAAAATCTAAGCATGGTCACCATGTTCCTCCAAATTGTCCCACTCCTCTCTTTTTTTTCTCTCTTTTTTTTTTTTTCCTTCTTCAGTAATATTTGTATATTCTCAGAGTAATCTGCTTTTATCTGAAATAGGAAGTAGACAACATACACAACATATGATTTACAGTAGTGTTTTTAATAATAATGCCTGACCAACTCAAGGGGTTCTGAAGTAGCTGTTTCTGTGATTAAGGAAGTAATGCATAGCAAATTCACCATATGGACTAAATATCTGACTATATTTCCATTGGTGGCAATGACAAAGTCCCACTGACTTCAAAGGAGAAAAGCAGGCCCTGTATGATGATAATGGACCCTTAGATTATAAACTTGTTTTTATCAGCTTCAGTTGTTTCCATTTGCTTGCATAATGGGTATATCACTGTCTGTGTTTACACTAAGATAACAGCAGCAAAAAACAAAAGTAGCAGTTCCTTTCAAAGTCAGGTTTTGCCAGACTGAAGGTCTATAATCCTTGAGAAGTAGGTAAAAACAGTGTTAGATGTATCTTTGTATTTCTTGTCCTGCTCTATTTTTGGCTGGAAAATTAGTGTCCTGCTCATATAATCTATTCATCCGTAAAGGCCCAGGTGATTATATCACATTATTGAGAATTATATGCACTACTTTATACGTGCTACATCTGATAGAATAATACTAGGAAGGGTGCAATGTTATTAGGGAAATGGAAGCTGTCACAGCAACACTGCATGGTTGTCATGCACCCCCTTTAGCTACAGTGCAGCAATCATGGTAAACAAGCAGTAGAACTGCATTCATTACAGATCAGATTCCCTTTCTCTGCCCTCTCTCTTCTTCTTCAAGAGATCTTCTCTATCATAATTTTCTTTGTCACTTATTACGGCTGATGTTAAATGGCTTTTCAGCTAAATGCTTGTTTGGGTTATTTATTAACTAAGGAACATTTACACTGGCATACTTTGATGTTATACATGCAATGGAGAACCCATTTGTAGACTATAGTGGATTAACTAGAAATTCAGGGAATCATATTCAGAGGGATTAACTCTCAGGCAGTGGATTACCTCCAGTCAGTTAGCTTCATTGGAGGAGATGGAAGCACCCCCTAGCACACAGATCTTTATTCAGGTGATTACATATAGTGGTAGGAGTATTATTCAAACAAATAAAGTATAATTAGTTTATATGTCTGCTGCTGTTGTTCTTGCAGTGCAAGAATTTGGACTGAGATCTGGGAGGAGCTCTTAGGCTCTCCATGGGTAAATTTAGTTTCATATCAATGCTTGAGAGTGGAAAGCAATAAATATGCTGGTATGATCTACTGGGTTCATTTCCAGAATGTTGGTTTCTTTTAGTATTTTCTCTTTATTGCTATGTTTGTAGGAATATTGCTTTGAAATGTCATGTTTCATAAAATTACTTTGAAAAAAACCCCCACCACAGCGTGGAATTTTGTTTTGTTACTTTATCAGAAAGATACAGTTAAAACAGAAGGACATTTTTGGTGTGGAATACATGTGGAAAATTTTTTAAAACTGAATTTACAGGGGGCAGTAGAGAGATGTCAGAGAAACCCAATGAGAGTGTTAGAAAATTGGATTGGCAAACTCTCTGGTATAGAACTAGAAAAAGAAATTAAAAGAGAGCCTGAAAAAGGAATAGGAAATCAGATTTGAAAAGGCCTCTCATTTGGCCTCACAATTTGGAAATTTGTTGTGTTTGTCTTTTTTTCTCAAGCTTCGTTTTTCTTGAAAATTTGTTTTTTTGTCTTTTTTCTCCATCCTGTCTTTTCTACTTTATTTTTAACTGTGTTGAGACTACTTTGTCACCAATAAAGTCAACTGAAGAACTTCTGTTTTGAACTTTGCCTACTTTGCTGGGGAAAAAAGTCTGTAAAAGAAGCATCTAAGCAATGACCAAAGCCGTTTTCAACATGCCTCACAATCTTCTCAATCTTATTTCATGAAAAGGGTAACAGAATCATTGTATTACCTTTTTTTTTTTCAACTGCCAGGTATAGTTTAACATTTCTTACAGACCTTTCTAGAATCTATTTTTCATTGTGGGTTCATGACTTTATATAATTCAGAAAGGTTGTCATGAGGAGAAACACAGTTGTTCAGGTTGTCATAGCAGCTAAAACTTTCTTTTTTGTGAAATTGTCACCCGGCCTTTGGCTTCATGTAACCAAATCACCAGAAACATTATTAGTTTAATGAAGAAGCTCTCCAACAGGCTGTTTCCAAATCTGTAAGTTATCTGTCCAACTAGTATGTCACTGCTGTGTGCAGTATTTTATTCGCAAAGGCCATCTGGACAGCCTTGACAAAGGATTCATATCATTTGCCAGAGAACATCTTGTTTGCTGTGAAAAAAAATTAAATTCAATGTTATTCTAAATCTATCCAGAGACATTACTTTTTTTGTTCTCAACTGCTCTGTTGGCTTTACTGTGTTGAAGCTTCTTTGTCATCATTGCAGAATTTATAATCATGACATACTCTCCTTTTTTGTCCCTGTAGTTGAAGTCTTACACACACCTTTGTTCTTTAAGATTATTTCAGACTCTGATTAGTTACAGTTCTTGATTTATTCTGGTGAGATTTGTGTTTGAATGCAAACTCTCTGACATTTATATGTTATGTTGTTTTTGAGATTTCCTTCATGGCTTGTTCATCATGCCATAGCATATCATAAAACCTTCAATTATTTTCTCCTCCTTTGGGGCAAATTCTTCCATCACAAAGATCTTAATGAGTAATAAACAGAGAAAACCAGGTACCACATATAGACTAGAAAAAGGTCAAAGCCCACTTTAACAGCTTGGCAATTGCATGTAGTGAATCCAAAAGGTGCTTGGGTTTTATTGACTGGAATGAAGATGATTTCAGTTAGGCAGAAAATAACATGCTGTGACCAATGGCCAAGAACCCCACTTCAAATTAATCCTGCAAGATACGGAGCAATCTTATAAATAGGAGTGAGTAACCTGAGCTGCCATACAACACAGAATAGGAGCTGATGTTTTTTCGGCTCCTTAGTAAAACACTGAACACGTTGCTGGGGAGCTCTGCATCCTTCATGCAGAAAGTTCACAAGTTAATATAAATTCAAATGTTCTTTCACCCAATTACCCATAATTAGAAACGGACTTCTAGACCTTTGTGGTACAGTATCTGGATGAAACATGAGAAAATTAATGAAATTGATTTTTTGACATATGCAGTATCACTCCCTGAATCTAATTGAAATAACATTTTTGAGAATGACCGGAACTTACTGGATTTATTGAAAGGGCTTCTTTTTTATTTGCTGCCTTGATTTTTGTCTTACAAGAATATTTTGTGGCATAATATATGATCCTGTTGCAATCAGTAAATATGTAATACATTTTGCATTCATCCATATATTCAGAATCTCTCCAGGTCTCCACAGAAGTAAAGTATAGACACTCTATTTTGAAGAGTTTAAGGTGAATTAAAATTTAGAACCAAAGTTTATAAATGGTTCTTAATTATGTAAGTGTGGTACCTGAAGAAAAAAATACTAAGTTTATGATGAGACAGTGGTAACAAACAATTTCTGCTTTTAAATGTAACCTGTTTTTATGGCTAAAGAAGACCGGAGACGTGCTGGAGCTCATTTTTCCAAAGGCCCACACTTTTGCAGACCAAATGAGAAGATTTTCTGCATTGACTGTTTAAAAAAAAAAAGTAGCTTAAAAGTTTAGTATCCCTAGACACAGTGACAAGACTGCACATAGATGCTAAAATCCAGCAGCAAGACAGCAACAGGTATTTAGAGAGGCAGGGGATATTTGAGTGTAATGCCTCCCTTGGTGAAGGGGAGTTTTGGGCAGTGAAGTTCACTATTATGGTCTGTGGCTGTGTTCTGACCCGTGCTGCAGCGCTGCCAAGAGCACACTCAGGGTCTTTAGCCAGGACATTAACCTATTGACCCACTGCCTCAGAGTGAGAATGCTGCCAGCCATCGTCGGCTCTCATTGAAGAGGAAGGTATTGCGAACGTTGAAAAGAAACAATTCCTTGGCAACTAATCAGAAGATTTACCTAAGAAACACTCACTGAACTAAGTCAATGTTTCTGAGACTCTGCTGCTTGCTTATGCCCCATGGAAAATTGTCTCCATCAAACTCAACTTCATATGTATTAAAACAGATTAGGTTAATTTTGTTCAGTTGTTTAACTATTTTCAAGTCCAAAGAAAGTTTCTTTGTGTAAAGGATAAATCAAGGATAGAGTCTTGCTCTATAACCTGCAGTCACTCCAATTCCTACTTATATCAACTTGAAATAGCTTCATATTTCAGTGAATTAAGTAGGCCTTAGTTAAACTGGTATACTGATGAGGTGTGGTGTGGACCTGAGTACTACTGATAATTGTCATGATTTCAGGGTGGTTTTATTCACTGCGAGCTCATGTGTGCGGGCAGTGCCTAGGGGAGTCAACATGGGTCAGGAATCCCCACAGGAAGTCTGGATGAAGCTGTCCTGCATAAATGAGACTGAATTAGTTGCCATCAGGCCAGAGCACAAACTCTAACCCATTTGGTCAACAACTATAGACACAGCTTTAGTAGCTGCACAGACAATTACTACATCTTTGCAAAAACTGGTGCTGTCCGGCAAATAGAAAACTATCAGTGTGAGAGTTAACCAAAACGAAGGGCTACTTTTTTGATGAACATGTTTTTGGTATGGAGAGGAAGCAATCAAAGTGAAGGGTGACCCTACATACTGCCACTTGTTGCTCAGCTGCCCACTGTGGAGAGCAGTCCCTCTGCTGATACCTCAGGATCAGGCCCTGCAGATCCTCCCGTCTGGGTTTCTAGGAGGGTTTTGAGCATGAGGACATGCAAAGAATTCATAGTCCTTCCCCTTCCCAAGTTCTTCTTATTCATCTACTAGGTACATACTCAGACTTCTGTGTAGCCAAACCAGGGTGCACAGGGCTTTCAGCTGCTCTGGCTGACAGGTCTAGGAAGTGTTTCAGTATTCCACAGCGTGAGATCTTGCTCTTTGGCAAGGGGGAGTGGGTCCAGCGTCTGTTACTTCAAATGCCCTGCAGGAGGGAGGAGAGTCTCTGAGAGGGACAGAGGGGCACCACCCCATATTGCCGTGCTGAAATGCTCCCCACTACATCCAGGAGCGGATCTCACATTTTCTGTAAGAGGGGCCTGCATGTGTTTCCACCACACTGTGGAAGCCCATCTGTGTGATGGTGAGTTCTGAGAAAACACTGAAGTCAGTGGTGAATGGCCCTTCTCATGACATACCTCCTGGCTTCCTCTTCTTCCAGGTCTCAAGCCTCAAATGCACAGTGCCCATCTTGTGTCCATTTGCTGGATGACCCACAGATATTCCCTATGCCTTGTGTAAGGCCTACTTACATCCTTCTAAACTCACATGGGCCAACTGTGAATGGGTTAAACACTGAAGTGGGAATAGGTATCAGGAAACTTGGTAAGGGGAAGGCAAGGAATGTCTTTTAAATATTGCTGTTGGGATACTCTTGGGGTAACTACTGTTTTTTGAACTTGTGTGGTGCTACCGGTATGGCCTGTGGATGGTGCAATACCCTGATGATTCTTTCGGGGCATCTGGCTGTCTCTCCCCTCCTGGGCTTTCCTTTTGCACACTGAAAGGAGGGTTGCTGTCTCTGTGAGGCCCAGGCTGGCTCCGCAGTGTTCCTCAGACATCTGTTGACATGGTGTTAACAGCACTTGTCGTCAGGCCTGGGTCCACAGGCCAGGCTGCTAATGAGGAAACCGCCTTACAGCCTCAAGAGTGGGATTTTAATAAGTGTGATGTGGAGAGTATACACATGCCCTGGAGTGTTGTGTGAATATTTTGGGTTGCATGTGAGAGTACGAGGTCTTCTGGGTTAATGTTGGAGGATGGTGACAGATGGAGACAGCTAAACACAGTATGGCCTCATCCATGCTGCTCCTTGGTGGAAGCTAACCTCAGGATGAACCCAAGCTTCATGGTGAAGAGATGTAAGGAGAATAGTCCAAACCACTACGGAAGAGAATGTAGAGCAGACATCAAGGGCTGAATGCTCAAGCTTGCACCCTCACCCTCTTTGATTTCACAGGATATGGATATGCACTGTCAATCCTCCCTGGAACTTCTGCCTTGCCTTGGTGGGAAACATAATTCTATTGATTTAATAAATTACACTATAATTTCTATCAGGCTACAAACTCAATCTTAAAACAATTTAATTTAAAAAGTCTTACTACTTTCCCTATGATCCACCTCTGTGTACTGACACAAGAGGGTGTCTGAATTTCAAAGCTGGCGTTGTTTGACTCACATCCTGGTGAACCACAGTCACTATCGCTGCTGTATACCATGTTCTGATTGCTGTTTTGCAAAGACATTAATGAGTTTCCCAGATCAAAGCCGGCTCTTTCTCAGCATAGTTTAACATATATAAACAAAATCTGTTGCAGTAACTGTGAAATCATTTGCATTCATAATTATAGTGGTTTTTCTCATAAATTGCAATCATGTCCAAGAAAACATATAAAAATAGAAATACATTACTTATGCTTTATTGTTCAAAATGGGCTTCTGTTTTATCAAGCTGCAATGACAAAAAAAATACATTTACTCAAAACAAGAAACCTGGAATATCATACTGTGGCAAGGTGGTGACAGATCAAAATCAAGAATAGTGCAGTTATCTCTTAAAAAGGAGCTAGAACCTTTGAAATCACTATCACTATAGCATTAAAAGCCCCCAAATAAAAACAACACCATGCCATGTAGACATGAGATGACATTATTCTAACTGAGGGCCTCAACTGAACCAAAACATTTGAATTTTTTATAAGGTTTTACATTTTTGATGAAAATATCTTAGTAAGGAACTGTTAGTAGATTCAAAAATATGTCTGTCAGATATTCAGGTCTGTAGTGTTGTGAAAGCTCTTGGAAGTGATGGTGAATGTGCAGTTGATCAAAAGTCTCAGCCGATTTAAAATGCTCAGTAAAATCCAATTAAGCAAAGCAGAGACTAAGGAATCGAAATGCCTACTTTTTCCATCCAAGCACCTGCATATCTTTAGGAATTTAAATTATTACTAGCATATGTAGTCTATATAGGAAGTAATGAAATATTTTCCCTTCCAAAACTTTTAAATTACATCTAAATCCCATTTACTCAGAGTATTTGAGACAGAGACATTGTATTCAGCCAAAAACGTCTGAACTGGTCAGCTGGAGTAATGGAGGAAGGAATTAGATTCTTAGTCTATTATCATAAAAAACAAATTCTGCCACTGTTACCCTCATAAAGTCATAGCTCAGTCCTGAGTATCTTACACCATTTTGGCAGTTCCACTGCAGATAGAGAATAGCATTATCTGACGTGGATACAGATAACAATATTTGTCTAATAGAAAAGGTTTCAGTATTCTGCATTAAATACATAGTAGTAAAACTTCTGACAGGGGTATTCTGCTTAAGCTGTCCCCTGTAATGGATGATTTGGCTGCAATAAAAAGTGACAGGCTTTTCCTATGTTAAGACTAAACATAAAGGCCTTCTGGAATTTGAGAGGAGTTTTTTAATGTCCTAAGAATTTCTCTCTCTAGGTCCTGGTTTTAGCGAGAATTAGAAAAAATAAGTGTTGAAATGTAATAAATAAGGCTACTCTCTTGAGCTTTCCAAACCACTTTGCTGACCCAAGAGGCAGGTCAGAAAAATATTGAATCCTGAGAGTGCTTATCTGAACCACACATTTTGAGGGGCAATGGGTCACGGATGGAATCTTTAAAATAAGAATCCAAAGTTCAAGCTTTGGGTGTCAGTTTAGTATAATTTCATGAGGAGTCCATAACTCCAGTGCAGTATTAATGATGTTGTTAAAAAGATCATGAATACAGATGCAATTACTATGGGATTCTGTAACAAGTCCTTTGTGATAAGTGTGGTGATAATCCAAAGCTAGGGAAAAGTGAAGGGTCATTTACTGTGCCAAGCTTAACACATTTGGGCTCTGTTGGAGTAGTTGGGGAAGCCAATTTTGAAGCTGAGAGCAGTTTGTTTTAAAAGCATTGCTACTGCCTCCTATTTGTTTAGATCTAGAGCTCTAACATTATACTGTCAGAAATTGCTTTGAGACTTCACTTGGCAGGAGACGTTTTTTCAAGAAGATAGGACCCAGGTCATTTAACACTAACTCAGTGTAGAAGCCAATTTCAATAGGGAGGGAACCATTCTTTTGGTGGGAAGGAAAATAGAACTTTTGCCAGAGAAGCTATCAAGTATGTGCTCAGTGGCTCCCGTTGCCAGCCAGGCAAGCAGCTGGTTTCAGCACGCACTATTGTTTCCAGTTGGTCCTCATCTGTAGCCCCATATAGAGCACATCACAATAATTAAGTCTAGAATTTAAAAAGGCATGGATTGGAGGTGGCACTATCCAAAGCCAAGAAGAAATGTGATAGATTTCTAACTGAAGCAGATATGAAAAGCTGTCTTGGGCCCTCAAACCCACCTGTGATTTCAAATAGCAATAGGAATCCAAACACACTCCAGGTCAAAATCCTCCCAAATGGGAAGTGGAAAAGATCACACCTATTTTCTCTTTCACGATAGCCCCTCCTCCATCTTGTCCAAATGAAGTTTCTGTCAGCTTGCCCTTATCTAAGTATTAATCTCTGCCAGGCGCAGGCAAAGCAAAGATGCTGCACCATCTGGGTTTGATGAAAATGAGGCATAGAGCAGCGTGTCACCTGCATCTTGAAAGCACAACAGCCCAAACTGTGTTATTATCTCTCTCAGCATCACATAGAGGAGGTGTGCTAAAATATAGCCTGGCAGAACCTGTGTGAAAGTGTTCTTCGGGCAGATGAGCAATTGATCAAAATCACTTTCTTTCATCTCCTGGGGCCCAAACCTGTTTTAGTTGAAGCCTAAAGCAGTTTTGCAGTTGAGTTCAGTGGGAACTGGAGTTGACATTTGGAGAGGAAAGAACAAAATCACTCAAGTGAGTGATAGCATAAAAGCTGTGGTGTTTATCACAACCAAGGACTATGGGTATCAAACACTACTGGCTGATCTAAGAAATTACCACAGGTATCTGAGATTTTGTCCACTGCTAAGGAGAAACCAACAATCAGTGAGACTAGAACAGTCTTTGTACTTTTCTTCTAAAATAAATGGACCTGAAAAAAATGGTTGAAGGACACATTAATGTTCCAAACTGGTTTATTTATCCCCATCTTCCTTCTTGAAGACCCTTAGAAAGGAGATTGTAGAGCAATAAATAGCAACATAATTCCAAGGACTGAGATTGCGTTGTTTAAGAAAACTAATGTTTATATAGTTTTGCAAAAATGCTATCTTTAGTTCTTATGAGGAATCAGAACTATCTGGTCTAATGCATTTGTGCTCAACTCATTTCCAAAATCCAGGTTGCATAATTAAGTCGTTCCTCAAGCTTCCAAGCTGCTGCTTAAACTGGCTGACATATTGCCAGAGAAGAAGTCACATTTATCTCTTGCAGTCCCAGTGTGACCACAGGTGGATACACTGCCTGTTTTGGAGAGCACTGAGGGTGAAAAGTTCATTTGTCCATCTCCTTTTCCCCAGGTAATCAATTACAATGAAATAGGTTGGCTTGGCTTCCTCTGTAGGGTCACCTTTATTCTTCTGAATGGAAACCCAGCTTTCACTACCCTTCAGTGTCTGCACAGCTTAAAAGCCTTATGTATTTAAACTAGAGTGACACTCAAAAGGTGTATAAAAGATGGGTGATAGATAGATACAGGATGAAGGTGAAGGGAAGAAGTAGCTGCTTGTAACAAGATTTCCTCAGCTCTTACTCTTTTGTTAACCACAGCGTGCAAGGTGTGCAAATGTGCTGCTGGAGTGAACACACATGTGCTGCAGATCATGCTTTAGATCAGTCTGCACGTATGTCCTTTGAATGGGATAAAAGATTCACTTCTAAGCGACCTGGCTTACCGGCTCACATGGGTTGAAAGGAAATCGTTGTGGTATTTTAATCCTAGCAATTTTCTGGAAATTTGTGAGGGGAAAAAAAAGACTCAGATTAAAAACTTAAGCTCTTATACTAGTTAAGAAAACCCAGCATTCTAACATGATTAACATTAATAAGTAGCGATTTTAAAAGCGGCAGAAGTGGCTAAGCCATGGTGGAACTGCATTTTAGGAATTTTAAGATAATAATTTGAGTATTAAGCTGTGGAAAATTGGTCTGTACCAAGAAGGAAGCAGCAGGTTTGATAACTAATGCAGAACATGAAGCGAAGAAGACAAAATCCTCTTCAGAAGTGGTGATTTAACATAATAATGATGTGGAGACATACATGAAAAGTATGTATCAAAACACCTATGTCAGAAAAGGGCTATTTTGGAAAACAAGTAGTTTTCTTATGAACCCCGAGAGATAAAGTATTGAAAGAATGAAAGATAAAAGGACACTTTAACTCATGCTAATATCTCTTCTTAATTTAAACACAATTTTATGATAAGCACTACTTCCTTGGAACTGTAATGGTATTTAAAAAAGACTATGCACATTAGCTTTTATGGTGTCATCATGACCTGTAAGTATTCAAATGAAGAAAACGTCCTAGTTTTGTAATTTTAGAAAGCAAAATCATTTAATAGCTTATGGAGAGTAAAAAGCATTATGGTTTGTATAGGCGTGAGCTGAAGGTTCTTAGAGTTAGCTTCCTTGCATTGCCATTCTTCTATTTTATATAAATATTTTCAAAACTTTATTTTTATTTTTAGGTTCATTAAACACATGGAGTTGTAATAAATAACACCAAGAAGTGAAATTTCTTTTTCACAAATTTTCCACTTTTGTGCTAGTGCAATTTTTATAATATGATGTGTTTCTTATGATTTTAGGCTTATCTGTGCAGGCTGTATTCAATATACTTACATTAAGATTTCGATGACACAAAAGTTCAGAGTTCATTTTGCCTAAAGCATTCCTTCTCTATTGAGATTTCAGTGAAGAGCAGTGAAATGTGACCAGAATAACCAAGTAATGACCAATCCCATAGCTATCAGAAAGATAAAAAGGATTAAAGTGGCACTTTGAAATACAGTTCTGAATGTGGAACATACTGGAGAAAACATTTTTGAAGAGAGAAAAGAGTTTATAAACTACCTATAGATTTGCAAAGTGCTGCTAAAAGAGGAGGTTGAAAGGTGAGCTCAGTCCTGTCAAGAAAGGAAATAAACAGAGAAAAACAAGTCTTTCATAATTTGAAAAACTATGTATGATCCATGCATACTTACAGTTTGTATAAATTAAGCATGTAGTTCTGTAACATTGATGGAGAAATGCACCATACAAATTAGAAGTGTTTTCTAGCCAAAAAACATTTTAAGGAAGATAACAGGTCTCCTATCCTTTTCCTCTCACTGGAATAAAATAAATTATGTCTGGCTGGAATCTACGAACAGTGAACAAACACATTTAATCCAGGGATAAAATCAATTCCTCCAAATTTTCATGCTTACATGGATTGTTTTTATATTTCTTCTTTGTAGTAGGCATATAAAATGCCTTTTCTTGGAATGTTTAGTAGCGTGAAGGGTATGTGGTTGCTTCCAAAGGATTTAGATGTCTTACTAATGAGACTAGGCTGCACGTGCCCTCCATATATTGGGATCTAAAGATGTCTACTTAGAGTGAGGCAGGTGTATGGGGAATTAAAGGGAATATTTAGAATCATTGTTCTTGCAATTACATGGTCAGCATGCATATAGACGTAATTACTTCTATCTGTGCACAATTTTCTCTTTTGAAATTGCCTGGAGCAGACAAACACAAGAAATTTTTTGGGATGAACAAATCTGGCATTTCTGCCCATTCTTCCCTAAGGAACCCTGTTTTGCAGGTGGGCTGAAAGCACACCCAGCACACTGGCAATACTGACCTCCACACCATGTGATGCTCACAACAAATGGCAGATTACTAGAAACAGTTCCTATAAAAGCCTGTTGAATAGGAGTCTACTCAGAAATCAAAGACCTGAACTTTGGGCATGGGGAAAACACCATCTTTCCAGATTTAAACTAGTCCCAGAGCTAGAGGTGAGGATTTGGGCTGAAAATCATGGCTTTATGTTGGTGACCACTATGTCCTACTCAGGAAAGAGAGGTAAGAGCTGTGAATTTGAGATGCTCTGACCTCCAACACCACAGGATAGTAGCTGTCTCTGTGGTGGCATTCTGCAGGTGTTAGTGTTGGTGTCACCTGGTGCTGAACAGTGTCAGGAGATGATCAAAAAAGTGATCAGTGTTCCCATTTTTAATGTACTCAAGGCATAATGAACAGCAAGTTCTTAATTCCAGCCTCAAAATACTGGAAATCCCTGTCTTTTCAAATGGAAATAGTGAATTGGTTATGAGGTTATGACAGGGTTTCCATAAGGTGTCTCTGACAGCAGCTACTGAGATCACTTCTATTTTGTCTCTGAGTATTCATTAACTTTTAAAAATCAGATTTCTATTGCTGTGTTTACTCACCAGGTTTACCTTCTACATACATGAAATACGTCTTGGGAGAAACATTCACAAAACAATGAGAATAAGGTCTAAACTTCTGTGAATTCTACTTAATTCTGGTAGTGCCTGTTTTCTCTTACATAGCAATTCTATTTCAAGCAGTTTTAAGTTAAATTTGAAGAATTTATGCTGACAAAAATGAAAAAGTAAAATCAAGCACACTCACATAAAAAAAGTCATAGTGGTATCCATGCTATCAAATAAAAAAATCAAGGTAACATGCATATCAATTATTTTTGCCACTACAATTTTGAATTGTAATGATCAAATATATGCAATGAACTGTTCACAGATGAGCTACATTGCAGAAATTATTTGACGAATAGTTTAGAACAATGGTTACATTGAAGGAAATTGTTACCTCATCGCAGACAAAGCATAGACATAAAAGAAAAGGCAAAATTAGCCAAATAAATTATGCATTGCAAACCAACATCTCAGCTCTCATGATATCCCACCCCTTCACTGTAACTCCTTCTTTCACCATATGGAGAAATAAAATGCATTTCTAATTTGTTTTCTAATAAGTACTAATTAGTCCAGGCCTTTGAGATCCTTAAGGAAATAAAGTGTGTCCTTGTAGCCTTCCAAATAAAGCTCTAAAGCTGCAGCTGGTACAGTCCCACATTGCTCTTCCTTCCATCTTCCAAGTAAAAACTGAAATCTTCCCTTATTTAGATTTTAATGTGAGATTAATTTAAAATCAAATTGACTAAAAGTAGCAGCAGTCATTTAGTCAATGGGCAATGTATGGAAGCTGCTCCTTTGTGGTGACTTAAAAGATGATGATCTGAAGGAAAACACAGAAAATGTTAAAGTAGAAAGAAGCAAATTATTTTAAACTGCTTTTGTCAGATGATATTATCAGCAGAAATGGTTTAATGGGAAAAGCCCGTTTTGCTGTGGAAGTGTCTGCTCCCTCTGCACAGCCACTCTGAAGCATTGATGTGTGGGGCATGGAGAGCATCTCCCAGGAGTCATGCCTGGAATGACCTGTGCATTCCTGGAGCCCATCTCCCCTGACTCACTGAAGATTTCATCATGTATCCTTCAGCAATTGTCCAACTTAATCTTACTATAAACCTGACTCTTTCTTTAAACCAAATTTTTTAAAGGAATAATAATTTACTTGAATACTTCAACTTTTCTTCCAGTACTGGGCTGCTTTCTGGGATATGTACTCTGATGTACTTTTAGGGGCTTATCATGTCATACAGAAAATCTCTGCAAATGTACTCATGGTGTGTGAGAAGAAAAAAAGGAAGTGCTTTGTCACATCCACTACTTCCTCTGCCCCCTTCAGCCAACTTTTTGGGGTCTCCACCTTGTGAGGTGAAAAGCTGAAAAAAGGTGAAAAAGTTGAAAAAACACTTGGTGATTTTTGCCTACTTGATTCTACTGTTTTCTAGTGCCGGTTCTGAGTCACATGATTTCTCCAGCTATTCCCTCCAAAGTTTTGTTTGTCTCTCAATTCAAATGTTTCCTAAAAATCTCCTTTTGATCCAGGGAAAAATAACTGCTCATTAGTCCATTGCACAGAAACTGAATAGAGGAAGGTGATTTTGCCTTATAGAAGGTTTTAAGATCTTAAGATTTTTTTCCCAGCATTAATTTGGAAAACGAAACAAAATGCTATGTCAAAACGAATCCACTTCTGCTGGAACTTTCATTTTCTACAAGTCAGCAAGTTCTTAGGCAAAAATGCTTCCCTGGCACTTCTGTGACCTTGGGAAGGGTGGCTGTGTCGGTGGGCTCCTGGGCGAGCAGTGCCCGCGGTGTGGAGCGGTGCTCCGCGGTTGCTGGTGTGGTGGCACGGGTGTGCCGGTCCGTGGGGCAGGAGCTGCCCTCCTGTCCCATCCCTGCTGGCACCCTGGGCTCTGCAGCCAGAGCCACAGCCCTGCTCCTCTCAGCTGAGCACGGAGCACGTGCTGGACAGAAGCACACGGGTCATCCTGCTGACACGAGCTTGAGCTGATGAACAGCAAGCAGGGAAAAAGAAATAACAAATACTTTTCTTCACGCATGAAGCCCTTCGGTTGTGCAGGGGTGCTGTTATCTGTGTGAGTAATACCATATCCAGCAATGTTTGAATGCCTGAAGAAAAATGGGAAAGGGGCAGGTTACTGATACCACAGAATTGTTGTCCTTGGAAATTTTATAGTTAAGGTCATTGACAAATATTTTTGTTACATGGTCATCTCTTGTAAGGACCATCAACAACATTTTCTGGCATGCCTAGTTTCTTTGACTTTGCATGCCAAACTGGACTAAGCCAAATTTCTACTTCCACCTTCTTAGTATTATAAGTCCATCAAGAGTTGCTGTTTTTTGTTGGCACAGCTAAACTAAACTAAACTTTTCTAGGCACAACAGCCCCAAGAGCACTGGAGAGACTGTGATATGGACATCCACTATTTGTCAGTCTGGACATCCCCAGCAAGAAATCAGCCCTAGGTAATCTAATAAATAACCTTAGGTATTACCACTTTTTCATTTGTTAGGAGAGTATTTGCCACCATTTTTGAAAGTATGACTTTCTTGTTTTGCTGAGAGCCTCATTCCATGATCCAAAGGAAGCTTAGATGGCTAAATATCTACTTCTACAGATAAATATATTATTGGTAGAGTTTTGCAGGAAGTAAAATTTGAATATGTAGAAACAAAAGTCTGTAGGCACAGAGGGAACTTTGTAAAAAAAAAAAAAAAAAATTCCTAAGAAATTCAGGCTATTCTTTGGTTAGGTGGTGACCAGGGAAAAAGAATTTAGAATAGCATTTAGTGTTAAGGCTACTCAAGCCCCATTGTATACACCTACGTCATTCGCTGTGTCTAGCCTGTGGGGATGTGCTAAATTTCATTTTACAGTCGCTTTTGTTTTCCTCTCCTCTTTCTGAGAATGATAATTTTTTGAAAGAACACTGGATGCCATATCCATTTTTGGTACATGGGATCTTAAAGGAGATAGACTGTGATGCGAATTCCTAAAAACTGGTTGTGATCCAAGCTCATGTTCTTTGCTTGTTTTTCATTTTTACTGGTACCTATTTGGCTTCTAGCTTGTATGTTACTTTTTCTGCTCATTTCCATAAATAAAATGTTCTTTCTGTGCCATGTTGCTGTTCCCCCTGATTATTTCCTGCTGTGGCCTTGGTGTAATAGTGTTTCTTCTTTTACTTAAAACAGCATGCAATTGCATTTTGAGTTAAGTTAATGGGGGATGGAAAGGATGTAGCCAAATCTCTGCAGGACTCCCTGAGTCTCACCACAGCATCTCTACAAAACCTTTCTATGGGCCTGGCTCAGCTTTTCTCCTGGTTTCTGTCGGCTTTGTTTATTGCCGACCAGTGTAGAACATTTTGTATGTCACTTGCTATTTAATGAAATACCCTGCAGTAAGTTGAATTTCTAGTATTAGCTTCCAGGGAACCAGTAAGAGTCCAGTTATTGTTACTGCTATTAGGGGTGTATTGGTTCTTTGCCATCATTAAAAGAATGAAGTATTACATCTGCTAGGCTTGCATTACAAAGCAGCTACATAAAGCTCAATGTGAGCTTTATTATCTGTTGGACTTCCCATAATGTCTAGCACACAATACAGTGCACCTATTTAGCAAAAAGGTTCCCTCTGCAATTGAACCTTCTCTTAGAAATAGAAAAGGATTTTCAGGCTGTGAATCTGCAGGTAGTAATTTTAATAGCCGCTAATGTGAATTAATAATTCTAATAGCCTCATTTCTGATGCATTATCAGAATACTGGAGAGTGGGTTGCCATGGCTGCTATATTTTATCACTCACAGCTGTGTAAACTCTTTTAGGCCAGCCTTTTTCTTTTTTCTTTTTCTTTTTTTTTTTTTTTGTCTAAGAAACCATTCGTTGACTTCTTACTTTTAGAGCCCTCATTCAACATGGACTAACACAGCTCCTAGGAAAGTATTTTTTTCCCCTCTGGGGGACTGAGCCATATTATTATCAGCTTAGAAAAAATTCACTATCCAGGGAAATGTTCAAGGTAAAATCAGTTGTCATCATGCTGGCATATTTATCATTAGGAATACATGTTCTGCCCAATACTCTTCAAGGAATTCAGTTGTGCTGTGAAATATTGAGTGAGACAGAAGAATATATTCTCCATTTCCCAGGATGCAGCAAGCTCCAAAAAATACAACACATTTTTTGATTTGTAAAACTGTTATATGCGGATAAATTTGCATGGATATAAATTTTTCATTCTTTGTCTAATAGCAAGACAAATATTTAAATATATGAGTAACCTCATTCCTGCTTGGCAAAGCACTTGAGCATATGGAACTTAAGTTCTTGCTTAAAGTAAGCCCTTAATTGCTGTTTGTATCAGTTGCTCATCTAAGGTAAAAAAGTAAAAGCTCAGGAGGCACAGCACTCGGTTCACAGGGCTTTTTATCTCTGACATTTTATTTATCAAAACAAAATTATTTCGGTGCCATTTGTAGGCAACTCAGTAGTAGTGTTGATTTAGGGAGTATCTTAATCATGTTGGCTGGCATCACCAGTCCATTCATATTTATAAATCTCTTGAAAGCAGTGCTGCAAACTCTCATGTCAAGGACACCTGACCAGATTTGTACCGTAGTTATACTTCGATGTACTTCAACAGTCTAACCTGTTAATGGATGGACCTTAGAGTGGAGATTTGCATCTGGTAATGAAGCAAACTTTAAATTCCTTATCTGAAGAACATCCAGATCTCTGCAGTCAGCAAAACCTCTCCAAATCTTACAGCAACAGACCTTATAGAGATAACGATGGTATTTCCCAGAAGGGCAAGAGTGGTCTTTCTCACAGAATTTTGTCACTGCTATTTCTGGCTCTGGATTTAAGACCAGAAAGGAAGGGGAATTTTTAAAAAATGTAATTTACTTTTAAAAAACCCCCTTTGTTTCTGTTTTGGTTCTACAAATAGGCACAGGGAGAGGAAGGGACTCGCTCTCCTGTGCTTTTTATACACCCAACCCTACTCTACCTCAAGATTTCTAGTGAACAGTTTTCAGGCTAATCTCTTCTTCTGTGCTACTAAACCTGCTTATCTGAGGGTGGGATGCATTCTTGGAAACCTCTCTGTAGCACTACTATTTTGGGGCAGTGGAAGAAGACTTTTCTCTGCAGCTCAGGGCTCTGTGGTGCAGACAGCACTGCCCTTAGTGGATACTCCAGTTTGCTTCCCAGCCTCTCTGCTCTCATTTGCAGCATATTCACCTTCACATGATGACTCATTTGCTTTCACAGTTGTTAAGAGTCACCTCAGGTTTTGTACGCACAGTTACTGCACATTTTGTACCCTTAAAACCCTCAAAGGGTGACCATGGCAAAGCAGGGATTAAAAATGTTTGATGGATGACACCCTTCCTCTTCACAGAAGGCATTTTGTCTATTTTATATTAAGAGATTTAGACAAAATTACATCTCTAAATGTCCCAGACTATGCCCTTTGTTACCATGAATCACACCAGCTACGTAAGGCAGGCAGCACAGCACGAAAACAGATCCTCAAATGACACATCTACACAACTGTGCCTCCACTTACTTGGACTCCAAAACACTATTTAAGTTAGTATAATGTACAAAATACACATACACATACATGCACTTAATTTGAAATATAAACTAATATAAGCATTTTTTAACTATGGAAAAATTCTTTGGGTTTTTATTTTCTTGACTCATTCTGCTTCTTAAAAAAGAGTTGATAACTGAATCCTTTTAGATTACAAAAAAGGATCTTTCTATAGCAAATATAGATGCCCACACACTGTCCCTCAAGAAATAAGTATATAATCGGATTAGGAGATATTTCAGATTTGGACAACTCTAATTAAATTACTTCTAACTTTTTACTGGCCTCTGTGGATCAATCTCTTCTTGACCTTCACAGTCCATCAATATAAGCAAAGCAAAAAAAATATTCTATCTGGAAAAAAGCATGCCTTTTTCTTATTAAAAAAAAAGCCTGTAGTTGGCTGGATTTGTTTGGCACTTGACTTCATCATGCATTAACATTAGCTTAAACAACCCACACTTTTTTTTTACATTAACTTTATTCCATGGTACAATCCCTGTGTAAAGAAATTTCTTGTGCAATCTGGTTTTCTTTTGCATACATCATTTACCATCTTTCGAGGTAAGGAATTTAAATGTATGCTGATGCCTTTATCATCTTGACAGTTTAAGGATAAAAGTTCTGTCCAATGGGATGAACAAAAGACTTTTTCCTTTAAATGTATAAAGTAGAAGATATTTTCTTTAAATCTCTTAGAAGATTAAATGCCACATAATATTTTGCATAACATTTAGGAAATCTTTTACTTGAGAAGCCCGGAGTATATGTCTTTGAGGTCCTATTCTGATCCTTTGCATCTACATAGTGTAATTGTAATCTGATTGTGCATCTCCTAACTTGCCACAGTAATGAATGAGGACATACTCAGCTGGAATTCTGTCCTTTTGATGTAGATGATGTGCCTCAACAGTAGCCAATTTAAGGGGTCTGGAGGTAGAACTGCATATTTAGTTCCTTGCCTCCTGCTGTGACTATGTGTGCTTAAATTTTTCAATTTTAGCATTTATATAGAAACAAAAGGAAATTAAAAGTTTTTTAAAATTAGCTTTCTTTTATGAATTAAATTTAATTACAGTCGTGCCAGTATGCATTAAAGTGAATGTTTTTGCTATGAGACTACACAGCCAGAATCAAACCAGTTCTTAGTCAACAATGTACAACCACTGTATCAAATTTAATCTTGAAGTAAGCACAAGCCATATCAATTAGAGATGTGACATTCTGCATGTCGCAAGGCTAATTTTTTTCCCACCAATTTTTGTGCAATGTAATGAGTGTATCTGGAAGAAAAATGCAGTCTCATGCCTTTATCCCATGTATAGAAATGATTAATCATAAACTTCACACTGTTACTGCTGTGGATAGTGCATTGACCCTGGATGACACTGGTTCATAAGGATGACCCATCTTCAAAAGCTGAGAAGTGTTCATTGTGTCACATTTAGGAATGTACAAAATATTTTTTTTTGACTGATAAAAAAGTATTCACGGTTCATTGAAGTTTTGAAACTTCATTGAAAATGAAAGCTACTTTTTCTGGTAAGAAAAAGACATTTGTAAATATCTTTTTTCTTACTGCTCTGAAAGATGATGCTTGACTGTAAAAATGAGATTTTCTACTGAAGTTCAAAGTCAGAACATTTATTATTTATTTTTTTCCACATTTATAACTTGTTGGAGAAAAAAATCTTTAGTTGCTAGGAGAAATGTTACTGTCTTTCCTGCACAAAATGAAAAATGGCAAATCAGGCAAACTCGAGGTTTGTCTTTTGCAACAGAGACTTCACAAACACATATAACTTGGAAAAATAAAAGATAAATAAATCCTCCCTTCACTTCTGTTGCTCACACTTTTCTGCTTCCCTAAATGCTAGTCTACACTTAGCTGTAGACTAGCTGTCTTCTTTTCTCCAGATATCTTTTCTTCCTTTCTAGTCTCTTCTTTCTCATCAGGCAATTGAAAACATCTTTACTTGTTGCCCTGAGGGAATGCAACCATTTAACATAGAATTACCCAGGGATTCTCCAGATGGAATACAAAGGACATTTCCTAAAATACCAAGTGAACACTTTCTCTGCTGGTGACCTGAAAAAAGAGTCAGCTCCTGATCAGTTCCAAAACTCATCCAGTTACAGTATGATGGATGTTGGGTTCATGAAGCCTCAGATGCTTTCCAAACCACTTACTCCTTAAACTTCTCTCTTCCTTTTCCTCTTAAATTATCACTATTATTGTAAAATCTAACTACACACATACACCATCCTTCTGCTGTCTGCACCATGACTAATGAGGAACAATTCCTCATGAAGCTTCTGTCCTTCCTAATTTTATTCTAAGCAGGGCTAACACAAAAGGAGTTTTTCAGCAATGACCATAATGACTGTTGCATTAACCCCCATGGGCCAATTAGTTGCAGCACAACTCTGCAGCCCATGTGAGCTGGGGTTCTCCTGCAAGCTGTCTCTGGGGCAGCCCTGCTAACAAGCCACACAGCAGTCTGGGAATGTCACCAAATGTCTTTCCCTTTGTTTCAAAGACCCAATTGGTAAAGTATTCTCCATAAAATAACAGTAAACAGTAATGTGGGAGTAGTGGGAAAATCCGCTATAAAACTTCCATTAGTTAATGAAAGTGGCTGTCACAATCATGTGAAAAGTTCAAGGAGACAATCTTGTTAAACAGCCATTTTGCATAGAGAAATTTATATTGCTATGGACCTTTTCAAATAACTTTGAGGTTTTCCAGAACAATTTATGAATGCTGAGCTTTGAAAGAGGAGATATCAATCCACGACAAAATAAAGTTGGCTTGCAATGGACATTTGGTCACAGTTCAGACACTCCATGTTCATTTAGAACACACTTCTATATAGCTCAGTAGGGATTTTTCTCTGCTGAAGAGCTCCACAAGCTTCTTTGATTCCATTTTGTATTGGAAGTTGTTTTAAAATATCTCTACAATCACATTAAATGCTCAAGCATCAACACAGAGTTCCTAACACTGATGACAAATTACTCTTAAATGAATAGTTCCAAAGCTGATGGCCCCACCATCACTGTGTTTTCATTTGTATCGCCCTCTGAACCCATCAAATCTGTCCTTGTCTTGAGGTGACCAGTCTTCTGAGGTTAACATTCTTACTTAGGACTCTGAAATTCTTGACCTACACAGACACAAAAGCTGCAGACTTCAAAGATAAAGGACAAAAAAAGCAGAGTTTTAATCTATTTTTCCAGCCAGTCATCTCCCATGCATCTAAATTTAACAGTTACTCCTCAAAAGTATCCAGCCAAACCAGCCCAATTCAAGTAACAAAACGTTAGGCCAAACACAGGTCCCTTTAAAGGTTTGACACAGGCAGTATTTACCATGTAGTGGGAATTTGTGGCTCTGAAATACAGGATAAGGGCAACCAGTTGCTCTCATGGCAGTCCTATAATAAATACACCTTAAAAGCAGCCCATGTGTGGTATCTGTTACAGGTACAGCTTCACTACAGTTACACATCTCTATCAGTGGGTAGCTGTAATGCTTGTCTGGCCTCTGGTCCCCTCCTCTTCCTGCATTCAGCATTCAGGGGTCTCTGGTACCTGGTTTTCTTGGGGGTCCCTGCTGCAATCCCTGGGGATTGCTTTCTCCTACATTTGTCCCGTTCAGGTTCCAAATACCTCTTCATTACAGGGACATATTCAGGTAACTGTGGCCTTTTGATTCAGTTTCCTAAACCATGCACTCTCTAACCTGCATTGGCTGGTTATTGCTATGTGCCTGCTGCTTGGACAGCATTTGGAATGCTTTGGTCTTGCCTCACCAGATACTGACCTTTTGATAATTATTTGCAAATAACACGGCTGTAATATGCAAAAGTTTTGGATAAACATTTTAATGTTATAATGATACCTAGAAGATTCCCAGCCTGTATTATTAACAATGCAATAAGTGGATGAAATAATACATGCAGTAGGTTAGATGCGGTGGAACTGCAAAATATATAGTCCTATAAAAACATCACTATTTATTGTTTCAAATTGTAATGCCTATGTTTTAATGTTTTCCTGGATTTGTTGAAGCTTCCCTTAATTTTGCTGGAATTCTATTATTGAATAGTTCATTACAGATGTAGGTATAAGGTTTTTTTCCATAAATTCTTCCATCCATTGGCTCAGTTGGAGTAGTCTTAAATGAGCTTAAAGCCAGTGTGTTATTTTCAATTACAACAATGGCAAATGTGTAAGTTTTATTGTGTAAGTTTTATTTAATTAATGAAGCCATCTGACTGAGAGCACAGAGCAGCAAACATCTTTGGATAAAGTTTGGTTTTCAATTACAAAGTGTGATCTAACTGCCAAGATACCACATGACAAAGTACATAAAGTGAGTGTTTTTTCCAGACTGAAAAAGATAACTTCTGCATTGAGTGATTCTTCATGGTGATGGATATTTGCTGTTATTCTCCTGAAGAAAGAGAACAATTGTTGGACATCTCTAGAGCTACTTGATTAGCTCCTTGAAAACCAAAGAATCTTTGCACTAAATTAGTACATGCTTGCACATACAGATTTGCAGTATTTTGCTTATCAGTATATCTCCACAGTTAGAGAATTTATGGCCTCTACCATTTCTTAGTATTTCTTAAGACAAACACAAGGCCTTAAACTTACACATATTGGTTTTAAAATATTCCCAATACAACACTACAGAAACTGTCCTTGATCACAAATCTAATGTTGTAAAGCTTCATGTAAGGGTGTGCAGCCTTCTGAAATAGAACTTATTAAAGTCAACTTCTTTTCGTTTTTACCTTTTTTAAGTTTTGGAAATTTTTTTTTTTGTAACAAGGTTTACATACAAGATCATCACACAGGCCAGGTAACATTCCAGATAGTTTATTGTGCTGTTTTTATAACACTTGAAACTAATGAAAAGTAGATGTTAGAAAGACTATGAGCCTACTTTGTTATGTTCTAGGAAGTGTAAACTTCCATTTTCCTATGTAAATGCTTTCATCATGTCATTGCCTATCAATGATAAATGCAAATACATTAGATAAGCATCTGTTTAATTAATAATTATTAACTATTTAATACCCGTTTTAATGCACACACACTTCTCAATAAACTTAGGTATCTATCTTTCCATTGCACTCATATATTTTTTAATTTGTTGTCTGCATGGATTTAACTCAAAATACGTTCCAGCTGTTAATTCAAATATTTGTGTTCGAAGGAATATTTAAGTTGATTTGTGCAATATGCAAGTCTTAAAATGTGAAAAACCTTTCAGTTTTCCATGGTGATTTCAAATATGTAGTCTTCTCTCCATGGATTTCACATACGTCCAAGAATAACAATAAAACACTTGAGTCCTCTCTTTATTTCTTTCCTGTTTCTTTTGCCATCCCATGCTTTTGTCTGCAGTATCTTTTAGGACCAGGCTAACACTTTCACCCTGTTTGCTGGAAAAACAGCTGCATCTGTTACGGTCTTATCCATGACTCTATTCACCTGTGAAATCTTTTTGATTAGAGAAGGCTACCACTTGGATAGTTTTCCACCCCTCCCCCCCACCTTATTAACCTGGTAGGATTTTAACTCTCACATTGTTCTTGTAAAATTTCTTCAGCTCTTCAAATAATATCTATGAAATGCTCCAATTTCATGGTTATTGGATTTACTGAGCTTGGTTGTCTCTTCAGCCTAGTTCAGTGCTTCATGTACAGCTAGTGTGAAACCCTCTTTATAAATATTCGCCAATGTTCTCAGTCACTTGGCTCTGGTACCCAATAGTTTATTTTCTTGTGTGTATCCCTTGGAGATTTTAATTTGCTCTTTATTCTGCAGGGTGAAAAAATGTACCAACAATTTACCAGCACCTTAAATGAATTGTCAAACTTGTCAAGTTCCCTTCCTTAAAACACCTGCCTTTTGGGTTACTTTGCATTTTTGAGTAAGTAAAACCCAGCTAAAATTTGCTGGGGCTGGTTGATCAATTAAAGATCGATCTTCACTGTTTAGCCCTGGATGTTCCTCCAGTGCAACTCACCAACTTGTATGGTTTTCCTATTGAAGGATCCTACATCCTTTTTTGGTTGTTCTAACATGATCAGTATCCAATTCTGCCGCAATAGTGACTGGGTTTTTTGTCCTTGATTTGGAAATTATTTGGTGATCACTCATTTTAGCATTTCTTTTTTTTTTGTTTTAATGTTACTAATTTTCATGCTCTTGTTAATGAAGAGAGTGTGTGATATTCTTGTGGATTCACATTAAGTTCTATGAAATTTGGGTCATACTAGATATCTCCATTCAAGGTGTTTTTCCTCACTTGTACAGCTGTTGCAGTATCTATTTTTTATGCTTATGCTTTTAAGTTGGCATTTAAAAAATGTTTTCAGACTGTCGTATTTCCTTGTAACACAGCATGTGATCACATTTTTCTTCTGATTCTGCTTTTTATCTTCCAGCGCAACTTGAAAGTAGCCTGGGCTTCACTTAATTTTGGCTCTTGCTTCTTCTTACAAGGATTGGTTATTCATTTTTGTTATGTTATGTTCCTTTTTCTAGAAACCTCAGCATTACTGCTGCTCAGAGTTCTTTTCTGCTACTTTGTCAGCATTCATTTTTTTCTACTTTCTGTTTCAATTCCCGTAGTTCACCTTCTTGTCTTTGGTTCTAATTATTTTTTAATCTTCTTTTGTTTAATCTTCTCCTTCTTTGTTCTACTTTGTTGGGGTTCTTTTATCCTTTTATTTTTTGCCTTGTTGTCCTTGGTTTTATTTTCAGTGTCTTCTATCCTACCTCTGGTTTCTTCTCCTGTACACTGCGATGCCCAAATGGCTCATCTTTTGAACATGTTGGATTCTTGTAACTGAATTTCTCATTCAATATTAACACTTAGACATCAAGAATTCATCGTGCATCTTCTAATGACCCATGGAAAACATCCTCTATTCATGTATTGGGACCCCATTGTGAGATCCATGATTCTAGCTGAGGATTCATTTTCCTGCATCCTACAGATGACGAGACAAAGCGAGTAATCATTTCAATCCATGGCTCAATTTTTGCTGTTAAGGGTCTGTTACAGAGTCTGGTACTGGTTCCTGATTTCATGGGATGTTTGGGTACCCAAAACTGTTAGTACCAAATGGTGAAGGCAAAAAGACATGTTTCAGTAGGGTACTTAGGCTGTGGGACTGAATTGCAGCTAGATCATGCAAGCAAGATAGAGGATGTTTCTGTCCTCGTGTCCTATTTTCAGTATTGCTTGGTTTCCTAGATTGCCTGCATCCTCCATCAGTTGCTGCAAGCAGAGTTAAGTCAGGCCCCAAGAGGAGGTGATCAGAACAGTTGTGCATAATCAGGCACCAAAACACAGTTATGGTTATGGTTACGGTAGTAAGACAGTAATACCACAGTAGTAAACACTTTCCTGCCACTACCACAGCATTAAGACAGGAGGTCAGGATAGGATCTGAGCCAGAAGTTCTGCACACCTGATTCTGAAGTACAGCATAAAGACAACAAATTGCTTTTTGCTGTTGTGTAGATAAATCTTGAGGATACTCTACCTGTGCTATCCTTGGGGGCAGCTACACATCTCTTTTAATGACCATCCATGTGTCTGTCTGCTGGGTCTCTGGCCCCCTTTACCTCCTGTAGTTCCAAGGTCTTTGCTCCGCAGTTCTGTGGTTTTCTGTTGCATGCACCCTTATCCTAGAGCCACTGGTAGTTTTCTCTGTCTGACCATGGTGTTGCAAAGCACATATGTATATGCATATGCAATGCTTCCTTGACTTGTCATTGATATCTAATTCTGGTAATGTTATTATTACAGATTTGGATTTGGTTCTTTTCAGGTTGTAACACCCAGAAGAGTAAGCACAGAATATTTACACTAAAAATGAACAGTGTGGAACTGTGACAGATGGGCATTAATCTGTCATCAATTACATCGGACACAGAACAGAACAAAGTTGGGAAGCTGTAAGAAAATATGAACCCTATCTTTTTTAAAGGAAAAATGAACTGGACACAGACTGAAACCTCTAATCAGAATAAGTAGGTTGTAAATCCTCATTTTTTAAAGACAGGATCCTGAGGCAAATGTGGAAGCCAACCCTAAAGAAAAGGCTTTATCCTCACTCAGAGTCCTGTGACACAGGAAAAAATCCAGGATCAAAAATTCCCCATGTAACTGTGAGACTGTTGGTAGCATTTTCAGAGACCTTTTATGTAACTGCATTTGAGGGGTAAGATAATGGAGGCAGACAAATTTCATACTAAGGAGTATGACTGGACTCACCAAAAGAATGTGAGAGGGCAGTTAACAAATAGCATCTGTAGCAGTGGTTATGGTAATGCTGGGGTGTTTTGGGGGCAGAAAGATCAAACATAAATTAAGAAGCTGGACCATAAGAGACTCTCTGTTCTTGCGGATTTTGCCTCACAGGGTTAATGTTTGCACCACGCGATTTAGGTGCAACCATAGTTTACTTTATTTTACTTTCCTTTTCCTGTCTTATTCATAGTAAATACTGTATTTCTGAAGTTTTTGTGGTTTGTGAATGTCAGAATTGTCTCAAACATATAAAATCTACCTACCATGCGTTGTGAATGATGTTGTTTCTATCACTTGCCTGGCATTTGTTGTTCAGAGAAATGCAGGGTGAGATCTACCCAGCCTAGGATACTTTGCTGTGAGGTCTGGGAGCTGTGTCTTGAGCTCAGAGGAGAGCTGAGCTTACAAGGTTATAAGGGGACAAAACTGTATTTTGTCACATGTATAAAACATATGATTCATACCTGCAATTACCTGGATAACTGCTTGCACTAATTTACCCCATATTTTTGTTTTTTCTGATATAAATGCATGACTATCCTTACATTTAACTGATAATTGTTTATAGGCTCACTGTAAAACTCTACCATTTTTGTAGACAGAAGGAACTCCAGGGTAATTATCAGTTCACATAAAAACATAAACAGATGCCCCATAGCAACACATATTTTATTGCTGAGAATGTCGATTTTATAAAAATATCCAGAGACAGTACTGTGAGTAAGCAAGACTTGTGTGACTAGCATTCCAGATGCCCTCATGATACGGGCACTGCATCTGATTTTCAACAATATTAAAGTTTCTACTGATTTCTACAAAAGGGAGGTTTGGGAACTTGGGGAATCTGGACTTTCAGAAACTCAGTCTTCTTCTTTTGTGGCACCATTTTACCAGAGTAAAAACTCTTCTGGGTGAGACTTTTATTGCTGAGCCAGTGCCAGGTCCCACTTTGGGTGCAGCATTTGGAGCGGCGCTGAGCTCCGGCTGGTCACACAGCAGAGAAGCAGAGCTTGTTCCCTCAGGCATGGAACAACACTAATGTAATTATGCAGCTTTTAGGACTAGAGCTAATATTTCCAACAGAAATCAGAGCTGTGTTATACCAGATTGGCCAGTACTAACCCAAGGATCTCTTTGTGAAAGAGGATAAAGTCTTTTCTGATAGATACAAGGATATCTTCCTTGTCTGTGCCAACATCTGATGCTAAGAAATTATGTTACTGATACTGAGGCTATCACCAGATCTCACTGCAAGTGTTAAACATAGGACAGAAATCTCTTTTTTTTTTTTTTTAATTAAAAAATAGAGCTAGATTGAAACTAACTTCCTTATATGATTCTGAAAGATAAGACTGGAGGCACATTGCTAGGCCTGAGTCAGTAAGAACTAACTTTGCAGTAACACCTGAGCAAGAAAGCTGCCCAGTTACCTGTTAAAATCATCATCAGAGTCAGAGAGAAGGAATAATTCCCTAATGGGTAGAATAACTTCCTGAAAATACCAGCTCCGGTTTTTTTTTGTCATAAGAGTATCCTCATACAACTCATTCCACTGAAAAGAAAAAAATAAAGGCACATCTCTCATGAGTAACACAGCAAGACAGAGTCATTTAGCACAGGTTAGCACAGCTAATTTCAGAGCCATCAAACTGAACAAAGCCTCTTTAACTAAGCTTGAACTATCAAACTCATTTTGTTGCTTTGTACCATCATATCCCAATTATTGATCTATTGCTGGGGGTCCTTTTCAGATATTGTCTGAGATATTTTGTGCAATGATTCCACTGTACCAAGAAGTGTTTGCCGGGTCAAGCAACATACATTTTCCTGTCAGACAAACAGATGTGCCCATCTGTTCAACCTTTAAAGGCATACTCTGTCTGATCTTTACCTGACTAATACTTCAGGCCTCGGAAACATTTTGGACATAAGGAGTTAAATAAAAAGGGGACTGTTTTTTCACCAGGACCTCACAGTCTGAACAGGCCTTCTGCTTCAGGTCACTTCTATTCTGCTCATGCCTGCATGGATAGAGTGCATCTCCATCTGTCCTTGCCAAGCTGGAAGTAGCACACTATTTTGCCCTACTTTCTAAGCAATGATTTTTTGGATACTCTTTAGCCACAGTAAATCTTTGTAGTGATAGGCAGGATCCTGATGCATAGGACTTTTTTTTGCAGATTCCATGTACAGGTGATGCCTGTAATTTTATCTAATTGGTAAGTGGCAGTGAAAATGCAGTAATGCAAAAGCCGCTTACATTTATGTAACATCTTTCAATCACAGAGCTATAGAATTGTAACATTATAAAGCAGTGTGAAGTTTTCTTTTACTCTGTCCCTGCCCAAAGACCACATTGATTATACTTGCCATTCCTGGCAGGTGTCTGATCCTTTAAACACTCCAGTGAAAAACATTAACCTCAAGAAATCTGTTGCATTTCCCTGTTTGTGTATCACTAGAACATTGTTTATGCACATGTAGCTTCAGTCCCCTTTTCACTTTCACCTGGAGGTTGGTATTGTGTGGCACCATAGACTTCTCTGCTTTAGGCTGTACATTCCCTCTTCTGTCAATCTTTCCTGATAGCTCATGTTTTTTGTACCTCTGATTGTTTTTGTTCCTCTCCTCAGGGCTTCCACACAATGTCCACAGCTGGTTTTTGGAGTGTAGTAGCCGAAACTAGTAGAAATATTTCTTCTAAGTCCCTGTCATTGTTAAAGAGAAGTGACAGATTACTTAGTATATCCTATAGGCTACATTTCTGCTTACACATTCATATCCTAGTAAAATGCATATATTTTGGACAGATGAATCTACAGAAGGTAATATGGAGCATTTACTAAATCAAGCTGCAGCTATGTGATGTATAAAACATTGCTGTTTTGTTTTAAAGTTATGTTGTTAAATATCTTGTCCAGTTGTTACACAGTGAATCAATAGCAGCATCATCCCAAAGTTTTGCTTCTTATTACCCAAAGGTAGACTTAAATCACACTACAAATGACAAGCCTGATCATTATTAATTCTGAGCAACCTTCAGTCATACACTTCCATCTCCTGGAGTCAATGAGATTCTTCACACAGAGAGGATGACTACCGTGGAGGTGGCCAAAGGATTAACACTATTTAGTTCTGAATAAATATTGACCTATGTGAAAACTAAAGAAGAACAAATGCCAAAATAACCAATGGTGGCAAATTATGCAGTATGCTGTATTTGATGGGCTGATATCTCTCCTCTATAACTGAAAATCAAGGATTTAACATGCAGTGTCTTACTGAAGCTTTAAAAGACCTTGAATGCAGCTTTACTGCCATTGGGTTTTTATGCAATTTGAAACTCTAAGCCAACACAGAGGTCCTTGCCTTAACTGGAGGCTCGGCGGTTATTGATAAGATGTTAGGAGAGAGCAGACATTAATTATCTGTTTTTATAATTCAAATTCATTTTTTAAACACTGCAGCATCATGTCATTAAAAATATAGATGCTGAATGATTGGTGTCTAGACCCCCACAGAACTCGTCAGCAGATTCCATGGTAGCTATTCCCTTTGGAATCAATTAAAAATATCTTCTACAAATCCATTTCTTCTTATCCACATTTAAAAGGGATCCACAAACAGTGGATTAGTTAAAAAAAGGCTTTAACATCAATTACATCAAACTAGGTAAAGATTCTCCAATAAATTGCTAAGCTTGACATGATATGAGCATATTTAACTGAAACCTTGACTTGATATATTCAAAATACTCACTGTGTGTCATGAAGATAATTTTAAGGGGTTTGCCATTAAGACTTCCACTGTTTCAGGAATGAAAAATGGACTTAGTAATGAAATCAGTTCTCCAGACCCAGTCTTTATGCCATATTTAGAGGTGGCTACAAGCAAAATATCTGATTCTGCAAGTGCTTGAGCATTTCAGCTTCTTAATTTCTGTGACTAATGGAACTCAAAGGTTATTTGTTTGCCTGGATGTTTATGGTCTTATGTCTGTTCAGACCGAGGTCATCAGGACTGTTCTGGGCCTCTTATCCTTTAACTAAGTTGTAATTGTATCTGAATGTAAGCAATCAGTGAAATAATAATACTTCACTGCTTTTTGCTCGAGAGACTAGAAATTATTTTTCTCTTGTAAGAGGCAATATATGCCATTAACTGGAAGATGGGCACAAAGGCCCCTCTTCTGAGACAACTGAGGAATGGAGCAGTGCCCTGGCAGCAATCAGCTTCTGCTCAGGACTCTGTGATCCTCAGCATAAACAGGGTGAAACATTACCCCACTGGTCCTTTGTCCTACATTATAGTCATTAAAGAACTGTGTTTGGGCCCAATTGAAGTAGCCTTCCTTACTGGCTTCAGTTTCAAGACAATGGTTCCAAGTTCAGGGTAGTGTCCCCCCAAAGCATGTCTGATTTCTGTAGAACTGTCCTGGCTTCATGGACTTGAAATCCAGGCCCTCAGGGAAGTCTACTCCAAAAGGAACAAAGTTTATCTTTGTTTGCTAATTAGGCTATGGAGCATAGAATTGAATAGATTATTCCCATAAATAAAAATTTGATTTTTTTCTTTAATTTAAATTATCCATTAAGAAATGGATATTATGGCAAAAAAGATAAATGAATAATTATATTGTAGGAAAATTGTATGCTGAAAGCAGTGTTGAAGCTCCAGGGTATTTGTCTCAATAATGCAATGCATCTAAATAGCTGCTAACTTTACTTATGTTTGTGGAACTATTGGAAAAAACTTGTGACAAAATGTTTTTCAAGAAACAAAATGTATCCTAGGCCTGATAAATTCCATCCGTTCATTAAATCAAGACTTACAATTAATATCAGAGTTTAGTATACTTTAGGACTAAGAAAATCCCCTTCAGTACAAAAACTCCAAAAAAGGTTTTCTCTTTAAAGAGGAAAATAAACCCCTACCCCGTCCATACTCTTCTCTCCAAAGTTCTCTTGGAACAGACATTGCCACCGCTTTTCCTCTTCTCAAGGGTCTGCTGAAGACATTCCTTACTGTCTACACCCAGGATAAGGAAAATGACCTGGAAAGCAGTGACACAGAAGACTCTCTCATGGGAGGAAGTGTGAAAGGAATCTCTGAAGAGTTTTGAGACTTAAATATATATGCCACAACACATCAGCCAGTTTTGTCAGGATCTGAACTGTGGATCCCAGCTCTAGGTATCTGGGAATACTTTCAGTACTTCTGCCCACAGCCCATGGCAAAGTTATTGATGATCAGATGTATCTATTTCACAGCTTCCACACTTGAGCATGCTTGGATTTCTGCTTGGCTAGTAGGTCTCACTAGCTGTGTGTGTGGCTGTACAAACTCAGAGAATAAATACTCATGGCAAGATAATGGACTGGACAGCAAAAAGGAGAGACTGTTGCTTCTCAGAGCTGTGATAAAAGGCTTCTATATCTGAAAAAGTATAGAAACTGGTGTGACAAGACATTTCACAGAGTCACTGCTCAGCAGAGCAGAGTGGGCAGTCAGGAGATCGAGGCCTTTGGTTAAATTTTATCACAGATCCTCACCTTCATATGTTTCAGTCCGTAAACTATGAAATGAAGAAAAGACACAAAATACTTTTAAACCTGGTTGGGGATTGAGTAGTAAAAAAAAACCAAACATATATATGTATCAGGAGACAAGAAGATATATGAAGTGTTCTAATATTTATAAATATCATGCAACCTAGGAAATAGTGTTTGTGATTAAAATACAAATTAATCTTTTCTTTATACCTCCCCATGCTGTGATGATCATTCAGATATTAAATATCATATACTATTCTCACACAACCAAATGTATAGCTGCTATTTTTTGTCAAAATAATTACCTTTTTCATATTACTTTCCAGCACTTATGTTTCTTATTATTTTCTCTGCTATTGAATGTCAAGAAAAAAAGGCATTCACATTCACTTCTGTATACAGAGTCAATAAAAAATTGTGTATGCACAACGGGGGAAATCAGAATACTGTAACTGTCTTGATTGCAGTTGTTTTGATGTAGATATTAAAAATAAAAAATAGCATAGGTGCAGTGTACTTCCCATTGAGATGTTCCTCATGGAGAGATTGACCTGTCTAAACAAAGACGTCCATTTGAGATACCATCTGGGGTGTCCAGGACAGCTGTAGGAGCCAGCAGACACTAACCATGGTCTCCAGATACTTACACCCTCCTGGAGCTACAACTGGAAACCCCCCTGTAAACCCCTTTCACATGAGTGCCTTAAAACTGAGGTATTTTTGACTCGGAAAAGCTTTATAGGAAGGAAAATAAATACAGTTCACATGAGAAAGATACCTCCAGTCCTTCAAAGGTTCTTGTCATATATTTCTTCTGTAAGACAGAAACATACATCAATTAACTGTCCCTGAAATATGGATCCAAATCAAGGTCTCGCAAAATGCATTGTTAACAACACATACTGGTAGTATGTTTCCATTGCATCAATTGTTTTAGTGATAAATAACCCTCACAAAATGCAATGACTTGTTGACAGACAAAAGCACCATCTAACAATGGACTTTTTAGACTTGCAAATGATAGAACACTTAATTATTCCAAAATAACATTTCCCCGTTAAACTATGATCATTAAATCCATCATCCTTCAGTTTATATGCATGAAACATTTATCATGTCTTCTACAAACAGGAGTCAGTCATCTCAATATAGATTTTTGGACCATTCATTTCATCATGGCATTTCATCGAAAGCCCAGGATTTCATTTATTTTCAGTTACAGAGATAAAGTGTTTGTAAACGATGTGATAAGACCATAAAGAAAAGTGAAGTGAAATTCTACTCCATACAAAGATGATAAATACAATACCTACTTTGAACACTGGGATTATTGTGTGAGAAAAATGAGATATTGGAAGTCGGTAGCTATGTTTAAGATAAGAAGTTTTTTTCCTGTGAATTTTTCATTAAAGTCAGGAGCAAATAAAGAATTATCTGAATGATTCAATTTTTTTTTTTTTAATGGCCATTACAGACCGTAAACTAAAAAAACCCCCAACAAATGTAAAACAACTGGAACTAAAAGGAAGCAATTTCTGTGGTCTTTTACTTCTCATGTTGTGAAATTACTAAAGGACTGTTTTTCAGTTTCAAAAAAAAAATTTCTAGTGCATTAACATGTGCTCTGGTGACATGTGTGATTTTCAAATGCTCATTCTAGGCAACCAAGCCAGAATCCCATTTCCCAAACAATATCTAATCTCTGTGTTTCTGGGTGTTTCCAGCAGAAGCCTGAGCTTTCAGTTCAAAACCTTATTTGGGCAGTTTGCTGACACACACATTTGGGACATGCATAAGAGCATTTAATCTGTACCTCTTGGCATTTTGGCTTCACCTTTGCATGAGTTCATTTTGGCAGGGTTTATTTCTTTCATTGCCCCCACCCCTTCCCTCTCTTTTTCTATTTGGCAGAGTGGCAGCTTCTCTCCAAATCACTGCACCCAAGCCTCTTTGAATGATTGTTTTTACTTTCGTAATGCAATCTAAATCATAACTACCATAATGAGAATGTACTTGCATAATTCCTGTGGGACTTATTTTGCACAGACTGCACAGTGGAGAACATTTTTATTTTATTTACCAAGGTAACAAAAGTAGTGTTTTCTATGCTTTTTCTTACTGCAACTATATAGCAGATTAACTTTTCTCCTGTTTCTATGTTTTTTTTTTTTATATAAAAGATGTAAAGAAGAAAAGTAAATAAATAATGGATGTACAGAATGTTCTTGGCTTCTGTGTATGCCTACAGGTGTCCTTTCATCATATTCATTTGGCTGGCAAAGTGGAAAAGTGCTTGCAACCTGAGGGTTAGGTTGCAAAACAAACAAAATTCAAAATATGTTACAGAAAGGGAAGAAAACATTAGGTTTGGTATATAGTCTCTTCCTGGGGGGAGAGGGGGGAATCTAGAAATTAAACACGTATGTCTATCATCCCAAATACTATATTAAGAGATTGTTAGGATTACAGAATGGTTGAGGTTGGAAGGGACCTCTGTAGGTCATCTTATCCAACCCTTTTAACAGAGAAAAGGATTGAAAAGTGAGGAAATACTAGTTTTAAGTGATTTGTATAACCTTAATTTGTCTTTCTCCTCAGTATGCATTTAAACAGAACTTTGATTAGGTGTGTTTAAATTATTTTTTCCATTTTGCCCTCATATTATTTAATGCACTGGATTCAGAGTGCTCACAAAAGAGGAATTAGATGCTGATTTTTTTTAAGATGACTCAGTTCACTTTGTGATGTGTCTAAGCCTTTGTTTTTAGTACACACTACTCAAACCTTTATCACCAACAAAAATCATTTCACTTTCTCTTGTGTGTTTATATCGTGATCAGAGGGTGGGAGCTCATTAAGATATTTTGGCTTCTAGTCCTCATTACCAGATCTTACAGAAGTGTAGATTTCTACCTCGTTTTCTCAATCTGGAGTTCTTGAAAGGACAATGTTAATTAAAGGACTTTGTCACTTTTGAATCCTGCAGAAGTTAATGACCCTTCTGTATGTTAACTGCTCACCCTTTTTCCTGTGGTTCCTTAAACTTGTTTTGTAAAGCACCCTGTGAGCAATATCCAGTCCCTCCAGCGGGTTCAGCAAAGTTCAGGTCAAAGCAGTTGGTGCTGTGGTCACAGAGACGGATCAGGGCAGCCCCCGGTGTCTTTGGGCATGGCCTCTTTGAGACACAAGGCATTAGCTACCTGTGGGTTCACTGTGAGATGAGTTCACTTGAGGGTAGGCTTAAGCACCCTGATTCATGACTCAGGTGTTTCCTGCTCCTTGTTCCAAGTGCTGCTGTCCTCATGGTTGTGCTAAAATCGTCTACTTAGTCCCTGAGAAGAGCTGAACCCTAATGCAATGGATAGATGGGTCTGTAGGGCTATCATTCCTGGTGTATGCAATCTGTACGAATGACAGGGAGAGCCCTTGGACATAGTTTTACATACATATATGTGTGGATATTCTCCACAGAGAATGCAAATATACACTGTGCCTCAGATGTCACAGTTCTATGAAAAGACAGCATGCTTACTGCAAATAGAGTATTCGGAGAATTTACATTTTAACAGAATATGAGTGCGTGAGAATTTAGTTTTTTAGGAGATTACAGCTGGATCAGATTTCCACAGGAGTGACATAAGATAAGTCTTGACATCAAAGTAATTTCCTTATGGAGTTTCAAACTTCAGCTCCAAAACTCAGACATGCTAGAGTCTCTCAATATGATGATTGCAAAGGTTCTTAACATGACTAAAAGGATGTATTTTTACTGTGTTCTTGGACTTATCTGAGCCATTTTAGTCAAGACTTTCCAAACCCAATTCAGTTAGAGACAGATACCCACCATGGAAAATTTAAGCTGTAACAGTTAAATTTTGGCAAACTGTATAAGTAATTGAAAGTAAGTTCTTATAAAAGAGCATTAGGCAATCTTAGCTAAAGGCATTACTTCTCCTATTATGTATAAACATACACGAATAACTAATACATTTACTCCTGCTATGCATGTACATATACATTATATATGCATATGTATAACAGGGAATTAATGTAATAGTTTTTAATGCAGCTGGCAGTCAGAGAGACATGGCTTTATGTGGAGCAGTGGCTTTTACTATTTAGGCAGAATCCTGAGGTTATAAACTAGCTTCCAAAGCCTCCAGATATCTTACATAAATTTAAAGTTCATGAAAAGTGTCAGCCCAATGCTTGTTAAGAAGGAAGTCCTTTGTTTGGGCACGGTACGGGGCAGCACGGAGAGCAGCAGCCCAAGCTTCCTATGTAGCTCTATCAGATGTCTCATCCCTGACCTGGAATGCAGGGGGGGAGGTGAAAGGTTAGTCCATTCTTCATGCTCATTCAATACTTCACGTCTCTGTTGAGTGCCAAAAGAGTATCAATTACTGCCAGTTGTATGTTGCTTTTTGTAATGTGGACTTACGTCCATTAAGAATTGGACTGAGTCCACAAAACCATCTCATTGAGCCTGTTGGAAAGTCATCTTGATGGCGATGGCTCTTCCATCATTTCCACAATTGTTGAATTTGAAACAGGTACCTGGGTTTAATGTACTTCATTACTTGAGTCATACAGCTTCCCAACTTTTCATTTGTGTTTGGAGAGGAGATGTCAGGGCAGGAACTCTCTCTACTAATACTGATAAAATAGAATGGTAATTGCAATCTTTCCGTTCAGCCGGGATGCCTGGTAAATCTATGCTTTTCTAGTCAGGACCTTTTTGCAAGAAAGGTCACAAAACATTATTCAGATAAAATTGCTCTAGTCAGGCAGTGTATGCACATTCTTGATACTCCCTGCAACAACCTAATTTATGGGATACTGCAGTGAGAAACAGGCTGTGATGGTGCTAGTGTAACAGTATCTTAGCAGCAAATAAACACAGTGTGAGAAACTCTTCCTTTTAAAAACAATGTAAAGGAAAGACATTCAATCCCTCGGGCAATTTCTTTTCAAAGCATTTGAATTCTACAATACCAGAGAGATTGTCAGTGCATCACATGGGGGATATGGACAAATGCCATCTATAAGTTAATTAGTTTTGCATATGCATTTCACAGACATAATTTCAAGTACTTTGCCCTTACTTTCACTACTTTTTGGTCTGTGTGCATGTGATTTGTCCTAAAAAGGCAGAACTGCATTTATAAGTGATGATCTTATCTAAGCAAGAATGCTGTACTAATTAAGTCCAACCATTTTCTAACTGGACATTGTTACAGTTCTGTATAAAGCTATCATGGGTATCCTAGAGCCCAGGATTTTCCTCTTTCCAAGAACAGACTTTCTGCATCTATTCCTCTTTCTCTCTTTGTTCTTCCCCATGATCCCTGTTTCAGACCTGCCCTTCTCAGCTCTCTCACATGCATATACAGCAGCACTGAGATTTTACAAGCCCTCCCTTCTAAATGTTTGCCTTGGGAGCAAGAGCAAGGGACAGCGATAGGTAATCCAGAAAGGAACGGCTGGTGCTAACAAAGAAAATTCTCTGGCAACACAAAGACTCCACCCCAGTGTGCTGCTGAAGATGGGGAGCTGTGCTGGGGGAATATTGCTGTGTTTTCCCTGTTTCTGTACTCTTTTATAGGCAATGGCTGTACGGCAGTGTCAATGCTAGAGAGCCCTGTGTTTCGATTCTGATGATGCTGGCAGCAAACATTGAGCCCCTTTCTAAGTGCAAGTACAATTTGTTAAAGCACGGCCCACTAATCATCAAGGGCCTCAAACTGTGGGGCTCAAATCTGGATCCAAACTCCTCTGGATTTTCAAGTTATTCAGGTCTATGGTTTTGGCTCTGGCTCATCTGTCCTAGAAACAAAGTGAAGTTGACGAATGTCTCTCTTAGGCAGCTGCCCCAAAGGACTGAATATCATTACAAAAAAGACATTAAAATACAAAAGGCCTTAGTAATTTGTGTAGGGTCTAGTTTCCAGTAACGTTGTAAGAAGTCTGCCAGCATTTTGGTGAACAGGGACTGGAGCACAAATCTTGTTAACCAAACTGAATGAGGAACAAAACAGCCTCACTAAGCACTCCCGGGGAAGTCAGTGGCAGAACTCCCACTGGCCGTGGCCATGCATGATCCAGCCTTTTCAGTACGGAATACAAGCACTTTCCATTTATTACCTGGTCAATTAGTTACCAAGGACTTTTCATTCAAAAATGCAACCCCATTTACTGCCCTATTTATGAACCACATTTGGGAGCTTAATATGATCTCAAATCTAAATAGATATAAACCTGGTATTTTTTCTGAACATGAATCTCTATGAATAGCAGTAAAAAGTATAATGAATTTAAAGTGTAATACAACCCAGGATCTAGTCATCTTCATAAAAAACTAACCATGCAGTATTCCAAAGTGAAAATTATAGAATAATTTCTACTTAGCACTCGGTCTTCATGAGGATATGGTGAAGCAAGTTTTACTCCTCTCTCAAAAACTAATAGCTACCTAGCACATACTGCTTACTAACTGCTGGATCCACCGAGGTATTTAGGAAATCTTTCTAGCTTCAGTGAATCTGTGTGTGGTAACAACATCCGTTCAGAAGGAGAGAGCGATGTATTTGGTGTGCTCTAAATTGATGATCTAGATTACTATTAGTGACATGATGGAGCAGAGTTATTGTTGATTGCATTGATGGTCAGTGCCTGCTGGTGCTTACTGCAGGTAAATACCAACTCACTACTGTCATGGCAGTGCACCATGGGCTATGGACAGTGCTGGAAAGAACTCATTTTTCCCAGGCTTCTCACAGATCACGCTGACTAAAAAAAAATCAACATGATTTAAATCAAAATGTTGACATTAATGAATTAATTAAAAGAACATCCTGTACTGGATTCTGAGTTATGTTTATTTTAAAAATTCAATTTATTCTATACTGATGATTAATTTTTATTTATTTTGCTCTTTTTTAGTTCAATGATCTTGTAAAAGCTTTTCATTCTCTCCAGTCTTCTTCCACTGCCAACATAGCTCAGTATAACCCAGACTTCTTAGCAAACATTACTACACATGCCAGTATTCTGTCTAATTTTAACTAAACATTCAATAATGCTAAGCTATTTTAGTACCTTGGGCCCACATTCTCCAAGGTATTTAAGCACAGAACTCCTGTGAGGATCTTGGCTTTGTTGCTTTCTAAAAATGCTGGAATTCCCATACGTGCTACCAGGGCAATGGTAAATGAACAACTAATTCTGCTGCTGTATTTACATAAACTTTTATAAATTACATTCTTTCAGTGTAGAACATGATTATTAATCATCCCATTCAGTTCTGTGTAATATGCAACTAAATAAGGAACACAGTGGACCCTTTGTAATTACTTACCCTAACTTCAGTTTTAAAGCCAAACACATTGTGACCTTAAACTGATTTGGGGTTTGTTAAACAGACTCCTATACTGTATGAAAGAAAGAGAAGAAAATGTTTACACAAGATTTTTTGACATTTATTAACCCCTCGAAATCTCTCTCATACAGTAGTCAATAAAACGTGCTGGGTGTACATATGGGCATAGTAATTAGCACGTATGTCAGAGTAACAAATGAACTCTTTCTGTCAACACAGAAAAGGCTGGGAGAAGGGTAAATCAAGATTCTTCTCTAGTTATGTGGAACCTAAAAAATTAAAAAATCATCTGCTGTTCTTAAATGTCACAAATTATTAAAAGCACTGAAATATTCAGATTTATCTTTATCATTGTTTGTTCACCAAATTATTACCTCCCAAAGCTCAAACTGATGACCTATCCCTCCCCTTCCACTGCCCTCTCCCCAAATCTGTTGCATTGGCTAATTTTCTCTTGCTTAATTAACATTGGCACAAAATTTAGAATTGTCAGACCCTGAAAGGACAATTTACGATCTATGCATTCCTGTATTGGCACTAATGGAAATAGTGCTTGGGGAAGTATTAATCTAAATTTGAGCATTAGTTTAGGGTCATCTTTTTCTCTGTCCTGTCTGGTATATTTGCAAGCAGATGACATGCCCATGCAGATAATAGACTTCAGGTAAGAGACTTTTAGCCACAGGAACTCTAGAACATTGGTTTGCATACAGAAATATCATGATTTGACTCAGTCAGTCAGGGGTTTTTACAACAGTGACAGCCAGAGGAATGCAGGAAGTTGTACTGACCTAGGAAAAAAAGCCAGGGCTCTTGGTGTGACACTTTCTGGAGGGCTACAATACAGCTTCATAAACAGTGCTAATGACTAAAGCAGAGAAACCTGCACCTCCTCTGGTCTGAAGCCCATTGAGTTGGGAAGCAGGAGAGGGCAATCCCTGTTTGGCACTGCCAGCACCAAGCTGCAGGAGGGGAGAGATGCTGCTCCTGTGTGCCTCCCACACTGCCTGCCTAAACACTGCTCTCCTGTAGTCTGGCCCATAAAACCAATTTTTTGAGAATCTGCCCCTGTGTGTTGAATTATCTTGAGAGAATCGAGCCTTCTGAGGTTCAGCATCTAATAAATCCTGCCCCCAGGCAAGGAAGTGAATGGCCATTTCATGTTTTCTGCAGCTGCCCAGCCAATGTATGCAGAGCAGCATGAGGAGGGAGAGATAACCACAAGAAAAAAATGTTGATACAGGGAGAAGAGGGTTTATGCTTTTAAAATACTGGACAAAATGAGGAGCTGAAAGATTATCTGTAGACCTGAGAAGGAAGGGCCATGCAAACAGCAGGGAAGATTTGGGTGAGTGAGAGCCCTGGAAAATAGGAGTCATACAAGTGCCATGAAGAAAAGAAAGTGAGGGAAAGGTGGGGAAAATGTGATGGAGATATTAAATCCTGGAAGCAGATTTAGAAATAATGATCTTAGTGAGAGACCAATAGGAGAAGCAGTGACCAAAATTTAAAAGTGAGGTGGACTGAGAAGAGCTGTGTACAGTGCAGAGAGGAGCTGATGTGGGAAGTACAAGGAGGTTCCAGGCAGGGAAATCCAGGGATCACCACTAAGGACCGTGTCTTGGAGGGCTTCCTTTGAGACACTGAAGATATAAATCTGTGGTTTCTTTTAATGTTGTTGGGTGCTTTGTTTTGTTTTGTTATTTCCTCTGACACAAGAGTAGTTTCATGAGACATAACTGAGAATTTCAACACCCTTCTGTGAAAGGCGTCCAAATAATTGAAAGGAAAAGCTTTCAGAAAATGTAGAAAGTCTTCTGGTCTCCTGCTAGAGATTCAAATATTCTTCCAAGGACCATATCTTGTCTTAGAAAAAAAGATATTCTTTCAGTCTTGTCAGAAAAATAAGCAAGCATTTAGCCTGATAGCCTGTTTAGTTGCCAGTGAACAACAGTTCTCATAGACTACATACAGCTATGTGTGCCGAAAGGCCATGCAAAAGAAAAGAATTAGAAATGACTCAGATATCTTCAAATTTGATTTGTTCTTCCAAAGAGCAATGCTTTGAGATGTATGTGGAGGTCATTAGCACAGCCCCCCACATAGAGGTTACTTGGACTACAACAGCCAAGTAGATAAAAATAGTCTTTGATACAAATTCTGAGAAGTAATAAAAGTCCATTTCCCATTACAGTAAGAAAACCCACAAATAGTCTCCTATTATTGGACTACTCCTTTTTTTATGCATTTTTGATCATTACTTATTATGCATGGAAAACATGTTCATGCTAAAAAACCACATTATCTTCTGCTTCGATGGCCTGTGGTCAAATGTATTTAAAACCCTAACACTAATATTATATAATATCCCCTATTTTTTTGCACTGATAGGTAATCTTAGGCATTGTCCCAAAAAATTTCAGATAATTTTGCCTTAAGAAAAAGCAATGTTCATTGGGTACTGTTGGCTAAACCTTATAAAATTTCTCTAAAATTTGGGTATGCCACTCTTTCTCATCTTACTGTCTCTGAGATAATACAACTTCATACTCCTTTGGTTTTCTCAGTCGGACAAAAGTTTTTTGATATTTCTTTTGAATTTTGATTCTGCATCTCAATCATGTAGTAGCTGAATAGCCACAAGTTTGAAAGATTCCAATTATTAGTCACCATGACGAATTTTTTTTAAAAAGAGCTTTATGCCACATATGAGCGACTCCTTATCTGCAGTTTGCAGGGGGAAAAAAGTACAGGGAAATAAACATAGTGATCTGTTAAATTATGGATAAAGAATGCACTATTTTATGGCTATTTATAAAAATAATGAGCAAAGCATCAAAGAAACTTTGTTTTTGAATTCTAATGAAGAAGACAATATTTCCTTCAGTTTTCCCCTATCACAATACACACAGAAAGAGGGATGAAGAAAGCAAACCCATAAGAACAACTTCAGGGTTTTCAAGAACTTCTCCACAAATTGACCCAAGATTTGCTAGAAATGTTCGGATTTATGTATGGATATTAACCAAACATTGGACAGTAGGAATACATGTCATGCACAGAGAAGGAAAGACTCATAATGTGAGCAATGAAAGAAAATAGTGAACTGCATGTGAAGTATAAGCTAAGCAAAAACACCGGGTCCAATTTTTGGCTGCTTTTCTCTGCTCAGCAACAAGCACAGGTAAAGCCAGCTTTAACTATTCTTTGAAGATTTGTGGTTACTGATTTTATTTTCTTTTCTTTTATTACTAATTCGATAATGGATTTCTGCTTGGAAAGGGGTCTCCACATGTCCTTGTCAGTTTACTTTATAATTTCCTTTATAGTAGTTTCTAAACCTCCTCTTACTTTTTGGGGTTAGCAGGGCTTGTAGACTAAAATTGGACGGCAGAAGTCCATAAAAACAGTATTTGGAAGCGTGGTGATCCACCTCCAAATGGATATTGTCCTAACTCAATATTTTCACACTGCCTGCAGATAACTGATAGGAAAGGTGAGTGCTAATGTCTTTACAAACAATTCGATGGGTGAGGGTCTTTAGGATAAATGGGTATTAATGTCTTTGCAATGTGTCTTAACGTCTCTGCCAACCTCAATCCGCACAGGGTTGTTGCAGAACTCAAGGCAGTTTGAACTCCTGAGCTTTCAGGTAAGAGACAAATTGGTCCAGGAAAAGTCTTTTGCAGAGCCCAGACAGTCTGAACTCCTGGTGGATCCGCAGAACCCAGATAGCTCGAACTTCTGAACTTTGGGGGAAAATGAGATGTTCAAGGGGGAAATATGTGGCAGGCGGTTTGGGAAGGCTGTACCTCCCTAGCACCTCAGCCAATGGGAAAAGGAAGAAGGCAACATCTGGCCGGGTGTTCGGGATAAAAGGAGGCTGCGCCCTCCGAAACCTCGGGAGAGAAACCCCATGGGGGTTTGGCCCAGTGGACTCTCCCTTTATTTGAATAAAATTGCAGGACTCCTCTGTCTCCTTTATGGACACTGGCTTTTCATAATGTGATTCTCCACACAATACTGACTGTAGATGCAGTGGCTCCAACAGCAGACATGCGGGAATGGAATAATGCTGGCTGAAAGGGATGGATTATTTGGATAAGGAGCCAAACCAGAGTATGTGCCTCTGTTCATTAAACGACTGAATTCCTCTTACACATTTGTCCCATGTGCTCTGCATGGTCAGTGGAAGGCAAAACACCCCACTCTTCTCTGTCTTCTTGCTATAGGTAGGAATCGGTGGCTTCTTCCCAATCTGAAATTTGGCCTTGGCTAAGCGTGTAATAAGCACCTCCATTCATTACTGGTGGAATTTCCTGTATCTGGGACACTGCGTGAAAATGCTTCAGAGGCTATATTCAGGTTATTGCTGTCACAGGCTACAAAGATCACCTTGCTGCAGCCTCAGCACTGCTCAGCATTACCCTCCCTTGGCCCTGATCCTGAAGCTGCTGCCAACTCCAGTTGCTGCTGTCTCAGAGACTGTCTGCCTGTCCATAGCCCATGATGTCCATGGGGATCCTGTAGCTTTGAAGGCGTTATCCAAGGTGTGTCTGGCAAGTGATCACAAAGAATTTTCTTAATGTGTGTGCTGACTGGTTTGGAGAGTCACAACACATCACAAGTGGTCTTGTAGTACTGCTTTCTCCCCTTGAGTGGAGAGCTTACAAGCTAACCCTGGGCAACCAAGCACAGCAGCCATTTGCACACCGGAGCTGCAGACTGGCCTCCGTGAACACTCAGCAAAGCTCAGTCTCCAAAGCAATTATGGAAAGTGAAAGGATACAGCACACCTGAAGGGAGGCAATTAATAAAGCTGCAACCTTTTCTTCTTTTTTTTTTTTTGGCAGTGTTACCTCCAGTCTCAATGCTTTTGGCATAAAAGATATGCAAGAAGTGAGGTTTTTCCCTTACAGCACAGGCAACCAGGTGGTTTCCCCAAGGCTCAGCATCAGCTGTGAAAGGGGCTGGCAATGAATACCAGTCTGATGGGGATAAGGGGCAGAAGATTTCAGCCAATGCAACAGTGGTGAGTTAATGTTATTGCCAGAGAACTGGGACTTCTGGTAAATCCACTGCTTATATGGCAGAATGCATTGCTAAAAGAGCCCAGCAATATTTAGAGCAGAAAGTTTATTTTTCCCCAAATTGCTTTTGTTTTCTTACTCCATTATTGTAATATTCTGCTTCCTTTCAACATGATTGTTTTTCCAATCCTAAACAAAAGAGTAAGGCAAATTATTCTGCAGCAGTATATGAGTTGGCATAGAGTAACAGAAGGAGCTATTATGATCTGTCAGACAAGTACTTATTTAGGGACTTTTGAAACTACTGATAATTGACTTAGTAGAATAAAACAGCTTCTCTGGAACTGATGGAGCCTATTGTTTAAGTACTTACCACATTTGCTGCAAGTCATTCAAAAATATTATTGACCCTGGTTAAACTACTACAGACATCAAGGAATGGTGAAAATGTGAGGTGCAATGGTGTTATTTTAATACCGTTTTACTAAACTGACTGCATAAATAAGATTTGAAGTGTAAGGTGGGGTGGGGGCACTTGGTCACAAATCTAAACCCCAGTGGCAAAGTCAGTAAGAGTCAGCTGGAGACTGGAAGAAACAGATAATAATATGCAAGGCACTCGGCTGTGTCAGCCTGACAGCCTCTCTGTCTGCTCCACAGGACTCCTGTGAAGGTTGCCATGGGCTCAGATCCATGAGTCCCTGATGCATATTCAATACCAGACCCCATCTCACTCTCCAGAACAGGGTAAGTTGTGCAGACATACAAGACTGACACATGCACATTAAGCAGCCACATCAGCTGGAGCAGGGAACTGGATGCTTAGTGATATCCAAGGACCTATGGGAATCAGTCCCCTAGGTCCCTAGGAAGCACAGAAAACCTGAGAAGGCATTTGTAAATCTAAACCTTGAAATCTGGGCATCTTGTCAAACTGTGCTGCATAGTCTCATGGCAGTGGTTGCTGTTCATGGAGACAGATGTGGGCTTGCTTTAATGCAGCCCAGCATGTCTGGGAGATGCATTGAGGAGCTCAAGGGCTCCTCATTTCTATTTCCATGGTTCAGACATCTGTCTGGGAGGTGCAAAATAGGAGTCTGGATAACCTCCATCTGAGAAAGACACTGAACAAAGTCTCCCACATCACATGGTCCAGTCTGACAATTTTGATGCAAAAGATTCTAGTGGGAACTGCCTGTGCTTTGTATTGGAGAGGAGAACAGAATCAGTTCCCAATGAGAGGTCACTGCTTTGCTTCATTAATGAGGGCAATGCAGGTAAGGACTGGCTGGCATATTCTTTTCTATGTTTTCTCAGGAATGATGAAGTTCACAAGCCCAACATGTCCTGGCAGAATCTGATCTATGTGGTTTACACTCCTGTGCTCCCACAACCATTCAGTATGTCTGTGAGAGGTGCAGTTCTGTCTGGGTTCTTTCTATGCATTTGCTGCCCTCTTGATCCCCATACGTACTGTGGACACAGCCAGGATTCCTGTGCTGCTCTGTTGCTGCTCTGACTTGATTGTTGGGCAAATCTTGTTTCTAATGTGATCATGTGCATGTGATATGATCTAATATGATATAATATGATAATGAGAAATCTTGTTTCTAATATGATCATGTGCACAGTCCTCAAATTCCACTTGAGCAAAATTTCTATATGGAAAAAAAGGGTATATGTGGGTCTGAACAGTTCCTGTATCTGCCAAAATGTAGATTAAAAAAGCTTAAAAACACTAACAAAATTTTTGAGGAATTGTAAAAAAAAAAAAAAAAAGCAACCCCTTTGTGGCTATTACAATGGTGAAATATTTTAGAACAAAAACTCAGCATATTTTGGCAATTTCAGGTTCCAGTACTTATATAGACATCTTCTTACCTCAAGTATGAAAATGTTTATGGAGGTGCATGTTTGTTGAAGGTGTTGTCAGTTACCACTAAGAAAACGGAGACCCATCTTTTCCAAGCTCATAGCATGGCATTGGGTATAGCAATGAAGAAATTATGAGGTCTGAATTTATCTTTATTGTGATTGCACAAATCTGACTCACTTGCTTTCAGTGGAATTATTCCAGATTTACACTAATATGAGAAGAGAATTTACCTTGCCTAGATTTCTACCTACACAAAACAAAATAAATGCCAGTCTCAAACTCTGGATGCCCTTGACTGTGTTTGAAGAATATTAAATAAAACTGACTGGCTCCAGCAATTATCTCCAAATCATGATACCTCAGTTGCGGCATAAATGTAGCAAAAATTTAATTAGTCACACCAACACAATCACTAACTTTGTTGCTTGCTAAAAGTGAAATATCTCTCCTCTCTAGGACAATGTCAGTGTTATGGGTAAGATTTGGATTCTTGTTGTATATGAAAGCAATATTTATGGAAGAGGCCATTTATCAACTAAAGACAATAAAGACCATGACTAAATTCATAGGCTGAGACAGAGAAAACAATACTGGTTTTATGATCATCTTTGCAGGACTGTACAGATATATTGTGCTGGCATTCTATGGATATATTTACCTACATGAAAGTAAACATACATCTCAATCTTAAAACTGGATGTAAAGCAAAGCAAAGGGGTATTAAGAACATGAAACTTGAAGACACAGTGCATTTTTTGACTGTCTTTTCCCAGGAGAAAATCTGGGGAAAGGGCTAAGAGAAACTGGTCCACTGGGAAAGCAGGTCACACCCCAATTTTTCGGGAACAGTCTCAGTGATCCACCTGAAATCTTTTGGAAAGAAGCTTATCTGACAGGAAAATCTATTCTGTAGCAATCACCACTCACTGACCATCAAGCACAATCACCCTTCTTCAAAGCAATTCCATGATTCCCTTAGGAGGTCAGTATGTCCACCTTTGTTAAGGGTTGTATAAAATGTATAAAAGTGGTGAGTTATGGGGGCACTGTATTACATTATCCCTGTGTATTACATTTCTGTCACAAAGCTCATAAGCCATCAGTGCACATGCCTTTGGACCTGTTGTTTGCAGCCTATGCCCTGCTTCAAATCTGGTTTGTGGGCATCTTTCTGGAAAGTGGCCTTTCCCTGCAGGAGGAAAAAAGCTGTGATCAGAAGAGCCATTCACATGCAGCTCTTAGGGCATGTTCCTGCCAGCTCTCACTACAGGCTGTTGTAATGAGCTTTGCTTTTCTGAGATGCTCTTTTCTCTTCTCACTATTCTTGTGGTTACCCAGGAATGTCAACATGTTCTCATGCTGAAATCGCAACAACAGTGTAAAAGCTCTTTCAAATAAAGGAGTGAGAATGAAACAGAAGGAAGAAGATAAGAGAGAAGAAAAAAGAAAAGAGAAAAAGAAATTTAAAAACCAAGTTGTATCTATTTTCATGTCTTTGTTTGGTTTGGTTTGTTTGTTTGCTGTATTTTCCTGGAAAGAATGTTCACTTAAAGAAGAACTTTGTTTAGAATTGGTGAATAGTGTTGAAAATCCATCAACTTCTAGTAACACGTCAGCTACATTTTCGTCAATTTTAAGCCATAAATTATTTGGTCTGGAATGGATTGATGAATGTTTTTTATGAAATCATCCTCAGAATAGACAGAATTCATTTGTAAATAAAATATTCTGTAAAAGAACATTGCACAAGTTTTGTAGCACATTTTGTCTTTTCTTTTTTTCTTTTGTCATTAAATACAGACTTTACCTACTCTTTTCAGTTAAAACTTAATAACAAGTATTGGTTTTCACAGTGTCTTTGTAAGACAACTTATGTATGTAAATATATTTAGACGTACATGCAAATTAAACACAACCCTTAGGCTGTCAGAGTGGTAAATGTTGTATTTTGCTGCACAAAAAGGCTAAGGACCTCTGGCTCAGAGGGAATTTAATAGATGTGTAGTATGGGATACTAGCATTATCCTAAGTGGTGGCACTCTATAATGTTGCTCATGACTATTTCTTAGCATTAATTAGGGCGAGACAGATTAGTTTGGAAAAATCACAAGTGTAAGTTGAAGTAGAAATTTTAACCTTGTGCTCTTATAACTGCCCTGGTAAGAGTAATTTTCTGACTCCACCTCCCACAACTGACTTACCCTATGACATAGACTTTTCCCTTGACATTTGACCCTTCTGTTGAAGAGCCTTAGCCATAAAGGGAATCATCAGCTCTTGGCTGTCTGCTGATGTCCAATGTTATACGCACTGTGATCTAGGGAAAAAAATACACAGGTTCAGTATTATTATTCAGACTTTGCAACATCTCTTACTGTCACACAGACAGTATGGTGGGACAAAAATGAGAAGCTCTGGCGGGTTTGTCTGAAGACATATGTGGTTAAGGGTAAAAGAGAAGACTTGCAAGAGGATAGGAAAGGTCTGAAAGACCCTACATGAGTCAGCCAAAAGGTTTATTAAATTTACAATTCCACCAATAGACACAGCTGGTTGCAAGGTCAATGACAAAGTCAAAAATGCAGAGGAAAAAAGACAGAGACTAGTGCTCACAGACAATCTTCCTTAAGAGATATGTGTGACAGAAGAGAATAGTTAGTGGAAGTACCAGAAAAATACTGGGACACTCTCAGGTAATCTTATGTTTCCTGAAAAACATGATTGCTCAACATTTTGCAGTTTTCACCCCTAAAAATTATATGACTATTAACCATATTAATATGAAATTGAAAAAATTCTCCTTTGTAGGTGGTAATTAAAAAGCAGTATATTACTTGCTGGCTGCTAAATATTGTCAGAGATATAGGGAATCTATTAATCAAAGAATCCATTTTATCTGTGAATTATATTAATTCTACAGTTTTATCACACGTAAGCAGACTGTAAATTACAGAGAAAGCTATAAAAACCTGATTATTTTAGTAGGCTTGGGTGAATGGGAAAACTAGGAATACGTAAGGTCCCACTGTCTTAAAGGTGGCATTAGAAGTGGCTTGACTCTTAAATTTCATCTCAGAGATTTGAGTTTTGTTAGTGAGAATTTAAGACCACCTACTGTTAATTTATTTTCATAAGTGTATTAAAACATTATTTAAAGGTACTCCTTTCATAACTGAAGACATAAAGAATAAACCTCTTGATGGTGTGATCTCTGCTCAGGTAAAAGGATTTCCTTTCTCTTAGAGAAATTTTGTGTATTCATATTTCATATGTGAAAGAGGAAGAGTTCTCCCCCAGCTCCTAAATTTTTAAGTAAAGTGGAATTTTTTTTTTAAAAAGGCAACTAAAGGAAATGTTCCAAAATTATTTAATTAAAAAAATAAAGTAGAAAACTAGAGTGAAGGAAAAACAAGAAAGTGCAAGTATATGAGCAAATTCTGAAATAAGTCTAAAAACCAAAATGTGAAAAAGATGTCCAGGAAAGAAGGCTAAAAAGGACCATAATCCTTGACAAGTTAAAACCAAAATCACAAAAAACATGCCAAAAATTTGGAGAAACTAATCTTTAGTGATAGAGAAGCTGCTTCTTACTCAAACCTATCAGAAAAAAAAGCTAGCCTAGTTCCAAGATATTGTTAAGAAAGAATATTTTTCTAACATGTAGTGATTGCAGACAGGCTGACTAGATCATTCCTATATCACAATCATTCTGTAAAGAGAATGAGCCTGAGGAAATGTTTCAGACTGATCTGTCAATGACAGAGTTTTAAATTAAGTTAACACACTTAAGAGAAAAAAAAATCACTAAAACTTAGTAATACTGTCTCTAGGCTTCTAAAAAAAGGTAAATATAAAATTGTTGAACTGCTAATTAACACTTGAGATTATTGTTTATATCTGTCTTATTGTCAGAGAAAAGAACATGGGAAACATGTCATCAAGCTTTGAAGCAAAGCTCCACTCATGATTCTGGGAAATATGAATCAGTAAATCTGATTTCCACAAAACCATTGAAATTAAATGACCTGATAATGAATAAATTTAGTAATGCAGTGAGGAATATGACATATTTGAGAATAGGCTTTTGGTGAAAGTCATAGTTTTATTACAGTTGAGAAAAGAATAAATGAACATGTGGATATGGCTGATCCAAAGGATACAATGTGTGTGGATTTTCAGAAGGCTTTTGACGTTATCTCTTTTAAAGAAACTAAGCACTCCTGGGATAACAGAGGAATTTTTCTTATGGATTAATGGGTGATCAAAGAAGGTTAGAAACAAATGACATGTTTATACAATGGAGACATGGAGAAGGGTTATGTACCCAAAAATTTGCAAAATCTTCTTAAGATCAGTACTGGGACATATGTAAGTTCAACAAAGCCTGGAACTGAAAATGAGGATGACTCTGTTGTTAGTCACTGTTAAGTCTGTACATCACACTGACATTTTTGGCATAGTCTGTCTTGAAGCTGACTCTGAAGAGTTACAAAAGGATCTCACAGCCATGAAAAACTAGAGAATAACTCATCAAGGTCAAATTCAATGTCAGTGAAAGCAGGGAAGTGTGCACAAAAAGTAAGTTTTGCTTCAGGTACACTGTCAGGCATTATAAACATATTTTTATGAGATATAATGATTGTGGGGAGTTCTCTGAATGCATCAGTCCAATATTAAATGACAATGAAAAAGGTAAAAAGAAGATTAAGCAAAAAAAATTTGTGGAAAAAAGTCTTTCTCTTTAAGTGGGCCAGTTTACGTATTTTTTTAAAAAGGAATTAAAACTATCAGGAACACTTCAGGTCACAAAGCTCATAGTTGCTTATTTAAAGAAAAAAGATGTAGCAGAAAAGATGCCAATCATTAGTTAATAATACCACAAAATGATGGAAATGTATTCAGTGAGCTGAGATGGGTTTGGTTTCAAAATCTTTCTGCTGGCCCAATAATTCCTTGGCTTAGAGATGCATGTTTCCTAATGTGCACTAAGGTTCTTTATCTGTTTTCAAAGTGTTTTTCCAAATTCTAATTGAGGCCAGTCAGCACCCGAGAGCATCTCCAGCCTGGGACTCCTGCCCCTGAAATGGGATGTTTTAAATGCTCCTCACGGTCTCGAAGCCAGCACAAGGCTGAGCACTGGCCCTTGGTTAGTTAGGACCTTCACCCCCACGTCTCCTTTCTGCTGGTGTTCCACCTACAAATATTTGTTCTAAAGACAACTAACAACACAATCATAATTTTAAACCCTTTTTTTTTTTTTTTTTCTGTAACAAGCAAGCTTTGTAGTATCAGGGCCCTGAGGGCACCCACAGGCCTTCACGTCTCCCTGGGCCTGTCCTGCCCCATCCATGGGATGGTGTCTCCAGCCCTGGCACAGCTGTGCCCTGCCTGGCCTTCTGCCCTGGGGAGTCCCCAGGGCTGATGTCCCGCTCAGCCTTGGCATCCCCATCCCACGGAGCCTGTCTGGTCCACTGGCTGGCTGGGCTGGTTCTCCCTGCCCACCCCTGGGGAGCCCTGCAGCCCCAGCCCCTCTCCGGGCAGGCCACATCTCCCCAACATCTACATTTACCTTCTCAACCATTTATACAAAACAAAGTGAGTCTGGAAAATGTGCTTAATGGTACTACCCTCTGTAGAAAATCACATTCTCCAACCAGAAGTCCCAAGCAGTGGTGGCCTGTGAGCATCTGAAGCTGAACCTTATTTAGGTGACAGCAAACAGGCAGAACAAAAAGAGCATGAAAGCAGGTTTTTGTTGTAAGAGGGAGAGTTGGCCCTCAGTTTTCTTACTCTGCTGTGTAGTGGCATTGTGCCTTGTTGAACAGTAGCTTTGTCTTTACTCAGAAAGTGGCTATTATTTGTCAAAAGGGACATAGTGATTTCTGTGCGGAAGTCTGTATTTTTGTGCTGCATTTTGAACTTTTGAAGTATTATCTTAATAAGTGACAATTCATAAACATTTCATCTCACTAGCAAATCCTGAAACAACCATTCCACATAAACCATAATTGAAAGAGGAAAAGTAACTGGTGTTACCACTCCAGTTTTATATTTGCATAACACAATTAAAAGATTTTCCCCAGTGCATGTCAGGACTGATGCTCTTTTTCTTTATAGGAAATACAGATACTCTTAAACTTCCCTGCCTATTTCACTTTAAGAAGACCAAAGTATGGAAAAGCAGTGACCAATCAAACAGTTGTTTAAGGTACTTATGTATCATGTTTTGTAAATAATTTTCATGTTTTTTAAATAGAGAAATCATCTAAGAGACAGTATACTGAATTCCAAAGTGAGAATCTCACCACAGGTAGCAGGAGACCAAGATATAAGCACTGAGATAGGTAATTTCAACTAGTATCTGAATGGCACCCTGAAATTCAGAAGCATACATTCTAATTGGGGATTTGGTTTCTAAATATTATTTCTTTAAAATAAAAGACAACTTGGCAACGTGGTTTGCAATGTATTGTGGCCTATTTAATAAATAAACACAGAAATCACTGATTGAAGATATTTAGTTAATTAGTGGGAAAGAGCTTTGACGAATGCCAGGAAATAATTTCACAGCCGAGGCATAGTTCTATCTCTGTTTTGAATAATTCATAGAAAATACTCCTCTAAAATGCCAAATATTTTATTCCTGGATAAAGCTGACTGCCTTATTGTCTACTTTTTAAGTCAGTTATAGATTATGTCTACTTTTTAATTCCCACTAGGAAATGACATATTTTCATCCTGTTAAAGATTAACATTCACTTTGACCCTGTATTTTGCAAAAATAAATTTAAAATGTTACATTTTTTGATAGCACTACAGCTCTAAATTTGCTGATTAATATCCATGGGGATATGCAACTCAGGCTGCAAGCTAGTTAAAATAAAGAAGTGCTCCTTGTGCTTTGGTTGCAGCTCAGAGAATAGCGGGAGGTCACTGTTTACCCTGCTAAAGGAAGCCATTCGGTGAGAGAAAGCTCATTTTGGACCAAAGCTGAATGCCATGCCTGAGTGATTCTACTCCTAATAAAGCAGCCCAGAGTCTCATTCACGTTGTTTCATTTGAATGAGAATTAGCTGCTGGTGACGGCATGTCCAGGAGCTGCTATTTTAAAATGGTTCTCTGGGCATGTTTATTAGACTTTCAGTCTAAGACTTTGAGAGTAATCTGTTAATGAGTCCACACTTTCCACGTTTGACTTTGCCTGTGAAAGTCAAGCAAATGCAGCTCAGGAAGGAGCAGGGGGTGTGGGGACAGAGCATCCTCTCCCAGCGACAGTCACCCTTGCTTCCTGGTGGGCACCATGGGGACAGGGTCCTATATATTTTCATTAAGTGAAGGAAATGTATCTGCTCAGTGTGATTCCAGTGAAACTAGACAGGAGCCCATGGTCAGAAAGGGGAGAGTCAATGCAATCACCATACGTAACACCATGATCTCTACCAGATCTCGGGCAAAAGGTTGGAACAAGCTGAAATATAAATGCTTTTATTTTTGTAGGTAGCAGATTCCCCTACAAGCACTTGAAAAAACTGTCCTGGAAAAGCTGGTGGCTTTTGCCTGGTAGACCTTTGCAGGGCAGGAGAGTTTTGCTCTACATCTCTGAGGGAGGCCTGGTTGTATAACAAGAGGGGCTGGGATGTCTCCTCTCATGAGCACAGAATGTCAGAGCTCCTCAAAAACAGCAGTAACATGCACTAATCACGAGTGGCACACTTCTCTAACCAGCCCACAGCAAAATGAAAACCATTGGGGTCTAATTTCACCTTCTCACAGGCTATCAAAACAAGCTAAAAATTCTGTATGCCTCATAACTCACCTTTTGAATTTGGATTATTATTTTTTTTCCCGTAATTTTTTTTCTTCCATTTAAACTATGGAATTAAAAATTAAAATATATTTAGACTGTTGCAGTTGGTCAACTAGTAAGAATCTCTGAAGTTACTTACTGTAGGGATAATGGGAAAATGGTAAAACCCCTTACGTGAGTTCATTCTAGGTACTTACAATACAGTTAACCAGAAATAAGTTAAATAGCTTCTAGCCATGCAAAGCTAAATAAATAGAAGGGAGGTTAAAAATTCAACTGTCCTAGCAGGTTTGAAGTGGTTAATTGATATCTTTAATCTGAAGTGGACGAATTTTTTTTTAATTAACGCATACATCTATGACCACAAGTGAAAAATACCAAAGTACTTTGGAAGAGACTTGTATTTTGAGAACATTCCAGATTGTGTGAAAGCAACTAGTATCTGAAATCTTCTTAGAATTTGTGTGATTTGCAGCTTTTCAATCAGACTGACGGTTAAAAGAAATGGATTGACCTTTAACATATGGAATATTTATCTAAAAATTTCTGAAACATTTGGAATTTTACTTTAAGCTGGGGTTGGTTGATGTCCTCCCCCAATGTTTTTCTTTTTAAACATTTTTTCAATACTAAATTAATTTAGTCAAAGACTTCTTAGAGTCTTTGACAGTTTCCTGCCATTTAAGAAACGCTACAATCTTAGTTAACATACTTATCATTGCAAGAACAGCACAATCTAATCAATCAAAGGCAAATATGGAAACTCGTTTGTGTGTTTTCTTTTAGTCTAGATCACATGACACTGACTGCCCTGTAGCTCTTGTAATGTCTTATCAATAAAGATTAACTTCTTTTTTAGATTATTTTTCCTTCAATTTAACAACAGAAGAATACTGAACTCCTCAGTAAAGCAGTCTCTGATTAAATGATGAAAAATACTTTGTGAGAATTAGGTATTATTACTGAACCAAGGTCCAAAATAATGATGGGTACAAAGAAACTCTGGCTTATTATGCTGTCAAACCTGAAATCCTTCCATTGACTTCCAATGAAATTCTTTATTAACATTAAAAGTTTGCTTGATAACTCAGACATTTTCTTGGGTTCACAGGTTTTAGAACTGCTGGAGCGACACACTCCATTTCTCCCTCTCTGATCTGCTGACTCATTCATTTCCTCTTATCAGGGAAGATAAGAGGAAGACTGCTGGGTTAGAGCTTTTACTGTTCTTGTCCTATGCATCTGGCACTCTTTCCTTTAGAGATTAGACTATTTCCAGCTGGGGAATTTTTAAAATAGCAAATTAAAATCTCTTTTTGCTTGATAAAGTATTTGATTACTGAAACAATAGGATGAGGTATAGACCCAAAAGTTATTGTAAAAGGTTTTTTTCTCTCCTTTAATATTTCATTTTTATTCACCCTTGAAAGAAATGAAAATTTGTTTCCAGAATATATACACTGCCAAATTCCTTGATCTTCTCTGCTGCTCCCCTTCTGAGAATTTTTGCTTTTGCAATTAGAAATTGAGACACTTTCCCCTCTCACAGGTCTTTATGATAACTTAAACATACACCAGCAATAGAACTTTCAACAGTGTATATATTCACAGAGGTTTTGACCTTCTTTCCAGATTAGCAACTGACAAAAAAAATCATGGCTCTTAAAAAAAAATACCACCCACTGTGAAAACTATTGAAGGGCTCTTTAAAATGATTGGCAGGATGGAGGATTTTCTGCAGTACTTTTCAGAGGGATGACTCACAGCAGAAGGTGTGGGGTGGCCAGCTCTGCTGCCTGCGTGTGACAGGTAGGGAATAAAAAGCAAGGTGCCAAGAGTGCAGGAGGAAAGGCACAGCCTGATAGGTGGCTGGGGATTCGTTCAGTCTCCGCAGAGGGGGAGCCTCAGGAGAGAGGGGATATGAGCTGGGGAGCTTTCTGTTTCATTGCATGGTGCAGGGCTTTCTGGCAGCCAGTGGTGTGAGTTAGCAGCTGTTTGGAGCCTCAAGCATCCTTGAGCTCTTTGACCTGAGACCAGGTTTGGACACTGATTGGGCTGCTAATCAGAAATTTGGTCATGGCTCTATTGTTAGCGCTGGACTTCTGCTTTGATGGCTTTTCCTAAAAAACAGATCAAAGTCTTGTTTGGACCCCGAGGAAGATAATTTCTACTTCTATTGGCACTCTATTGATGGATTTTGACTAGGAGCTGGCTCCAAGATAAGCCCCTCTGTGACATTTCCCTTGGAGATCACACTGATTGCGATGATCCAGAGCAGTTCCAGAGGCCCAGAAAGCCGGCAGTGACCTCACTGGAGGGTTGTCAAGCAAAAGTCACCTGACTGCAGCAAAAATATGGTAAAAGTTCTAATACCCTTCACAACACTGGAAGCAAAGAAGAAATTTATTTCCCAAAGGATTTACCAAATCCCCCAGTTGCTTTAGGTTGCAGATATCTAGGAGGAAAATCTCAGCTCTACTCCATGACTGACATGAGATACTTGAGAGAAAAATCAGACTGCTTTCAGATGGACTTTGCCACTGTGGATTTAGTGCAATATTTCCCCAGCAGAAATGCTACAATATTTCTGCTTAATTTTTGTTCTTGTCATGCTCTGTGTAGTAGGGAAGAGATTGGTGACATTTGGGTCACGACTTGGAGGCTGAAACCATGAGTTTCACAGCTATTAAATCCTAGCAGGAAGGCACTAGGTCCTGTGTAAATGAAGTAGTTTCTTCAAGAGCCCAGGTCAGTAACTTCTCTTAAAACAGCAGTGATATGGCTGGTGAAGCTTGTGTGGATATAAAGCTTATTTGCAAGGTCACACTGAGACAAAAATTACGGGTTTTATCTCTGTATACTCTCACATATACAAATGCAATATACACATATATATGTAATCAAAGCTTGCCAGGGCATAATGCAAAGGCTGACTTTGCTGGGCTGGCAAATGACTTTCCCTCTACTGATGGATGAAGTCAGAGCAGTTATGCATTTTCCCTTGGCTCTTCAGAGGATACTGTTAAAATGTCTATAAACCTGAGTAGTGTGCACTGCCCTGCTCTTACTTTTTACCCAGAGAAAATCCTCGTGAGTAACCTCAGACAACTAGTTTATCTCTTCTGAGAACTACTATTTTGCAGGAGTTTCTCCTGCTCTGTTTCCCTTGCTCAGCTTGAAAACAAGCTTTTGAAGGTGCTGGTGTGAGGTCCTGGTTAGGCTGCCTTCACTGAACAGACACACATCAGCTTTTACCTTTCTCTTCTCTGTTCCAGATGGCACAGTTAAATCCTTTCTCCTGGCTGGTATTGCCACGTGGTTATATGAAGCCTAGTTGGAGCTTTGTGTTGGATGACATTTGCTCTTCTGGTATCTTCATAGCTATACATATCTTTCCTTAAGGGAGTTGTTGGGGGATGTGGGGCTTGGGGGAAGGGGAGATGGTTCCTCCTCATCAGGCCTGTGAGTGTGTTTGGACACAAAGGGATGTGCAGGATGAACCTGGCAAAGGAAGAGGGAGATGGAAGCACAGTGCTGGAAGAAGCCAGCCAGGCCTCAGAGGTGACGAAAATAATTTGTCCAGGACCCAAAATGTACAGGGAAGAGTTTGTTTCTACTCCCCAGTAAAGATGTTGTCTGGAAGCAAGGATGTAGTGGATGACGAAAAAGATTATGTACAAACAACGATTCTACTCATTTGTCCTTGGTTAAATAAAATTTGTTTATTTTATTTTTGGTCTTCCTTGAGGATTTCTTAGTAGAGCAATGGTCTAGACCCAGTTCTATTGTAGCCAGTTTGGAATCCTGTCACTATGCCCAAACCAGATTTAAAAATGGGATTATTATGAGGAATATCTCTTTGTGTTGGACTGCAGGTGCTTGTCAGCCATTTGGTTTTTTTTTTGTTATTTCTGTTATAGTCTGATTCGATTCTCAATTATTCCACGATTGTCATAGTAGCAGCTGGAAAAGCTTTTTTTACCTTTGTATGTGGACAAGAACAATCTTCATGCATAGGTGCAAACCCACACTAAAATGATCTATGTAAACTCTGCTTCTTAAATCTGTTGGAATAATTTTACTAGCACAGAGAAAAGGATTCCAGCTATTCACTGGAGAAATGTTGAGATTATTATATTTTGGGTACCCTGTGATTTACGTTGATTGCTTATTGATTTTTGGGTGGAGTTGTGTGTTGGTTTGGATTTACAATATACTAACTAGCTTCGTTTGTCCGTTGAAACTACTTTCTCTCTGTGTGCTGTACTGCTGCAGCAGAAATCTGTGCAGATGCACATTTTATCTTCTGAGCTCCATAAAACAGGAGCTGGCGAGTGGAAGTTTATGGCTCACGAGGGGCTCTGTCTTCAGAACTTACTCATCTTCTATAAAGCAACCTCTAAGAAAGCCTGGCTTTAAGGTGTCCATTCAAGCCTGTCTTTTTGGGTGCGATTTTGAGAAAGAATTTATTCATTGAGGAACGGTGTTCCACTTCAGGTTTGTGTGTCGGAAAGATTAACTTGCTTGTATTCAAACCTGTGGTTCCATTAAGTCTGAGTATTTCAAACCCAAAGCTTAGCTGAGGCTCAGCAAACAGCATATAAAAATAAATCAGGCTCATTTGCTTAGTTTTTGAGATAAAAAGAGGCTCAAGGTTATCAGAGAAGATAGTGGAAATTAGGAGATATTCATTGTTTGAATAATGTATTAGAATTCCAGGACAAAAATTACAAACAAGTATCAGAAGGTAGGAACAATGATAAAGGTGAAGAATGCATACAAATATATATGAACATTATAGGGCTTACAAGATAATACCATTTTATTTGATTTCTCTTTTTCCCCTCTGTGATGGCAGGTGAAACATTATTTGCTCTATATTAATTTTCCATGCTTTTTTTCCATTTTCATTAAATGTATAAGTAAGTCATTACACATAAAAATACATTAAAAAAAAGAAGCTTGAGAAATAAATGGACAGAAAACAATGTTCAGAGGTAGACTATAACTTGGAAAATAAACTGCTAGCTCTTCATAGAAGGCTTAAGATTTATATTAAAATAATAGTTAAAAAAATACTTTAAACACTTTACAATTCCTGCTTGAACAATAGACTCTTTTACAAGATAAATATTCTGGGTCAAATTATGGCATCCACTATTCTGCTGTACAGAAAGGACTGTAAAAAGCATCCCTGGCTGCTGGGCAGTTGGAGATTCTCTTGGCATACAGGTGCATTGTGACATCCAAGGGATTGCAGTGGAGGATGTGCTACAGATACATTTGGAAAAGGAAACAGGGCCAGCTGTGAAATTCTTCCTCGGGACATCTCAGTCTCAGACCAAACCAGAGTCCCTGGGGGGATGTTGATCCGTTCCCAGAATCATATTTTATTTCTGTTGTACCCTGCTTTCCCGAAACACATATACAGCAGGATTCCTCATGCTCCTCTCACAATGAACCCATGTGCTGTTTGGCCAGAGTGAAAAATCGTGTCCTTTTTAATGCATTGCAATGGAGAATATTTAAGGAGCCAAAAATGTTTAGCTATTTGCTCATAATCTGTCTGCCTATGCAAAGGAAGGGTTCAGTTTGAAAATGTACAGTGGATTTCCACCTGCTTTCCACTGCAGTGATGCAGCCATTGGGAAGACAGAGTCCTTAATAAGGAGCAGGTAATTGAGTCATCCTTGCATGTGTTCTCAGGCACTCTGTTATGGGCCTAGCTTTCCAAGGCAGATCTGTGGCTTGTGGCAAAAGGAATTCTATATAAGAGAGAAGGCATAGAGGCCCTCAAAAAGAACAGGGAACCTGAAATAAAAGTCATACTGACCCTTTAACTAGCAGTGCCATCACCACACAGCTGGCTACAAATGAAGACTGACAAATTGTCTTAGCAGGATACAGGCTTTCAATTTGCTGTGGTCTCACATCGTAGCAATTCCAAGCTACAAGGATGACACATGCAATTGACATCTGTTATGGATGGACCTGGCCAAGGCAGGTGTGGGTTCAGCTGGAGAAAGGGAAGAAATGGGGGCTCCTGATTTTAACATTCTCTAGCAATAGAAGTCTTGCACATTCCTTTTTCCTGCTCTGGGAAAAGACCTGGAAAGGGTTTGGGAAGCTGAGAGCATTGAGATGTTATAATTAGCATGAGTCCTTTTGCCAGACATTCAAATTCTAGAAAGTGAGCCCCTCCAGGTCCACTTGGAAAAGTTTGAAAACTCTTTTCTCTTTTTCTCTTAGATTCAAGGGGGAAAGCAGGTCTGAAAGCTGCCAGTACTTCTTTATTGGAATCAGCTGTTTTAGCTGAATCTGAGCCCAGCCATATAAACAAAGAAAGAAAAAGAGTTTTGTGAAAGCAAAACCAAAAATAGCTTGTTTGAAATATTCTTCTCTCCTTTTCTCTCTCTCTGCCCCCTTCAGTTGATTTAACTTAATCAGGATCTATTTACTCTCATAGATTAAAAAAACCCTGAACCAACCACCACCACCAAAAAAGTAGACATGTAAAATAGTAAGAGATATTTTGCAATATTTGGCTTAGGTTTACTGGGTTTTGTTTGCCAAGATAAGCCTCAAGAGAGACAGCACCTCATTTTCACAAATATCCCTGGAGACAGCAGGTGCTTTCCAAATTGTCCACATTTGCATCTGCTGAGTTCAAATAGCCAAATTAGTCAAAGCAGTACTTACCCACTAAATCAAATATCTAAGATCCTTTCCTGTTATGTCCCAGACTAGAAAATGTCATGGAAATGGACAGCTGTCCAATTGCAATTCCATTTGAAAGCATTGGATGTGAACAAAAATCTGTTCAAGTTGAAGGCACAATTCCCATGAATTATGCTTTATCTGTTTCACTGCAATATGGGATATTTTCCTAAGTGTTTATGGGGTATTTGAAGATGTCTAACCAGAAATCTTCAAGATTAAGGGGCCAAGCTGGAGATTTCTGAAACACTCAATTTACCATTTGCATTCTTTTCTGGAAGGATGATAGCAATCTGCCCAAAGATGTGAACGTAAACAGACACCTAATGAAGATGGCTTGCATTGATATTCTCTCTGGTCTGTTCAGGACAGAGAAAATAAAGGTGGATTTGCTGGAAGAGATTGCACCGCAAACGAACACATTCACAGTCATCTCACTTAATCTTAGTTATCCACAGAGCAGACATCTGCATCCATACTGCTTACCCCAGGCTTCCATAAAAGCTAGATACACTAACCAGATACCAGCTATTAAGGATAACCTGGTAACAGTCACATTTGTGTTTAGCAGAGAAATTCTCCTTACAGTCTCTGACACTTTTGATGAGCATCACGGTTAAGAAGAGCTCCTTTATGCTTGGTGTTGAGGCCAAAGCCCCACAGACTGGCTGGCATAAACTTTTTGAAAGCCACAGTGCTTTCAATTACAAAATGTGAGAAGTCATAATAAAAAAAGTAGTGGTTTTGCCTGTCAAAAAAACCAGCCAATAAATTATAAAGATCTTGGCACACATTGTTAATGGTTGTGGATGTCTTTTGCTATTCTAACTCCCTTGTTACTCAATTAATTTTTAATTATTGACCTTTCCCCATGTGAAATTTGTGGCTGCTGTAGGTGAACTCCTTGTTTGCAATCCAAGTACATTTGGTCGGTCTGCCACAGATTAACAGGCCACTGCATGGAAACCCCCTTCATCAGTTGATTTCTGTAGATACTGAGTGAAATGAGCAAAAACCTTCTGAATCACAAAGTCCTCTAGCACTTTTATCTAGAAAAGAAGAAAAATGAAGAAACCAGACAATATATTTTTTTGCAGAGCTTTAATAGATAGTTGTAGCACAAATACTGAAAGAAGAATTTAAATGCCCATTCAAGAGCAGAGAGGTGGGTACAACTTAGCTCAGAAAGCAGACTAGCTCCAACTAGTTGGACTAGCAAACTAGCTCCAACTAGTTGGCCTTGGGATGTTTCAGTGGTGAATGCATGGAGAGGAAAACCCTCTTCAGCTGCTGCAAGCACCCTGAATGGTAAGAGATCAATTCTTCAAACATGGTTAGAAATGAGATAGCAGGATACTGTTATTGTCCCTGCTTTCCACAGAGAAGCTATGGTCTTGCCACTGGTGTAATGCACCATTGTATATGGCTGAAACGATCTCAAGAGGTTGTCATCAAGTTGAGGATGTTTTGTTTATTGAAGGTAGAACTACTTTCTTCACCACACAGTGTAAAATACAATATTTTTTTTAAGCTGCAATTTTACCCTCTAATTGTGTGCAGAGCATCTGGACTTCTATGTCCGCCTGATGGTGCTTTACCATGTCAACTGAATGAGCTCAGCTAATGAAAATCCAAAGACCTGCAGTTTCTCTCCAAGCTTTGCCCTTACCTGTTGTGTAACCCCATCAGATCTTCCTGGAATATACAAGTTGTGATGTTGGGAGTCTAGAAGCCCTTGCTGGACACTGTATCTATTTGGGTCCAGGCTAGCAAGCTGCTCAGTGGCTGTAATCACCAAAATTATTTGAGTTACCAACACTGGAAGGTGAGAAGGAAGTGTAAGAAGCAGATATTCGCCTGTCCTCTTCCTGTCCTCACAGTAGCCTGTGAGTGAAGTTCTTGATCTCCCAACCATTTCCTTTTTTTCATTCTCACAAATACTTCTTATTTGGAGGCTTGATGTCTGGGAGTTCTTTTCTGCCGTAACAGCTGGTGTTCTGGAGAGACACCCTGAGGCCCCTGACATTTCACAGAGTGGGATGCACACTGCTTTGTGAACGATGATCTTGCATGAGAGAAAAAGAGGAAAGAGTTTCCAAGTGTTCATGGACCTTTAACAGGGGAGGTGTAGGCTGGCTGACTGTACTAGAACCATGCAGGAGATTGGTTGCACAGGACCACAGATAGTTCCTCTTATAAATGCCATGCTCTAGGTCAGTGTGGCAAAAGGACCTCTTTATAAAGATTTTCCCTTCTTTTGTTAGACTGGTGCCACTAGACCTCTTGCAGAGCTGAAAAAGGGATGTTGCTAATTCAGGAACTGGGGACAGGCCAGGCATCCTCACAAACATTGTTTGGCCAAAGCACTTCCTGTGCCTCAGCCTCCAATTTATCTCCCCAGCAAACATGACCCAGCACTGTCAGATTACAAGTGCTTATCTGCAGGGAGTGATGACTAACTGTGTTTTTTCTCTCCTAAACAAGTTATTTTGGGCTTTGGCAGGGGAAGGGTCAGCATCACATGGGCATTCTCTCAAAGAGAGGGCCTGTGTTTGCTCTCTCCAGTGCTTATGGAATGCTCAGTCTCATCGCCATGACTCCTCCAGGAACCCTGGTGGGTATTGCTATGATAAACAGTTGGACTCTGGATAGCTGAAAACTCTGTTTTGGAGTTTTACAGCCTGGAGATGTCAGGGGGAGGTTGAGAGGAGAAGGAGTGCACGAAACATGGCTGGTTCTTGGCATGCATGCTGAAAACTTTGAAGTCTGAAGGGACTTGGGTGTCTGCCTAAGTCAGATAACAAGCCTGGGAGAAGGGAAGAGAGCTTTGTATGCAGATTTGGCCAACAGCTTCTATGTGAGGAGGAGACTAGTGGAAAAGAAAATAAGAAGCCAAGGGAAGGTAAAGGAACATTTTCTCACATCCGACAACAATAATGTAAGTGGTTCCAGCTGTTTGTGTGTTGGCAGGAAGGAGCATCTACTGGTTGTGCAGGATCAGGATGCAAAACTGACTGCTGGCTGGCTGAGTCCTGGTTCCTAAGGATACACACACACTGATTTTCCCAGCTTCACCCAAGTCAGGTATCTGCAGCAAAATATGATTTGAGATTATGCCTTTGCAATCTGTACCAGCTTGCTGTTTGAAAGTGGTGGTGGCACCTTCAGCACTGAAATGATGATTAGTATCTCTTACCCATCTCAGAACTCCTCTAAGTCCTTGCCCATGGACTTCTGGCATCTACCTGGAATGCAATAGGTTTAGCAAATTCCACGTTTTAAGGCCTGTTAGGCTTTTGCTTTCCTCGTAAGCAGAGAGTTTGATAATCTTTATAGGTGCCCTGAATAGATTAGAGATTCACAGTTATCAGGTAGGTAAAGGTGGGATCCCAGAGTCCCCATCGCTGGGATGCCTGTGGAGGTGAAAAATGTGCCTCTGTGGCAGAATATGAAGTGGAAAATGGCAGTCTCTGGGACGTTAGAGTGTTAGAGAGCAGAAGGTGACCAGAGAGGCCTGTCCTTAAAGGGTGCAAAGGAGTGGGGAAGTTATTGTGAAAATCCATGGGTGAGTTAGAAGGGGACCATGTATAAGCATAATAGAAAGTACTATATTTGAAAGTGGTAAATTTGTTCCTGATACAACCGGGCGTAAGTTTGCTACTATGGCTTTGTAGAACTAATTCACACCTTTTTTTTGTTTCAGATTATTTTCCTTTAAAAGGACCATAAACAATTTCCTAGTCGAAGGCCTGAAAAAGCATCACCATAACAGACGTGGTCACCAGGACCATGGAGGATAATGCTTCCTAGGGAGGAAGGGGTTTCTTATTGGAAAGCTGAAGGTGATGAAAATCCTCTAGCAGGAGACCTGGCCAGAGAACTGAGGTTAAACTTTTAGGTTTCTACTGGGTTTTGTTCTGCAGTTTTCCATATAACTAAGCTGATAATTTCAATGTTTTGACTATTTCACCTTGCAAAACAACATATAAAAGACAAAGTTAAATGCTTGGCAGCAATACTGTGGCACTGCCCCGCAGCAGTGATTCCTTAGCCCGAACCACAAAGCACTCTTCCTGCTTCTGTGGGTTCTGTGGTTGGGGAGGTCTTGCCACGAAGCAGATCAATGAATTAATCTAGTTTGTTCCAACTGAGAAGAAGGCTAGGCTGGGGTTTTTCATTGTCTTTCCTCCCTTCCCTCCCGCCCCGCAAATTATTTCCTTTGCTTAGTTCGGTCTGTGGCACGACAAAGGCTGGTGGTGGTAACACTGGGCTAAGGGTTGGAGGAAGAATCCAGCCCCAAGGACGGTAATGGAGCCCCAGGGGAGAGCCGGGTGCAGTGATTCAGCTGAGCTCTGTTAACCGAGTCATAAACAGCTCTGTGGCCAGATGTGTAATACCCCTCTACACTTTACACTCCTTTCCTGCTGTTTACCACTCTTTACTGGTTTCATTTTGTCAACACTAAGGGGCTTTAAATTCCAAGTGAGACCACACCTGGGGAAGGTTTGTCAGTGGCAAGGTGTCTTCAGTGTAGAACAAACAGGTACAAAATTCTGCAGACTTTTGTTTCCAAGCAATGGATCTTATTATCCTTTCCCTTAGATTAAAGAGACCTTTAATACCGAAAACATTCTCTGCACACAGACTCTAAACCAATCAGGGTGTAATGTTTAAAGGTGCTAATGGCCTGCCATTAAAGGTCACTGATGTATACACATGCAGACCCTAATTAAAGGGACTGTGTAGGCTAAAAGAGAGTCTTTTGTCTGACAATTAAAGCTCAGAGGTTCCTTTGTATTGCAAAGTGGCACAAGGGGAGAGCTGATATTCAGATCTCACCTCTGAATGTCACAAGTTTCCAGCAGTTTTTAGGTGAGGGGCTTTTACAAGGGGACAGGAAGTTCTTGTCGAGGTCTTCGGTTTAGTGTGAAACTTTAGAAGAGATAAGAAACCTCAGGCAGTTGCTTTTTGGGCAAATCAGTGAGGTCTGTGGTCTCTGTGAGCGGCAGGCTGCCATTTGTTAGCCCTGTTCACAATCTGCTCCTCCCCAAAGAGGTGTGCTGATGAAGACTTTATAATAAACTAATCACATCACAAAAATGTCTTTTTTATTATTGCCCAAAAGGACCCTCCCCAATTTATGAAGTATGCTATTGTTTAGGAAAAGCTAATATTGATCTTCAAAGCAGTAGCAGTATTAACAGTACTGGAAGAAAAAAAAAAAGCATGAAACATTTCAATCCTTCTTTAGATACAACACAGGTTTTAGATGTAACTTTAAAGTTTCCAGCTACTGTGGAGAGTAGGGTAATTATCCTCATTCTAAAAGGCAGAGGGGCTAATTTCTACCTTTTGAAGATTTAGCACAAAAAAATGAGGTGCTTAGGACTGTATACAAAACCTATCCAGACTGATTAATTCTTAGAGCCCTACAAGGAAAGGCTTTCTGACATGATCCATGAAACTACCCACTTTTGCTGGACTTGAGCTCAGAGCTGTGAAAAATGATTGTTCAGATAATATATTGAGCTACTAAGAAAAGTGGATTAACATTGGAGATAAGATAATTTAATAAATTAGAAAACAAAAGAGAGGGAAAAAAGAAAAGCAAACTGAAAAGTATACAGTGCACGTGCTTTACCAGAAAATTGAGATTATGATAATCTGTTGTCACAAGAACACTTTTCAGAAAATCTGTTTGATATTCTAATTTGATCAACACTACATAAAGAGTAATATTCTGAGGATTTTCTTTAGAAGAGTTATATGTTGTTCATTTGTCATAAAATTTCTTTTTGAAGCTCATCAAAAACTAAAAAACTATATTAAAGATATCAAGCAATCCAGGTTCCAAGCCTTTTCTATCAGTTTGCAGAATAAGAATAAGAATAAGAATTGGTGTATAAGAGAACAAGACATAAATGCAAACACCCAACTGAAAAAAACCTTGAGAAAAGTTTTGAAGGTAGAACAGATCAGGAGACATCCTCAAGTGTGACATTCCAGCTCTGATGTTGCTCAGTTGCTCAGAGCTGAATGAAGGTAAACTCAGGCCTGATTTGCACACTTTATATCTGCCCCCACCAACCTTTGCATATAGGTGATTTTTCCATTGAAGTGGTTTTAAAAGCAAATCCTCTCTGATGATTCCTAACTTACAGGTATTTTGTACCTTCATGCTGATACAAAGAGTGCTGTTCTAAGAGCAATCTAGACTGTGAAAGAATTGGCTGCTATTGAAATACTGATCTTCCCTCTGATTTCTTCCTCTACCCTGTTCCTAGCCCTATGGCCCTGCTTTCTCCTTTACACTTGCTGTGTCCTTTCCCAGATATGTCCCTGGGCTGCTTTAACTCACTGAGCCAGCAGAAATCTAACCCTCTCCTAGTCCCCTCCTGTCCTTTCCTCACCCTCTTTGAATTAGTTTTCTGCCCAAGTAGTGAGTTAAACCAGCCCGGGAAGGGAGTGCTGTCCAAACCTATGCCACAGCTAGCCCCGAACAGGAGGTAGTGAAGTAGAGTGGGATCTACCATTGTTGGTAGCAGTGAATTTTACCTCATACTACAGCACTGTCTGGAAATTATTTTAAGTGTTAAGAAATGCGTGCCAGTCACTTCTTGTAAGGTAATACAAAATAAAAAAATTGTGATTCCACATATCTCACCATTTTGGACTATTGAATATCCCCTTTCCCTCCCTCCTCCCCACTTGGTGACCACTGGCTGAATAATCCCTTGCATGCAAACCACACAGGGTCACCCTGCCTGCTGGGACAGGGGCAGAGCAAATATGAAGCTGGCCAAAGCAGGGATTTAAGACTGCTCTACTTCAAGGACTGATCTGATAGAAGTCTGTGCCATTCCCATGGCATTGGGCAGATCCTGGCAAAGACCAGGCCTCTGCACACCAACATGCTATTCCTGAGCTGCCAGACCAAAATTCAGTTTGTGGTTATTATGTGATTTATAAATCCACATAAAGCCACGCATCATATGAGAAAATTAAATTGAACTGCACATTTCCTAAGCAGAAAAAATGTGGACTTAGAAAGCTGGGGAGAAGTAACAGTTGCAGCAAGGGGGAAGCAGTTCTCCTGGTGAAGATTTCTTTGGCATTAGCTCTTCCTTCTCCCTTCCCAGAGGTGGAGAAGCTAGCAGCTACTTGAGAAGAATTGCTAAAAGGATAGGGGGGAGTGTTCTGCTTTGCCTGTGATGTTCCCATCTGTAGGAAATGATGGACCCTAATTATGCAGATTTCCGTAGTGGATCATCTCTCTCCACTTTCTCTTACAGGAAATAATAGAAAGTAACAGTGTTCATTAAGTGTGTTGGGCTGCTATCCTTGGAGACTAAAATCTCCCAGGAATGGCTCATGTGGTACATGTAGTGCAAGCTCTCCACATTAGCATGCTTCAGCCCTCCACAATTCATTCTGGACAGCCACGAGAGAAAAGTGCAATTTAGCACACGGAAGTGCACACATATTATTCCAGGAAACCCACATCTGCCCCTGGGGAAAAGAAAAACCACCACAAAACTGCCCAGATGGCATAGCCCCTTGGCCTGAGGTGAAACTCTCTGAGCTCAAAGGACTCCAAGCTGCATCATTTCCCCCAGAACAGCTACCTTTGTGTGTGTGTGTGTGTGTGTGTGTGCAAGGCAGCTGCCTTGTGATGGTTCCCCTCACACTGTGCCAGGTGGTTTCCCGTCCTGGGGTACCTCTGTCTAGTGGGACAGAACCATGGGAACACTTTTCCATCGAGGACAAATACCTTTTACCCTTGGCCCCAACTCCTCTTTTTCTCCATCCATCTGTCCTGCTACCTCAGCCCCCTGCTCTTTGCACTCCTACAAACTTAAGCAGGTAAATGAGACCGAAATGGCCTGAAAGGGGAGGGGCAAAGCTCAGCAATGGGTGGGATGACAGTGCAAGGGGCTTGTGGTGCAAATCCTGTGAGTGGTTGGACCTGATGGCAAACCTTGCTGCCCGTGGGCCTGACGGGAGCTGGCTGCCTCCCTGCCCTCTCACATATCTCCCTTGCTCTCCCTTCAGGTCTATGAAACCATTTTTCTTACAGCCCTGATTGTTTACCAGGTGCCAATTAGCAATGGCTGTTTTCTGATGTTGACCAACACAGCCAACAGTCAGAAGAGGCACTGCCACGTCTGGGTGCAAAGGCATCAGATGAATTGTAGGGAGTCACTGGATGTCAATACCCGAACTGCTTGGTCTCTAAAAGTGAACCTCTGGAGTACACTGTGATAAACACTCCCACTTTTCTGCCTTTTGACTCAAGAGAAGTGACAGTGTGACATTTTTGGTCAAAGTTGAAGCTGTGGCATCTTGAGAGGAGGGGAGCAATATGCTGAGAGCTCAGTCTTGTGTGAAACACAAAGTTTCTATTCAGAATCATGGATTTAAAACCTTGGCATGTTTTTGATCTCATAAATACTGGCATAGCATACTTACAATATCTAGAGAGAACGTCTGGAATTCAGATTGTTTTATGTAGTGTTTAATATAGTTGGGGTAGATGTGAAGTGCTATGGGACACCATAATTTTCCACATGGAGCATTGTTCCAGGATGCTTCTGAAACACGCTGGCTCCATCACCATCATATTATACTTGTTAAATAGAAGACATTAAACAGAAACAGGTGATCTCCCAGTGAGGGCAGGATTTCTGTTTGTTTTGCCTTTTGACACAACGTCCAGAAAAGTGTATCCTGTGTGAGTGCTGCAAAGACTGTTAGAGTACAAGTGTTCTGCTTTGCCTGAAGTGAGGCACTTTGCTCAAGTGAGGCTGACATTAATCCCCAAAGTCAGCGTTATCCATTCCAGGCTGTGGGACTGCGTAGTGAACAGATGTGCCAGTGCATATGCGCAATCCTTACGTGAAAATACAAACCACTTGTGTTTTGGAGGAGCAGGGCTCTGGTATTGGCATTCTCCCCCTGCCTTAGACAGACAGTATTTCTAGATTAAAAGACATCTGCAAACTGTTTTTGTGGTAGTGGGGCAGGAAACATTTTATAGGCATTACATGACTGTATGGTATGAATATTCAAGCTACATTTTATTAAAGTACATAACTCCTCTGACATAACTGGGTTATTTCTTCCTCTAAATTTAGCATACAGCAACACTTATTTGCTTAATAAGGAGTAATATTTACTTTAAGGTTCCCATGATATTTACTTTGGGACCCAAATCAGTTTCTGGTGACTTCAGTGGTGATTGGGTCAAATTCTTCCTTATTTTTGTGAAAAAGAGATAGGACCTCTCTCACCATTTTTCCTTTCCAACTTAGAGAACATATATCAAAAGCAGATGTCCAAAAAGTGCTGCAGAAAGACTAAATGAGGAGGAGGTAACCTGGAGAGTAGATACTTTTATAATCACTATTTAGAGCTCATAGCCAGTTTTCCATACCGAGCTTATTATGAGAGTTCCCAGAAGATAGAAACCAATTAACTCTTTATTTTGTCAGTGATCATTCTAGGTGTTCTTTAATGGGCATTATTCTTGCTAAATTATGAATGAGCTTTATAGTAAGACAAATGCCATTATCACAGTTATTTATTCATGGGCTGTCATCCGTAACATCCCCACACTAGTTTTTCTCAAAGTTTAGTATCGATCATTTGCTTTAATCAGATGCATCAAGGGACACTCAAAGAATCAGCAACTGCAACCTTGGATATCAGCATCTCTCTCTGGGTCTTTGCCAAATCTAACTGAGCACTGAGGCCATGTCAAGCATTAGGTAACAAGGGTAGTAAGTGGGACCTTACTCTCCTTACATTAGGGTAAGTGTCTGTGTGTCCCCCAAACTTTACCTTGACTGATGATGAATCACTCTGCACTGACATGCCCATTACTCTGCTTTTCCACTTTAGTCTGAGATCCCTCAGGGCTCTGCAGGGACTGTGCCCTGAAGAATTGCTGGGAGTGCAGAAGGGTCTTGCTCACCCTAATGGTATTGACTGCTGTTTGCTCTGTCTCGCCAGGTAAAATCTTTTAAGATGAGAGTAAATATTCTCTGCTCCTTGGTAGCTAGGAGGTTCAAAACAGTCTAAAATCAGCATTACATTCGATGAGGCAATTTAAAATGGTACAATGTCTATTACTGTTTATACTGCTTACAGAGCAGACAGGAGAAAAGCATGGTGTCAGCATCTGGCCTGTCTCAGTGAGTGCTTGCTTCTGCATCGATCTACATGTGTCAGAGACTCCCTTATTTTCACTCTTTATTTCTTTATTCGGAGATTCAGCTTTACCAGATACTAAATCCAGGCACATGCAGTAAGAAATCTGACCTTTTTCTTTCTTATTGATGTACATACATGGTGTCCTCGAAACACTCTGGTTAGCAGACACTTCACTTTAGGCATGAGAAAGTCAAAGTCTGGATCTGAATGAGCCACTTTAGATTTTTTTCCAAACTCAATGAGGAGAAACGGGCATCTCTAGGTGTCAGTTTTTCTAAGAAGGGCATTTAAGAGGCAGCAGACAGGCTTAGACACTAAGATCATTTTTACACTACTAAACTGAGCCAGGCAATTGCACAGCCCTGTGCACCAGTGCATGACCATCCATATGGTCAAATTGTGAGCACCGTCAGCAGCAGCCCAGCACTCTCCCAGACGGTGCCCACACACAGTTTGGGGCTCAGCATGGGCCTGACACATCCTCAATAAGCGTGTTAAATGTGGCCAGGCTGCTTTGCAGCAGAGTTTAACCATGCGGATGCGAAAAAGGTTAGCGTAGGGTGAAGCCCAGAGATTGGAGAATGGGTCCAGTCCCATGTAATTTTCTAATACAGAGGAATCTTTAGCAGTCTGTAGCCAAAGATGAGCTGAATCCTACCGTAAGTTTAATTTTCAGTGTTTTGGAGGACACTATGGCACATCTGTGATATAATGGGAGAACAAGTGACTTCGTCTCAGAGCAGTATAAAGCAATCCTAAAGCCCTGCAACATGCACTTAGGACGCAGATTTGCTGTATTGGAATCAGATCAATAAATTGACAGGAAGTTATCCTTTGAGGATAATTCTATTTTCAGTTACCAGAGTACAGATCTAGAGCAATTTCACTGAGGTCCAATAAGTTAGCCTGGTGTACAAAACTGCTGGAGACTCAGGCCTACTGACTTTTGAGTTTGATCCTTACACCAGCAAATGTCTCTCAGACTTGGGAAATCCCAATGACAAATTTCAAATTCAGGTCTACACTTGGACCTTATTTGTAAAATAGGACATTTCTCTGTTTTCTACAATAGTTCACTTGACTTGTCCAATATATGAAAAGCCACCCATGTTTGTTTCTATTTATATTTATTACCCGGATAATTAGCCCTGTGTAAATTATCTATACATGGTATTTTTGTAAATATCTTCTATTGTTACTATTAAAGGTTGCAACATATTTTAAAATCATGGTTTACCACAGCTTGTTATATTTCAGTACAGCCTGACCTCCTTATCTTCTTGCTGGAAAAGATAATAAGAGACAGAGTGTACATATTCCTTTTAAAATGAGATACACAATTCCCTCTTTCCCTCGCCACTAACACACTTTTTTGAATTCCAAAGTCCCATCGTTTTGCGTAGATCCATCTGCTTCTATTTTGAGGCAACTATTCCTTTGGCTCTGGAGTGCTGGGTAGCACTCCTGCTAAAGTCTGTCACTGTCTCTGGTTAATCAGCTGGAGAAGCTGCTGCTGCTATCTCTGCAGCACTCGGTGCCCATGACAGCCTGGGGAACAAGAGGGTTGGAAGAGAACCTGTTTCTCCCACATGCTGGTGGAGAACAAATCACTTGGGCGCCAGCATTTTTTTTCCTCACTTCCGTGTGGTTTTTTCTGTAGCAAATAATAGTCTTGATAGAGATGCACAGGAATTTAAGGTACAGCCATAAAAAAAGGATTATGTATTATTTTTAAATAATTGAAACTTGAAATATCTGAGGTAAATGTAGACTTCCTAGTAGAATGGCAGAGGCACTTAGGAGACAAGGCTGTGTAGTTAATCAGAATACTAATTTCTTCTGGTTAATGGAATATGTATTTTTAAGATACTTTTGTGTACCCTTTGTGCGCATGCATGTAGAAATTCTACCAAAACAAAACTAAGGTTCTGAGCTGGATGAAACACTCGACTCTCCAGCCTTTCTAGCGGATAAAAAACACATTTGGGGAAGAATGCCAAGCTTCACCATGAGTCACAGGTGACGGGTCCAAGTGCATGGGTTGGACCAGGCTGCTGGTGCTCTCAGCTCTGCCAGGCTGCCCTGCGGGGGTGGCTGCTCCTTGTGGGAGCCAGCTGCCTGTCTGCAGCACAGCGGAGCCCGTGGTCAGGAGGAAGCCGTCTCCAGTTCCAGTTTGTTTAGCAGCACCACAGTGTCGAGCCCTGGTGCACAAAGAGAGCAGCTGCCCATGCACTCGAGGTGCAGCAGGCTGCCGGAGGTATCAACCACAGACAGAGTTTTGTTCTTAATTTTTTTTCATTCATACAAATCCCCCTTGCACGGATTCCACCTGGGTTCAGGAGAAGTTCTATTTGCTCTGAAATTGCACTCTCTTGTGCACATCCCTGACTTTTAGCATCTCCATCCTGAACCTGTCTTTTATAGGCAGCTAAACCACTTAAAACTAGGTTTACAGTTCTAAAGCTGGTACACACTATGGAAAATGTCATCTGCTTTCTTCAGCTTTGTGTTTTCAAATTCAACATGAACAGAGCCTTTTACCTCTTCAACCTCAAAATGGAAGCCCTATATTTTCATAAAAAGGAATTTTGTCATTTTCAGTGGTCATTTTTATTTATTTGTTTTCTGGATACGTAGCAAACTTGTTCTTTTTTACCTAATTTTCTGCTTCTTGGGCTTTGTCAGGGCTTAGAATACTTTTCTTGTATAGTAAAGATAACATTTGATGAGTCAAATGTTTGACAACATATTCCTGCTTGTCAGAAAAGGCATTCAGAGGACTGTTTTTATAAGACCAAATCTGTACATTCTACAGCAGTAGCTGAACTTTCCAGTGTAACCTACCTATGATGCCTCTGCCTTCCTGCATTCTACGCTCTGGGCATATTCAGTGATGAAATGTCATGTATGCCATTTACACCTTTATTCTAAATGAGCTGCAGAAAACAACCTTATCACCCTAGTGTCATTTTTCCTTTCAGAGCTTGAAATGCAATGTGTTAATTGCCAGCTATTACTTATTTATGATTATTGCACCACATCTGCTTTTTTTGTGATTCTAAAATCATGTTCTGGACCATTACTGTTATTATTGCAACTCCTGTTATTTATTGTACTTATAAATGGTGTAAATTATGCTTTTCAACTAAAATTAAGAATCTGTTGTAGCTTTGATATATTTAGGCAGTGCTGAATGAAATAATGGCAATAATAATTTTAACACACACACCCACCCCCAAACATAGAAAGACTGCTGACTGTGAAGTTTGGTCAAAGTATGGTTAGGGGAAAATTGTCAAGATCCAAAGCGATTTATGCATGCATTTATTACTTGCACTAGTGGGAGTTCCACCAATAAATCCCTTGGGATGAATGTGAGCCTACCTCTTCAATGCTGGTAGAACAGACCTTATCTTCAGCAATCATTTTATTTCCACACTTTAATGTTCCCATTCTATAGTGCAGCTCTCTATAATTTTTCTAAAAGATTTTTTATCAGTCTTGATCAAGTGTGTTAGTTGATAAATGGTTGAGAGGCACAGACTACAAGGAAAGATGCAATGAGTCATGCTGTCTCCTAGAAACCAGCCAGCAAATAGCTTTCAACAACTATTTCAGCCTTCCCAAGTACCCTCCACTCCAGTACACTCTCAGTATCTAATACAGACTTCCACACTACCTGGATGTTCACCCGCCCAGGAAAATTTGGGAAGCAACTGTAATGAAGCAAAGTGGAGTCCTTTGGTACCCACGCAGAGGAATGAGGCTCATGGTAAAAGAAAGGAAGAGAACGGTGACAAAATAGGTCCATGAGGGAACCATTTCCTCAACAGTTTAGCCCAGTCTGAATGTGGGCTTCTGCCAAATGCAGCAGTTCAGCTCCTCCCCTGTGCTCTGACCACACAGCCCCTTCCCTCAGGACTAGCTGTCATGTCATCAACCATATGAATAAGCTGATTTGTCTGAAAAACGTACAGGAAAAAGAAAGAGATCAGTTTTCTGTGTTGAGAGGCTCTGTAATTGCTACTGCCAGCACAAGAGATGCTTCTAGAACATAAGGCAGGAAGCATGGGGGAAAGACTCCTTTAGGCTACAGAGCGGTCAAAGGTTGCTCACTGAGAAACAATATCCTCACTAGAGTGGTTTATTTGAAGGAATAAATTTTAAATTTTACTAAACAGGCTATCTGTGCCTAGAGGGCTGCAAGAGCAATCCCAGGGACCTTCCTGCTTCCCCCTCATGCTGCCCTGGTGCAGAGGTATTGCACAAGATGTAGGATAGGACACAGGGTTTTGTGGACTGACTTGACTCAGATCCATGACTTAGTGAAGAGTCAGGATCTGCTAGGTGACACTCAGTAATTGCTGTAAGACACAAGCTGGGGAGGGTCCTTTGGCTGTGGGCATGCAAAGACTCTATAGGCCTGAGTCTGGAAGAGAGGTTAAGCCTCACTGAAAAGCAATTCCCAAAAACACTTGTGTTGTCTTCTCCAGTTGCCCGTCCACACAAAATAAGGCTTTCTCCTAGGACTCCAGTGAGATCAATTGGAATTTGTATTCCCATTTAGCAGGTAGCAAAACTAAGAAAAAGAACATAAATAATTTGTCTAAAAAATGGAGTAAAGTTTTACAAGAAGCAATGCTACTGGACCCAAGAGGCCGAGACCCTCATTTTTGTGGCCTTATGATCTGGCCATGTCTCTCTAGATCCTGTAGCAATAGTTTCTATGGCAATGACCTACAAGAAAAAAGTTATATTTGCATATGCCTTTACTGATCTTGCATTTCCTTCAAATTCTATTCGAATAGATTAGCAATAAAGGATAAATATTGGAAGAGCCCTGTGTGGAAATTATGAAGAAGAGCACCAAACCCTTTCTCCTTTTCTAGCTGCAGTACTCCTGTGAGCCCTGGCATCAGCTCCAAAGCTGCAGTGACTCTCAGGGGTCCAGTCAGCCACAGCATGGATACACCGAACATCTTGAGGTGCTCTCCTCCTCCCTCTTAGTGAAGCAACTGTAGGGTGCATGACACTACTGACATCTGCCTGTGACCCACTGGGTCCCTGAACTCCTCAGATGTAAGTGCCCTGCAGCAGTTCCCATATGGAACCCTTCACGTAAGTGTCCACAGTGATATGGCCAAAACCTTGTGGCACGTCCTTCAAAGATGAAATCAAGAAAATAAAATTCTTAAATTGTCAGATAATAAAGGCTGAATTGAAACTCCTTTATATAAACTCATTTTATACATGTGGATTCTAGCTACTTTACCCTGTCTGGTAGGAACATGTTTTTGCACTCAGTACAAGAGAGATCTTTTTCTATGTTTTGCCTAAGAACTTGTTCTGAAAGGCTTTGCATCCCTATTTAGCCTTTGGGGATTTTTGTTTGTTTGCTTGGGTTTTTCTGTTTGTTTGTTTTTTGTTTGTTTGTTGTTTTGGGGTTTTTTTTGACGGGGTTGTTGCAAGGGTGGGGTAGATACGAAGGGAGTCTTCAGTGGGTTCTTGACACTGAAGATGAGGTTACTAAGACACAAAAATCTGGAATTCCATCTCAGGTTACCAGGACATTGGTAAGCCTGATCTTGAAAGGTCTGGGAGAATGATCTATTCATCTTCCCTGAGGATGTTTTGTTTCTCACAGAACCAATCTCTTTTTTCTGTTTGCTCCTACTTTGAGGTCGTAATCCCCTGTTTGTGATACCAGCAGGATTCCCACAGCAACAGATTATGATGTCACAAGCAGAGATTTATGAAGCTGTAGGACAGACAAACAGGAAGAAGGGCTCTGTTGTGATACAGCCCTGTCTGCAAACTCTTTTTGTAGTAAAGTGAGAGGAAACCCATGTGACAGAAGTTATATTTTAACCTTCTAAGTGACTGGTTATCAAAGTGTGACTGAGCATAGATATTCAGCAGCAGGTTTTCTGTTTTAGAGCCCGTTCATAAATCCCGACTGAATACACTAAAATCCTGTGAGGCAGTTTCACAAATATCACTAACAAAATGAGGAAAATGCATTGGCATGGACAACAACTATATCAAATGTCTCTGTAAAATGAAGGAAGAGACATTGGGAGCCACAGCAGGCTGCTCAAGGGATATCCTGAGCAGGGACTGTGGCGGAGGTACCCCCATCCCTTCCATAGCCTCATGGCAAGCGGGGAAGTACAGAGTTTCCCCTTTTTCTGAAAAAAACTACTTGTCCATGTATACTTCCTTGACTCTGTCTCAGCTAGACTGCCTCACTTTGGGTGCTTCTCAGTGCCCATTGCAGACATGTGTGAAGCAAGGAGTCTAACACAGAGCTCTGCAGGATTTCCTCCACCAGTGAATAAGTTACAGAGCTTCAGGTCTTGTGACTAGTCAGACACATGCTGTAGTGCTCAGCTATTAAATTCACCCTTTTTTGTCACCTGTCCCACCTTTATCCTGAACAGAGATGATGGAAGGTTCTTCTGTCCAGCTGGGGATACCTAGCACCTGGCTCACAGGACAGAGGACTGGCTTTGGAAAGCTGTGTATTTGGCCTGTGTACCTTTTGGGAACTGAGTGTGTGGGGTTTGCTCTCAGTGTGGGACCCTTGCCTGTCCTTCACAATCTTCCTTAGCTTGTCCTTGTTTGACCCTACCTCAAAGTAACCAGAATATTGTTTTGATTCTAACTTGCACAGTAACTGGCAGGCATTTGATCTGGCATTTTACTGAGATGTAACCAAATGTGACTTGTCGAAGAAATTCCTCAACAATGGCACTTGTGCCCTTTTAGTAGTATTTTGTTCCAAGTTCTGGACCTCAGCTTTCCCTGTGGTTTAGCTTTGGATTGAATTCAAACCAGAAGGAGCATGTTTTCTGGATCAAAATCAGGTGCTGTAAAGAATAGCTGAGTTTCCACAAGGACATCTGAAACACATAATTGACTTTGTCTTGCATATGAGATTTCTACCAGGCCAATACAACTGAGACCTCCTTTGATTTCAAAAATGTGTAAAAATCATATTTTTCTTTCAATTCTTTTCAAGAAAAAAGTAAAGCTCTTATGAAAATCACATTAAAACTGTAAATTGGTGTCAAGTCGTTCTATTGATAGGACCTCATCACTGATTTTCCCCATGGTCACAAACCATACAATAAAAATACAAATAAAAAGATGTCTCTTGTAGTCATACCAGTCACACAAACTACACATTCATGAAAACAGTGCTTTTTTTCTCCTGCAGACACAGGCTGCATTTTTGCACTGACACGAGCAGTGCTGTCACTAAGAGGTCCCAATATCCTTCCAAATCTGCGGTTCATCACTATGTCCCCCAGGGTCTTTCTGTCAGTCTGGCAAAACCATTCTTGTGTACACTCTTATGAACTTGATCAGAGACATCATACAGTAGGAGAACTACCGAGGTTAAAAAATTAGGCCTTCTTAATACCTGTAAGGCCTTTGACTCGGTCCCACACTCATCCTTGTCTCCAAATTGGAGAAACATGGATATGAAAGGTGGATGATTTGGTGGATAAGGAATTGTTGGATGGACACAGTCAGAGTATTGTGGTCAGTGGCTCTATGTCCAGGAGGAGGCTGATGAGCAGTCATCTGTCTTGGTCTGTCTTGGTGACCTCAGCTGCTCCTCACATGGCTTCCCCTCAAGGCCCTTCACCATCTCTGTAGCCCTGTCTGGATGGTCTCTAATAGTTTTAAATCTTTGTTATGTTTTAGAGCTCAAAACTGCACAGAGTGGTCAAGGTGAGGCCTCACCAGTGCAGAGCAGAGTGGGACATTCTCCTCATATCACTGCTTGTACTGGTCATATATCTACGAAACTAGAATTTACTTAGAGTTTTTTGGAGGCCTGTCCCAAATACTGGCCCTGGAACCAGCTACATCTTGGTTTCAGTCTCAGATCTTTACTCCACGTCCACTCCAGTGTGGACATGACCTGAACAGCTGTCATTCAACCTCAAGCCAGCCTTTGACCTTCATACACATAGAATAAAGCCAGGTAGCAGAGCAGAGGGTTTGGTGACTGCTGCTACACTTTCAAGATAATTCTGATTAGGATACTTGATTTAGTGCTTCTTGTTGGAATCGGAGAGACATTCTGATTATGAACAAGCACTAAACAGCTGTGGCACTAAAAGAGATGGGCAGACACAGCAGGCAGAACCAACACATGGTGCTTGATGTAACTCTCTAAGATTGTTCTTGATACATGCTTTAGTGTCATTTACTTTAAGAAGGTCATTCTAAACAACACTATTTTAAAAACTGTACAGAATTAAGTAACAATCATACCGATATTTTTGGAGTTCCTCATTTCTTGAAAAACAAGTTGTCATGTTATTTTAATTTCATCACAAGTACAGCCAGTAAGTAAATGCAAAAAATTCCCCCTTAAAGAATATATTAATTTGTGCTTGAATTTCCAAAGCTTGTGGATTTTTACTTTGCTTATTTAAAACTTGTCCAACTTTCACAAACTACTGCATCCTCAGCCACAGGAAAAAACCACCACAAATGTTAAAAATTATTTGTTTCTAAATATTTTGAATGCCAAGTGGGAAATGAATAATGAAACAAAGAAAGTGTGTTTCTTGAACATGACTTATATTAGGCTTACGCCCACACTTTCCTTAAATAACTCCTGTAGTGGAACTCTAGCCAATTACTTGGCATATCTTTCAGCCCACACTAATGGTTCTTAGGACCCATGAAGTCCTACCATTTGAGGATGTGAGGTGACTTTACAAATATGATCAGATCATAATGAGTGGATAGGTTGCATGATCTCCATTTCAGACATGCGGGTTCTGAGGCACAGAAGCTTAAGTGACATTCCCAAGGACACAGAGGAAGACAGTGAGAGAGATGAGAAGCCCAGAGTTCCTGACCTCTCTGTCCTGCTCACTAATCACAAAACCGCATGTCTTCTGCATACCTCAGAGATTTTTCCATTGCTGCTGAGGAACTGACTGTTCAGATGCGTCCGTGTACTTGGTTCTTTCATCAAAATTCCCTATATAGCAAGTATAACCTAACAAAGTTTTTAAGGGAAACAGTGAAAGGCCAGAATGAAAATTCTGCCACTCTAGCCTTAGGAAATTCAAGAGCATGTTTCTTCTGAGTGGGTCTCTGACAGGTACTTGTCACAGCAGCAGGTGTCCTTCTCTTTTGCAACAGCTCAGGGCACGTACCTGGGAGAAGTAAAGATCTGTTACGGCTGAGAGTCCCGGGCACTAGCACTAATTTTCTTGCTGGGCAGATACCAGCTAGACTGTGTGCACTTCAGTGATTACAGAAGTGCCAGAGCTGATGTACCTTTTGACAAGTCACAGAGGATATGGCTCCCTGGGAATCAGTTCATAAAATCTACTAAATTGTCTCCATCCCCTGATTAACACAAGCAGTCAGATTGTGCAATCCTTTCCATACATTTAAAATCTTTTTAAAAACTCCTTAACCTTTTTTGGTCTGGCTAGAAAGATGATCCAGAACTTTATAATTTTAATGGTTCTCTTTAATTTCTTCATGGCAGTCACTCTTATTAACATAGAACACTGTGAAAATGCTTGAGCTGATTTTAAACAAGGAGCCTTTGAAGCAATCTTTCTGGGCAGCCAGGCTCAGCACAGGGTCTCTTAGTTCACTTTTCCTAATATCTATAGCAAACCTCCTGACACACCTACATGCCATTCCCTCAGGGCCTGTCAATGGTCATCAGAGAGACGAGATCGGTGCCTGCCCCACCACTTTCCCTCATGCGGAATCTCCCATTGAGCTTCCATTAGTGACAGGAGCTCAGCAGATGAGCTTTTGTCACATGTTCTAGATTAATTTAATCTGAAAGGAATCTGTCTGATGCCTTCTAGAATCATTTTGTGAAGTGAAGCAATCAGATCAGGAGATCTGATTCAAAATCAATCTGAATCCAAACACTGATGTTAACACACCTTTGCTTTTTTAGGCTAAACAGGCCACATACATCTGTGTGTTGATACAAAAATCACCTTTGCCATGCTCTGAATAGGACAGATGTGACCCAGCTGTGGTATGGAAGTGGAGTGCTGTGATCCAACTATTATACCCTAAAGAGAGCTTACGTCTGTCTCTATCCTCCCACTTTGTGTTGTTCTCAGTCTCTCCTAAAATGAAAGCCATGCTCCATGCCAAACTGGGAGCAATTTTCCTGGCCTGCACCAAGTTTAATATGTCTTTTTGGGAGAGGGATAAACAGAACTGGACATGCTACTCCAGCTGAGGCTAGTGTTTGGAGCTTGTCATTTAGATTCTGCAAATGCTGGTAGACATCACTACATCAATTACAGGCAGTTCCCATTTCAAGGCTGTTTCAGCAATTGTAAAAGAGAGAAATTTAGCCATCAGCTACAAATAAGGGAGGCAGACAGTGCAGACCCAAAATAAAAGAATTACGGCATTCTCTACCACAGCTCATCAGCCTGCTCTGAGCAGCACCCAGGCAAAATTATATATATAGATAGAACTGATCCATAGTCAAGACCATATGAAATAGCCAGGACATATTTTCTGTGAGCTATAACTGTTCATCTGAAAGATGTTACAGAGGGTAAAAAATAAGCACAGTGGGATAAGCACAGGGATCTGATGTTAGTGACAGTAAAAGATATTACTGGGGCAGATTTTCTCTCCAGCTGCTCAGATCTCAACACTCCTGAAGTTCAAAATGGACAATTGACAAGACACTTAGGACTATGATGGGGCAATTAGGTTGATGCAAATGAATATTCTGGGGTTGTAAATTTTCATCAAATTTCTGTTGTCTAATGGGCAACATAATTCTTCCCGTCCATATAACCCAGTATTTTGCATTTATGCACCACAGGCAGAAAACTTAACTATCAGTGGGAGCAACTATGCCTAGTTGAGAGATAAAAGATGGAAAGAACAAAGAATAATGGAAAAAACTTCTATTTTTGACAGCTATACATCTTAAATACATAAAAGACTTAAAAGTTGGAAGGCAGCAGACTCCCAAACACTTCACAGTTGCTGCCATTGGATGCTTTTTGTCAGAAATATGATTCTGACTGACATTTGTGGGAGTAGCATTCACAGGAAGGATTGTACTGAACAGTAGCTAGAATTTGGCATATCTATATTGAACCATACAGCACACTACAGATATTCCTAAACTGGCTTCTCATCTGTTTTCAGGGTAATGTTGTGTCTTTGATAATTAGCCATGCTAAGGGGCAGAGTTATTTTGTTAGGATCCTGTGCTAAGTAAATGTAGTTCTGCCTCTCGGACCTGAGCTAGGATGTCGATATCAGGGTGCTTTTGCTTACAGTGGATTTGGGCAAGAGCCAAAGGTGTAATATTGCACTGGCAGGTGTGGACGTGTCCTCAGCTGGTGATGCTGCAGAGAATGAAAGGTTTATCTGCACCACTTTCTCCATGTCTTATCTTCCTATTTCTTCTTTCAGCATAAGGAGGACCTTTGGTGTACAGATGGTTTTACCTAATTTTAACCTAACTCAAACACTTCGGGTTCAAAAGTTTACTTTCAGTGTTACTGGTTTCATGTTCTAACAGGATGAAACTGAAGTAGAAGGCTCAGAAAGAGTAATTTGCAATAAAATAAAAGAAAAAAGAAAGAAGGGATGAGCAAAGATGATGCAGAACTGTGAACAAACTTTGAGGATTATACACCTACCTGAAGAGATTCTACCTGAGATTCTAAAACTACCTGAATAGAGGTGATAGTGAGGTGGTACCTGGTCTCTTCTCCCAGGTAATAAGTGACAGAACAAGAGAAAATGACATCAGGTTGTGTCAGGGAAGATTCAGGTTGAATATTAGGAAAAAAATATTCTTTGAAAGAGTGGTCAGGCACTGGAACAGACTGCGCAGAGAAGTGGTGGAATTACTATCTCTGGAAGTGTTCAAAAGGCATGAGGGTGTGGCACCTGGGGATATGGTTTATTGGTGAATATGATGGTGCTAGCTTGATATTTAGAATCAATGATCTTGGAGGTCTTTTCCAGCTTTAGTGATTCTATGATTCTATGATGAGTAGAATGAGAAAAAAAAGAGAAAAATACCGGGAAAAATAATAAAGTAGCTATGTCCACAATCCATATGGCCAAGACAAGGGACAACCTGATTTTAAGAACAGTTTGCTGCTGCTGACTTTTTAAAAATCCTGTGCTGTGTGTCAATGTGTGTTTTTTCTTTTTTAATTGAGTAATTGAATCATTCTGGAAACAAAATAGGGAGACTAGCAACCTTACAGCTCTCAGCAAATAGTTTTAGAGTGTCACAAAAATCTCTGTCATTCTTTCTTTGATTTCTAGCCACCTCTCAGAAACTTTATTCCCACACTGGCGGATGGGGTGAGAGCCCAGGGCTTATATGCTCAGAGTTGGACTGTGGCCAGTGGTATTTTAGCTGCACTTACTCTTTGCCAGATCTGCTGAGAACCCGTGACGACATTTTTGGAAGGGCAAGATGTCTCTCAGAGTTCAGGGAACGGGTAGATGATCTGTCACTGTAAGTGCATATGTGATCTAAATAATTGCCTGACTTCAGTTTGCAGTCTGGGCTGAGGTGCTGCTTCATGGCTCTGATCTCTGAACCAGGGAGTCTATCTCCAGAGCTTGGCACATGCCCTGCTTCTGTTCACCATAGTTTCACAATAATTTTCTGAATTGAAAGGAAGCTCTTAAAAATAAATACGTTTAGATGCTTTGTAGTTGTCTGTACCATAAAATGAACGAAACTTCCATGACCTTCTGGGTCTTCTACAAAGACCCTTGAAGTAGGGTTAGCCTGAGGGGTGGGTCAGCTGGGTGGCTGCCCAGCATGCTTAGGACTAGAGTGCACGACTGAAATTCTAGGTTAATGTTTATCCCCAATCAATTAGCGTTTTGGAAAGGCATGAAATTCTGGCTTGCCCTGGGCACTGTTTGACTGAAGGCCAGCCACGGCTGGGAGCCCCAGAAGGTTGCAGATCTTGGCTCCGTGGGAGGCCTGGCTATACAGCGGCAAACAAGCTTTCCTCCAAAGACCCTCAGTGCTCTGTTCAAAAGAATTTTTCATTTTCCACCTGTGGCCATGAAAGAGGGTTGACAGATGGGCTGTTGTAATGGGCTATTGTGTAAATAGCATGCATTTAGCAGAAATGCTGAGGGTGTGTATTTACAGGGGACTTACATGGATTTTCACTGTAGATGAGGAGGGCTCCAGAAGAGCCACTGCAGGCCTGCTGCATTAATTCCCTCCACAGAGTAAAGTATTTTCTTTTTCTTTATTACGTTCTGTCAGAAACAAAATACAGGAATTCAGGGAGGGAGGAAAGGAGTTGCTTTGAAATAACATTTGGTTTGGATATTAATGGTCGCTTTCTAATAAGCTGGCCTCTCAAACCTGAGACTTACAATGGCATTTGTACTAATGTGCAAAGGTTTTGGGTGATTCTACCTCACCTCTGTCCTCCTCATTCCTGTGCAGAATATTCAGGAATATAATAGACTGGGAAATCTGGAGCAGCAACAGAGTGGAGAGCACTCTCAAGCGTGTATTTATGGGATAGGAGGAAAGATAAAGTAATGTGTGCAGGTGAGCTATAAAACTGGCTGCAGAGGGTTAGGAACCTGAAGTTTGGAAGTGGAATCTGAGAAACAATGGAGAAAAATGGAAGAAGGAGAAGATGAGAGGAAAGAAAATACATTATTTTGATGAAGCAGTGAGGAGCTGGCAGGCAGAAGATGATCCCAAATAAAAATGGACAAAAATAGAGGTGAGCTGGAGCAGCAGCAGTACTGGAAGGGCCTATCTGAAGGACACTAATGAAAAAGCAGGAGAGGTAATGAGCGCTGGTCCCTGGGTGACCCAAAGGGCAGGTGGGGATGGCTGGCCACCCTCTCCACTGCTGGCCTCAGCAGTGTGTCAGCTGGCAGGGCTGGGAGCTGGCAATACAGCACTGACAGGGGGATGAGCAACACATGGTCTCACTGGCAGAGGATAGCTGTTCCCAAGGGACTTCAAAAGTTTTGATATATATATAGAAGCAGGTCTGGCTCTCGGGCACAAGGCCAGCAAGTGAGAAGAGAGCCAGTGCACATGTCCTTGTTAGTACTCCTTTCGAATGGGGACCCAGCCTCTGTGAAAACTCCTACTCTCAGGTCTGCCTAGAGCAGCTCCTGATTGCCATCAAGCAAGTTCAGTGTCAGGCCACCAGAGATAAAAGCATCCCTCAACTTTTCTCCAAATCCTGCAATAAGCCCACGTTTCTGTTTCCAGCTCAAGATTGTGTACTCTGTCTGGCAGTGCAGAACAATCGCAGCCAACCAGGCGGCACCATGACAGTCCACAGGGATATTTTTGGAGGGTGGGAAAGTTTGCTGGAATCTAAGCCAAATACCAATGGGTTCAGCCAGCAGCGAAATTTAGTGCCACTCACCTCAGGTGCGTCAACTTTTCCAAGCCTTCACTGCTGGTGTTTAGCACAGCGAAGGGCTGTCTCTGTGTGAAATATTCAGAGGGTATGTTAATGTCCTTCTCGTGCTGTTCTCTGTGCTGACAGCAGGAGCAGCCCTGTTTTTTCGGAAGATGGTAAAACCCATGATTTATGGAGAAGATCCCCCTTTCTGTCCCCAGACACAGAAGGCGTGTGAAGGGATGGGGCGCTGAACTGGTTTTGACTGGATGGGAGATGAGTTATCTCTTGGAACTGTCATCAAATTAGCAGAGAATCAGGATATCCAGGTGCTGTAGAGGAAGATTGGCCTAAGGAAAGGATCAGCTTAGGTTGATGTCTCAAGACTAGGCCTAAGGTTGTCTTTCTGGGCACTTGATTGCAGTTCCATTGCCACTTTCAAATGAAGGAATAGCATACTCATTAAAGACAGCTGTACTTCCATGCAGTTTAATGAACAATTTGTGCCTTCCCAACACACACAAAAAAGTACAGTCAGTTTTGTTGTTGATTTTTCTTTTCCGATTCCAGTCAATTGTTAATAATCATGTTGTCATTTTTTTAAAGAGTTGGCACCAAAACTTCATTCATTCCACTTAGAAAGAACTACCACCAACTTATTACAAAACCTGTGATTATCTTACAAAGTCATATTCTTGACATCTGGTAAGTAAAGGTTTATTTTACACTTCAAAAGTCAATCTTCACAGCTGACTAAACTTCTTCAGAACTGTAAAGTCTGCTCCGGTAAAATATTTGGGAAAATAAGAGTTGGTTTAAGAAAATATTTGTTTTAGTTATAAAATGAGTCACCTTCTTTTTTTTCTGTATATGGGAAAACGTGACTTTCCTTTAGAATTGAAGAAGGGGATGGAAGAAAGATGAAGCATTTCCTGTTACTGTGTCTGATTTTTTCAGAACCAGAAAATGACAGCGGAATCAGGTCATTGTACATTTAATTTTAAGCTCTGCCTTCTTCATTTTTTAGTTATAACATACTGTAACGCTGATGGGGATCAAGCTAGGCTCCTGGATTATTTTCAGAGAAAATTCTTGAAAGTACTTGGTTCAGGGAATCTGTGATTTGCAATCAAGTCTATGCTACATGGTAATTTTGGTTTGGCTGTCAGACTTGGTTATGTCATTAACCCAGGTGCAACAATCTAATGTGTATAACTATGGGCCTTGGCAATGATCCTTAGAAACATAAAAGTGACCTTAAATATCATCTGGTTCCAACTCCTGCCATAGGCAAAGACCACTTCCACTACACCAGATTACTCAGTCCCATCCAGCCTCATCTTGGACACTTCCAGGGATGGGGAGTCCACATACTCTCTGGACAACATATTCAAGTTTCTCACCACCCTCATAGTAAAGAATTTCTTTCTAATATTTAATATAAACCTACTCTGTTTCAGCTTAAAGCCATTCCTCCTTGTTTTATGTCTACATGTCCTTGTGAAAAGTCCCTCTCCAGCCTTCTTGTAAGCTCCCTTTATGTACTGGAAGGCTGCTATAAGGTTTCCTCAAAATCCTTAAGCTGTTCCAGCAGCTGATCCCAACCTATTTATTTCTCTTTATCCCTAGCTCTGGCCATGCATGTATGGTACTTACTGGACAGTCTTGATACTACTGAGAGCAATGATAACTGCTGCTGTAGACAACTCAGATATTTTTTTACCATCTCAGAACACACCTCTACAACACAGTGAAATACGTGCATGAGTCCTTTTTGCTCCAAATTGTGCCTTTTTGACAATCTTGGCCAAACTGTGTCATTTTTAGAGACCAGAAAAATCATCTCCTGAAGTAAAGAAATAGACATTATTTTGGAATGTTTTGTCAGAATAATTAATTAAATTAAAAAATTCAATTTAAGCAAAATCAAAAATGTTCATTTCAGTTTTATTCCCCTCTCCCAGAAAAAAATTAATCATAGGTTATTTCAGAATGCAGGAGATCTGGAGAATGGAAATTCCAGATATCTCTCATCTGTGCACTCTCTACAGTCACTCATCACAAGCCAGGAAAGGAATCAATTTACCAGTCAGTGGCCAGCAGTCAGAGCAGATACATTTCTGATGATCACTGAGATAACACAAGGATATAGAAAATTCAGTTAATACACAGCTATCTTCAATACAAAGAAATTTTGATTGGTTCTAGCCAGGTAGTCTTGGACCTTATCTTATGCCTTCAGGTCAGCTTTGGGTCAACGATATTGATAATGAATTGGAGCTTAGTAAAGTACATTACATCTTGCACAAATAAGCACACCTCATCAGTGGAGTTAAGCCCTGAAAAGAACATTTTCTTGGGATTATTCTGGTGGGGTCAAAGGGAAAAGTACAGGGAAGGCATGTGTGACAGAAAAGAGGAACCACACATCATATATCTTGCTGGAACTTGCAAGGTGAATTATAAAGGGAAGATTTTGAACTTCTGTGAAAAAAATAAGCAAGATTTTTTTTTTGCTTCAGTCCGACCACAACAGATTGCAGCATAACCAGGACTGTTAGATGGGATTGGTCATTGCAGGTACTTAGATCTCCAAATTAGCTCCATAACTCTTTCAGTAGTTGTTCCTTAAACCTGAAGTTTATCTATGACTTCAAGAATAGGATTCATTTTGCCTTAACTGGGCCATTAAACATGAGGTGTCTAATTTGAGTGGGTTGTTTATCTCCCTTCTATTGTCACTGGAGGAAACCAGGTATGTGTGCAAGGTGTTGTTTATATGATATTTATAATGACTTGCTCTCTCACAGAATACTTTTCTTCAGGGCATTACAGAGTGATCCTAGACAACTTATATTAAACATGTTGCATGTTAGTAATTTCAAGGTTGGTGAGATAAAATCTCCTCAGTTCTCTTAAATTCCCACTCTAGGCAGACTTGCAAAACAGTTCAAGACCTGTCCCTGGACTAAATCTTGCCATAACTCCCATGGATTCTCCCATCAGTATCAGTGTCTTCTAGAGGAAACCTAGCAGCTCATCTGCTGCTAGTGAATAATAAAGCCAGGAAACAGGAATACAGCTAGTGACTTTTTTCTTCAGGACACCAATCCAGCAGAGAAGTTCAGCTTCTCCCTAGGTCAACTGGTTTTGAGCCTTCGTCTCCTGTCTCCTGGAATGTGTCTTTACCACTAACCTGAGTGGGAGGGAGTGGACACCCTCACTCTCCCATCCCAAAGGTCTTCTGCTTTATATGAGCAATTTAAACATTCACTGAGAAAGACAGAAAGCAAGTACCAAGTAGCAGAGGTTGAGCTAGGGAACTCTCCTATTCATTATAATGTTTTACTATTACATGTTCCCGTGAGCAATTTAAACCCTGGGATTTAGAGTCAGCTTGTTCTTTTTCATTTCGTTGTTTAAATGGGTCACATAAAATGGAAGAACTCGAGTATGAGGGAACAAAAACAACACAAACCTCTAAAGCCCTTCTTAACGAATATAGTGCCTTAGGTAGTTAGAATAGCAGGGTTTAAATTAATTAGACAGAGAAGGGAATTTAACTCAGAACTCCAGTCTCTAGATGACTGCTCTAGACCCTGGAAGTTCTGGAAAATAGGCGTGAGGAATAATAACATTTCCTTCTCCAGATGATTTTTAAAAGAACCCATTATAGAAACAGCTCTTTACCTAGTTTTTGGAGAGAAATCAGCTCAGCAATGGGAGCAGTGTGTGCCCAGACCCTGGGGATCAAGGAGAAAGGATGTGGAACTCATGTTTTTATTGTAATTTCTTAAAAACTCCAGTTTGGCAGACCATGTTGTTTCAGGTAGAGCTTCTTACAGGTTTATCCATTGCAATTCTTTGGGTATATAGTAAACCTGGATGCATAAATTAATGACTAGAGGCTATGGTGGTCTAAAGTGCAGTGCTCTTATTGAACTTATCTTAGGATTGTAGAACACCAGGAAAACCTAGGTAGTAATTTTGCATCAATTTATTTTGAATCTGATCTTATGGTCTAAGTTTCACCTTAGAATCCACTACCAATTTCTGTCCAAACCCATTCGATGTGAACTTTGGGTACTTTGACTACATTTCATGTTATTACACTTCTGTCCATTGCAGTTCAGCTCTGCAATATTGATTATAACTTCTGTTGCCTTTATGAAGTTTTGGGAATAAAGCGTTTTATAATAAATAATGGGAATTTCCCATATCTACTAGTAAATTATTAGCACTGGGACATAGGCTTTGTGTCAATCTAAGTGTTTTGGGTTTAATGAATCTTTTTATATACTGACCTATGTTATCATAACGTATTTAAGGTATTTTTAAAATAAACACGCTCACATAGGCTGTGGATCAATGAGCTTTTCTTCCATGAGAAGATTGATTTTCTGGAAGCCTAAGGCTCAATTATGACTACCTGCTTAGTTTAATTTGTTGTGAAGTGTTGGCACTCTTATCCCACTCGTTGCACTTGTGTAAGGCAGCCCCTTTGCAGTGGTGGTTGCATTATAGTATATGACAAAAGGCTGAGAGAGGTTTAATATAAGTTAGAGTCAAGTTAATACAAAGTGACCCACAGAATTTCCACAGGGACAGAACCTAGTCTTTCAACAGCTGATAGAATAATTCCTTATGAAATGATAACATTTGGGATACCGCAACTTCCAAAAGAGCATAATATATTAAATGTCAGTCAACGTGAGTTTATGAAAATAGTTCTTGTCAAACCAACCAGATGTCTCTCTCTGATGGGATTACAAGATGGGTTAATAAAGGTAAATAACATTGATATAATATACATAGATTTATGTCAGGAATTCATCTGAGTACCCAGCAAGCATTTCTTTAAGAAACTCTAATGACTAAAAATCAACACAGAGCACATTCAGTTTATTAGAACTGAACAACTGTTAGGTCTCAACATATAAACAGGGAATCTTAACTGAACAAATATGGTTTTGTGATGCTTGGACTAGTGAGGAGAAGTTGGGCTGTTATATCTTCTTCATATTTTATGTGGTTGTGACATTAATATGTTATTAATAATGAATAACTTCTGGGGTTCACCATCTTATGTAATTGCCTGCAAACTTGGGAGGGAAGGTGAGCAATCTGGAGGAATACAAGAATGGTTAGAGGACAAGAAAACAAGGATTGCAAATTCAATGAGTTCAATCTGTTTAGTTTATCAAAGGAAAGGTTAACAGATGACATAATCACAGTTTATAAATATCTCCATGGAGAAAATACATTTGATAATTATGGGTTCTTCAGTTCAACAGACAAAGACATAACAAAATGTGGTAGATGGATGCTGAAGCTGGAAAAAGTCCAATTTAAAGGCATTAGTTTTATGAAGAAGATGATTAACCTCTGGAACAATTTAACAAGGATTACTCTATCTCTGGAAATCTGTAACTCAGAACAGGATGTCTTTTAGAAAGACTGGGTTAGATTAGCACAGTGGTTCCTCGCAGTTTTATAATCTAAGAAATACTTGAGTGACTTAGCTATTCAGTCTGCTTATGTTTAAATGGATATTTCCCATTTGTATCCTCACTATTTTGTGACTGACTCAAAAGTGGTAGCATGGACGAAAACTCCTCTCTCAGATGAGAATGTGTTTATATGCTGGTGCACTTTGTGGGCTGCCATAAAACTTAAACTACTTCTTTAAGTAGTTCAAAATGAAATACAGTCTCTGGCAGCAGCAGGATGTACACAGCTGTAGCATGTGTGCCTGTCATGTCATACCCCTAGCAAACATTCAGATCCTGGCATGCATTTTCTTAACATAAATAGTTTAGAGTACATGCTCACACTCTGAGAGAGAAAAAAATTGCTCAGTCTACTGCAGCAGCCCTGACCAATGGGTGTTCAATGCTCTCCTTAGAGAAGTGCCTCAGTAACACAACTCTACTGGCTTGGTCTACCATTTAAGAGCTCTCAGAAGCAGCTCAATGGCCTGGTTACAATTTGGACTAAAGCTGTCCAAAGATAATACCAGACTGTGTGCCATGTGATGAGAGTATACAGTTTCTGTCTCTGAGAAGAATGGGACTTAAGGGTGTATTTTAATCACAGAATCACAGAATCAGGTATATGTTCTACTGACTAAAGCAATGAGGTTGGAGAGCGCCCTTGTTGATGCTTTTCTGTGGTGGCAGGGCTGTTGGCAGCTCTGACACAGGGAAGGGAAGGAAGGGGCCCTCATCCAGCCAACTGGCAGTGCTTATTCCCACTCCCCCCATTCCCACAGCCTCACACCTGAATGCTCCAACCTGTACTTTGTGAGCTATACTTCTACCATTCTTAATGCTGTCAAGTGGTTAAAAAGAAAACACGTGTATTGCATTTTTTGGCAATTACTCCTGGCCTTTTGGCCATATTCTAATTTACATCATTGCATTTTTCCTCTACGTTCTTCTTTGAGTTTCAGTTGGTTTCAATATTTCTTGATATTTGTTACCTAATAATACACAAATGCAGCATGTAGAAAAAGCTCGTTGATATTTAAAAAAAAAAGGATTAGCCATTATATGAATTATTAGGGTAAGTGTGGTTTCTCCAGGACATAAATCAATCCACATTCTTCAGGATATTAATCATGCACTAAATGGCTGAGTCTTAAAGGAGAAACTTCCCTCCCCAACATGTTGTTGCATAATTGCCTATTATGGAAGTTTTACGTCTTCCTCTGAAGCATCTGGTACTGGTACCATTAGTTTGATCTGGAATGATAATTCCTGTGTGCCTTTGTGCAGCATTCCTGTGACACTTTAGCAGCTGCTTGATTCCGTCTCGTACAGGGCAGCCAGATGTCCCACAGCTTTAAGGCTATCCAACTTTTCAGCATCCTATTCTGCTTCCTCTGCTTGCCTTAAGGAAGGTCAGCTAACCTTGTATTTGGACACACTATCTAATGCCTTTCACATTTGGAAATAAAGCTACCAACAATATGATTGCAGTGCAGGAGGAAAATCAGCACAGCCAGGGAATTTTTAGAAATCTGGGACTCAGGAAAATACAGAGAAAAAGTATTGCTCTCCAACTAATTCCATATTCTGTTTTATGTCTTTCTTACTACAAGCAGAGGTATGTGTTGTAAATCACAATCATGGCAACAGTGATCACTATAATTAATTTTGTATAATGTTTTCCATCCCAGTCCTTTGTTTTCGGTAGTTCATAAATTTCTAAATCTTTTACTTATTGATTTTGAGCAAGGGAAGGAAATGAAAAAAAAACTATACAAAACAAGCCATATTTTTTTTCCTCTATTACTAAACAATTTTGGTCACTGTTTTCCAGTGCTGCTCAAAAGGTTGTGGGTAAACAGCTGTCACTGAGATTGCTGTCACCATTTGGAAGCAGATTTTTATTTTTTGAAGCTTGGAGCTCATGCTAGGAATTCTGAGCAGAGGACAAGCGTGATAAATTAAGAAAAATTATTCGTGATGTCTATCTTGGTTGACCTAGGATGAGTGAGATGGTCTGGGGAGTCATCCTGAGAAACTGCCCAAAGGTTTAACCGAGGTGTTTAAACTTCAGTTCCAATGGATGGGCTATCATCTTATACATTATTTAACTTTTTCTAGATGCAAACAAGGTGAGCAGACTGAAGGGGGGCTCCAGAACAGCAGATGTCTACTTCTGAACTAATTTTCCAAACTTCTTTACAGCTAGTGGTGATATAGTCAATAGGATCATTGAAATTCATTCTAATGTAGGTATATAAAAGATGTTTTATGAATTTTTTCCTAAAAATACCCATCTTTGTTGGCTAAAGGGAGATTGGAATTAAGAGCTTTGGTGTCTACATTAGGATGCCTAATGTTTAGAGACATACTCCAGCCATACTCAATTTAATGCATATTTCTTTTATCTTCTTCCTCATAAGATTTCTTGGTTAACATTTCTACAGAGTTTGGTTGGTGGCCTACTTTTTTTTTCAAACTGGAGTCTCTTATAATACACACATGACAATGATTAATCCAAGTAGGATACACTTACCTGTTCTTCTTTTCCCTATGCTTTGTCTTACTCATCATCTGGGACACCATGTACAGTGGCCATGAAGATTTATATGCGTTGAGTGTTGCATTTAAAGTTGATATTTGAAATAGGGAGAAGCTCTAAATAGGCTAAGCTTGCTTATTCACCTCAGCATCAGGGTAGCAGAAGAGTAAGCTGCCATGTTCCTGCCTTCCCTTTAAAAATAGTCCAGCAAAAAAAATCGCAGGTCACGTTCCTGATCCAGGTCACTGTGTCACCTCAGTCCAGGTCATGGACAGCTCTGACTGTGCTGAGGGTGTGCAGCAGGTATAAGCTGGTTAAACCAGCACTGCCTCGGAGAAAAATGTCAAAGAATTACCTGAAAAAGAAAGTAGGCAGTAAAATAAGGAAATATGCTGATGGCACAAAGTTATTCAGACCTGTAGGACAAGGGCAGACTGTGAAGTATTTCAGAGGCTGAGTGACTGGGCAATAAAATGATAGATGAAATGCAATGTAGATATATGTAAAGTGATGCACATAAGGAAAAGCAGTCCCAGATCTACTTATAAAATGGTCTCTGGGGTGTATTAGGATTTTAAAAGGTCCACAAAAGGGCAACGAGGATGTTTCCTTTTTTTCAGAAATGGTTTCTGCATGAACAGCAGCTTCATATGCTGGAGATCCTCAGCCTTGAGAAGAAACTTAGTGAGAGTTTGGTGGAGCTCAATATAATTATGGGTGACATGAAGATTGTCAGCTCACTTTCTTTGCCAAAAATGAGAACTGAGGCCGTCATGTTCAGACATAAGGGGCACATTCAGAACTAACTAAAGAGGATGGTTCTCCATATGACGAGTGACGGACCTGTGGGACAGCTTGCCAGAGGACGTTGTGCATAAAATTTGCATGATATCAATGGGCAGCTGGACAAATGCTTGCAAGAATTGCCCTCTGGAGATTACTAAATAGGAAAATCTCATCAAGATAAGGAAACCCTTGAGCTGAAAATAATAACAGTCTGAATATGCAAAGGACTACATATGCTTGCTCTTCCCTTGGATTTTTACCTCTGGATACTGATGGACACAAGATATGAGTATCTTGCAAGATGGGCTGTTGGCCTGAGTCAGAACTGCTGTTATTGCATTCACCTAACTGTGGCCTTGTGAGCAGGGGTTTTCCCTTTTGCTGTGTTTTTCACTCTGCTGGCTGTCACACAAATACAGAGACAAGAGATAGTCCTTATCCCAAAAATCTTATCTTAATGGCAAGATATAACCTGTAGGGGTAGATGGGAAGAAGACTAACCAAGAAACCAGTTCAACCGGTTTTTCCACTCTCTCTTTACCATGTATGAATGTGTGAACAGGAGCCAGAAGATAAATGAGTGTTAGTTATTGTGTTTTGTTGAAGAGTTCTTAATGAATTTAATATTTCTAGGTTTTTTACTTCATTCTTAAACATCCCTCTGAAGAATTTCATACTTCAAAAAGTTTGTTGATAAGTTTGGGATGAGTTGAAAAACCATTCTAACGAAAGGCAAATATGTGTGCTTTTAGGAGATACACCACCTCCAACTACCCAGTAAGACTCTCTCTGTGTTATTCTCAGAAACACCATATTCTGGCAGAAATAAAAGGTAAAAATTATTAAAAACCAATGATGCTAGACTAAAAGATTTCTAGGTATATCATGTATACCATATAGTGTATGCCATATATAATTTCATATGATGAACAAGGAATGCAAATATGCATGCCCATTCTAATACTCCTGTATGACTGTAGGAATCTCTGTGTGAGTTGATCTGTTTGCATATATTTAGGTATTATTTTTATACTGACAAAGAATGTACATGTGCGAGCACTCATGTATTGCTACATATGGCTGAGCTATACCATTTTTTATTTTCTCTTCTTTCTCTAAGATTTAATTTACCTCTTCTCCCTTCATATATACTTTCTTTTTTTTTTAGAAGAAGAAAAAAAAGGCAAAAAATATTTTCTTCTTTACAAGTCATATAAGATTTTCTTTTCAGGACACTACAGGAAAAGTAATCAGCTAAATAATTTCATGCAACTTAAAACCCCCAATATCAAAATAAATGTGAAAGAAACTGAATGGGGAAGGAAAACAGTACTGCAACTTTTGTCCTCTGATCAGCATTTTTGCTGTTCAAGACTTCCTGAGTGGTAAAATAGCTCAGCCACCCATGCAGTTAAGTCAGAGGGCAGAAAATTTTTATATTACTCAGATTTCCTCAAGGGGATGACCACGCTGTGACCTCTTTGCATTCTGCAAAGCTCTGTGACTCAGAGACGTCATGATGCTTCTATTTTAAAGAGTTTCTCCAGTGAACATTTAGGCTTTCCTCTGTGACACTTTTCAACTCGAGGTGGGTAAAAGCATCTTGCTAGATCTGGTAACCTAAGGTCATTCCTGGACTCCCATCATTAACATTTGATTAGCTGCAATAGTCTGTGTTACTGTCCAAACTGTGCTTCACTTGTGTGACTTGATGCACTTGAGCAGCCCCACTCATTTCAAGCTCTGATGTAAATGAATGACTCCACTTACAGAGTCATCCCATCTGTTTTTTTTCTGGTACAAGCCTGGTAAGCCTTTTTTAATTAATCTGAAAAAAAAAAAAAAAAAAAAAGTCCAAGAAGGCTTGTAAAACAGCAACATGTTCCTGTTAGGGGAAAAAAAAAAAGAGAGAAAAAGAGACAACTCCATAGCCAGATATAGACTTCAAATATATTAAAAAAAACCCCAAGCAACAAAACAAGCAATAAGGTAGGTAACCTAACTGACCCTAAATTTATCCCCATTTCCAGGACTGAAGATTAAAGCATGCTAGGATTAAAATAATAAATAAACAAATGTAAACGTGAATGTCAAGCTAAGATTTCATTGTGACAAGTGCTGTAAGTTAAAATGAACAATTTTTCAGTATTGTCCTGATGTAGTTCATTCTGTTGCCTTCTATTTTTATAGGTTTGTTACTTAACAAACATAGCTATACACATTAAAGAGAGCACTTTGAAATATACTGCAGATTTTTTCTTATAATCACATGTAACCAAGCTGTGAGTAGCAGAAGAAACCATTTCCATAGTTTAAGAAGCAGGACAATTAATACAGCTTTTGCAGCTTGATGCCATATATAAAAGTGATGATGGAGCAGTTTATGAGAAAATTGAAGTAGGTACTATACAGAGTATATTAATAAATAGAGAAATTTTTGATCAATCAGCTCGTTGTGACACTTTTCTGTGCTTTGCACGGCTGCTTTACTGCTGACTGCACTGTAGCTTGGCACAATGAGCTGGTGAGGAAAACAAGAAGCACTTAATACATGCAGAAAAACAAGTGAGAGGAGGAGTAAGAAGTAACCTGAGTGTCTGCCACAACTTGCACGCCCCACAAGCTGTGCTCAGGTGGGAGACAGGTAGTCACCCACTCTTTTCCTACAGTCCAAAGAGGATGGAGCAAGCTGGGGGCCAGGCTGGGACCATGCATTTTATTCACAGATCTTGTACAGGCTGCAAAGGCATTTTCTCTGACTTCCCAGCCAACCTCTCTTCCTGGCCTTGGTGAACCAGGTGGTGCTCGCACACACGCAGAGGCAACAGTGCAAATGTCTTTAAAGCAAAGGAAGAAATTTCACCATCCCATACTCTTAAACTGTGTGATCCTTCCATATTATTATGGGTTATGTTTTGTAATATGTAAGAGCTGAGTACAATCTCTAGCATTTCTTAGATATGTTGTGAATTTAAAATAAAAAACAGAGGAAATCTGGATCATGCCATTGAGCATCTCACCAAAACAAAGGCAAGAGGAGACATTTAAGAGTAGTTATTAAATAACATTGGTAAAATGCTTCCTTTGTCACATAAAAGTTAGAGCAAGTCATTTGCCCATATAAAGAGTAATAGTTCGATTTTATGCAACTCAGAATACGCAGGACACTGGTGCAGTTATGGCACAGGACCTAGGAGAGACCCACATCTTTCTGGAGAGGTCTTTGGAGGCCACACATGATACTGGGCATTTCTAATATCATCCTATGGATTCCCCATCATGTGTCCTCCAAAGGCTCATCATCTGCTCTCCCACCACTGCCAGTCATCTCTGTTGCTCTAGGTGACTTAGTAGGGATGAATTTTCACTCCTTCTTTTAAAGGAGCCTAGATGATTAAGTAGAATAGCCCCTGGCATGGCCAAAGGTAGGGCATGTCAAATCCTGCTCGTGGTGCTAGAATGTTATTCAGTGTTGCCAAAGCTGCACATCAGTTTGTATCTGTGCCGTGCAGCTCAGCCATCAGCCATCCCATCAGACCGTGGTTGTACCACTGGTCCGACTGCCTGAAGAGACAAGGGGCAGACACCTTCTGCTTCTGCTCTGCTGGTGGCTCTCACAGGTAGCTGCAAACGTTGGAAGGGGAGAGGATCTGGTCCTGACACCATATTTCTGGGGCTGTCCAAAAATAGTTAAGCCAGGTTTCTAAAGCTAAACTTTGAAACTGATGGATTATTTTGGTTCTTAAACAGGCATGGGGTTTCAGGTTTAACAAATGCAGACACGCCTCAGTTTGTTGCCAATGAATGTGACTGAAAAATACCTGGAGATTTAAAAAAGGGAGGACAAGAGTATGCAAAATCCTATTAAGTTTGGCAACCCATACAAAATGAAGTTTGCAGGAAAAGAGAATGTTTTCCAGTCAGCTTTCATGGTGAACCAGAGAAAGAAAATGCTGCTTAACATTTCTGAAGAGAATCACAGATTCTGCTGAATTTTCTTATATCTATGACTGATTGAATTATCCATTGCAAATAGTGTTTGTTGCTAATTTGGCCGTTTTGCAGTTCATGAATCATTCTGGAAACAATCCTGATTCCTACAAACACATTTGTTATTTGTCAGTATTCACTGAACAGTTTTATGTGAACAGATTTCAGCCTATTTTTTTGTTCTCAAATAGTATCATCTATTCACTATTTGAAGTGTTTGACTGGTCAACCAAATCACATACTATTGTCTGCACTTCCTGATTAGGTAACTGAGACTTATAAATACAAGTATAATGAATAGCAAATGATGAATAGCAAATAGGGTATAACAAACATTGGATCATCTGAAATTTCATACTAGAAATACATAATTCATGTAACTTTTAGGACTTAAACATTTCCCTGAATACCTGGCACCTTCCAGAAGATCCTGAAATTATGAGTAAATTCTGTCAGAAATATCAGCAATTATACTCTCCATTTTATTAGCATAACATTCAAAAATCAGGATGTCCATGAGTAATGTTGAACATAACGGCAAGAGTGCATTTATCTGCATTTATGGATGTGTATTCTGTGATTCTACTATTATTTTCCACCAATAATCGAAATATATTGTTAAAGTAAGAATGTATGAACCTAGCACGTGACACTTTTCAACCAATAACAGGACATGACTTCTTGGTATATACCAAAATGGAATAGAGGAAATGAGCAGGGACAGGGAATGTGTTTTAAATTGAGATTTGATGAGGCAGAAGAAAACAGTTCCAGATTTAAGGAGCTTCATGAAACATTTTCAACTAACAACCTGCTTTAACACTGTTTTTAAATCCTTGGTTTCTTTTTGACTTCTTGGGGTTATTTTTAATATTTTGTTTATTTTTTATTAAAATAATAATATTGTCTGAGTTACTGATCATTTCTTCTGTCTTTAGACGTGCAGTTGTCACATATTTATGAATACACTCTGGCACAGTGAGATTTAATAACTAACTGATTATTAATGCTACCAGTATTTGTTTTGAAGGAGAAAATTCGAAGAAAAACAAGTGATGGTTAGTTATCTAACAATTCTTCATGGTTTAGATACAGAATGTCAATGTACTTAGTGCTGTGACCCAGTGGTGAGGAGGATGTTTTGGCTGAAAAAGGAAACTGCAATGGATAACGTGAGCAAGCTCAGTCTCCTCTGTTGAGATCCCCAGGAGGTGAATGAAAGGGTCTCTCTCTGTTAAATATAACTGAATGTTGTATATGTAATACACATATAACCAAAACTGCAGTCTGCTACTTCAATGCCTCATCCAGTGTTTGGGTTCTCTTTTGCTTTGGTCAGATCCAATCTTGTGTGAGAGTAAAAATATTTTCTCTAATTATATGAAAGGAAGGCTTGGAGACTAACTAAATATACAAACATGTTAAAAAATCTTATACACAAGTATGAAGTACAGTACTGCTGTCACGATCTCTTGATTGGTTTAAGGCTATCAGTTAAAAGCATTGTGTAAGATCAAAGCTGCATGGCTGTTAACCCTTTAGGGACAACGTCTCAGCGAAATGCTAGCAGCCTTCCTTTCTGTTTCGGGGACAGAGAGAAGGAAAACTTCTTGGTTGTGTTCTTTCGTCCATCTTCATTTTGAAAGACAGTATACCACAGGGTCTTTCCTGGAGCTCACTAGCTATAAACTGCCACTTTCCTGACAAGAAATTCCCCAGCATTTCTTTCTACCAATTTCAATAACAAAACAATATTTCCTTCATTTTATTTGGCCATACCCCTGACTCCTTCTCTCACTTCGATGGCTTTATATTCACATTTTCTGCTGAAATATCTGTCCAAAATTTGCCATGCCAGCCTTGTGTCCCTGCTGTTATAACCAGACAGCCTCTCAGGCCACAGGTAGAACCTTTTGATGAAGTCTTCTTGTCTCTAGGGATCTCACTAAATGTAGTTTAATTACTTCTTTCCTTGATGCTGAAGGAGGGGTGTTTAGCATGACCATTGCTAAACCAGTTCAGTAATTGTCTGGAGACCAAACTGCCACTCAAGAGCAGTCACTAATTTTTTCCAGCATACCAATATTATTATTTCCTGGTCTTGCCATATGGGTTGCATAGGAGTGGGACACATAGCCAATTAACTGAGACAAAGGTTTAACTTAAAGCAATAACGAAAGTGCATTTAGTGCACTTTGGAGCCATGGTTATCATTACTGAATTATAAATATTAATAACAGTTAAACACATTGTCAATGGTGCAGCCATTAAACATCTGCTGCCTCTGTTACACGGTGCTTTTTAGCTGGAGTGAAATCTCTACTTTGGGGCAGATGCAAGCACATTGATATTTGTGACTTAATGTAGCCCAAAGTTCTGGTGTGTCCATGATGGCATTTTGACTTCACTATGGCTAGCATAACACATATACTTTTCAGAAGTATCTGTTTTTCCAGACTGTTGATGAGAATTGTTATTCTCAATGACTGTGGAAGACAGGATCCATTGTTGCTCGCACTGCAGGCTCAGGGCTTCAGGCACAAGGGATGTGCCAAGAGGATTTGGGCACAGAACACCCTCACAGGTGCTCCACAGGAATGTAACACGTATCTCCTCCTCATCGATACATTGTGGTACCATGAGGAACCGTATCTGTGCCTCAGTGGGGCCAACAAATGAGTTCCTCTAATGAAAACAATAATCTGATTTTTTATCTAATAACATACTGGAGGATGTGCTTGTCTTCTCTCAAGATCTGATTTTCTTGATATCCACCCAGATGTCCTGAGCAAAAATTGTCAAATACAGGTTATTCTGAGAGGAATAATTTCTTTATAATCTTACTTTCAGGAGTGAAGACTATAAACATTTTCTTTAATCTCTGGACACATAAATGAACATAAAACTGTGCATAATGCTTACGAAGTGGAACAACAAGAAAGAAACTTTACTCTGCAGATTTTATTTTCATAAGGGTTTCATTTAGTGCTTTTAACACAGGTAAATGTACCTTGACAATATGCCAGAGAAAGAAATAAAATAATTTCATCTGCCAGGTCTTTTTCCCAGAATTACTTTGTTCCAAATCTAAAGCCCAGCGGGGAAGACGTGATTAACTCCCAAGGTCATTTAAGCATCAAACTGTACTTCTGGAGACAAAAAAAATCCTCTTCGAAGGAACATTCTCAAAAGGACACCTCATTCTGAAAGCAGGTGTAATCAGAATTTTGTTAAAGCAGAAAGAGAGCAAACGGGGAAAGAAAGGAGTAAGGTATCTGCAGTCCTCCAAATTTCATAGGAGGCAGAGAACAAACCAGGCTCCAGGCTGTAGGTAAGACATTATGTGAACATATATTGTGTTGAATTGGTTTCAAATCCAGAAAGAACAATCTATTCTGTTGGTCAAGTAAAAAGTTAAGAGGTAGTTTTATCTAAAAGGAAGAGGCTATCTTATAGTGAATTCTTAAATTCAGAGGATGAAGTTCCAGTAAGATAAAACCAAAGCCCTGGAAATGTTAGCTAGAGGTGAAACGTTTTTAATATGCAATGGAAGCAGCTACTATAATAACTACCAATTATCAGAATCCAAAACCTTTACAAAGAAAATAATCAGGTGACCATGCAATATTTTTATACTAATGACTTAAGGAAGTTTTATTGATTTGAATTTAAACTCTGGCTGCTTTTGGATTCAGCTTTGAATCTCACTGTAAATCAATTCTGCTACAAGCACTACATCTTCGGTGAATCACCAAGGACTTTTGGAGGTAAAGATATTTACACATCTCTAACATCTTAGTTCTTGATTTGCATCAAAATCCTATGTAGTTAGTTCCTGTATATATTAAACAAAAAAGAAGAGTAGAATTCAATATGCAATATTCATTCCGAGTGTAATTGAATCAATGGTATTAAATGTACAGATTAATTTAGCCACTATAGGATTATGGATAAAAACATATTTAGCAGAAGCAATAAAATGTCAATTTAACATATTAAAGGGCAAGCAGCAATTTTTCATAAATAAAACAGGGACAAGAACAGATCCCAGCAGAAGCAGAAAGTGGAAACTGTTAAGTAAACTGTCTAGTTAAACGAGACCATCACTATGCAACAACACTGTATGTTACCAACTTAGAACTCAGTTGAAGGTGTCACCATGTAAATGTCAGGTCTAAAAAGAATTTTGTATAACCTGCAAATTCATTGCAGTGGTGTTAAGCAAGTTTACAGTAAATTGACAGTGTTGTATATGACCCATAGAAGGGTAAGTGTTCGCCATACTTCAATGGAGGTGAATGCCCTGAAAATATTAGCTTTGACTTTGGTTATTTCCTAAGTATGTTTGGTTGATTCTTGCAGTGATTTCTGTTTAGAACACAGGGGACTAAGACAACTTACCCTGCATGAATCTTTCCTTTGCAGTTTATTTCTAATTAAAAAAAAAAAANATGGAGGATTCTGTCTCCAATTTCCCAAACCATTCTTGATATCCAGGTAAACTGAGCAACTGTTTAATATCCACTATGATTTACAGTTCACATTAAATGTTTCTTTGTACCGCATTTTGTAGGTGCCAACATTTTGAAAGCCAAACCCAGCAATGTTTTTGGCTAGAAAATATGAACATACTTCTGTACGTATTGGGTTCAGTGAGCTTTTTGGCAGGATGGGATGGTGAACTGCTCACGTGAGTACACACCCAGGAGACTTGTCACAAACTCCTTGCTGACCTTGCTTTGTCTTGAACTAGAAATTCTTGCACCATGAGTATCAAGTGGAAAGTTAAAAAAAAGGAACCATACTCTCACAGTGTTGATAAGAAGCATTATCCTGTGATACTTGCTAAAGGATTTAGTGCCACTAAATTCAGTCTAAAACTAGCTTGAGGATAATCTGATAAAGTTAAATTCACTCAATTTATAAACATTTGCATGTTATTTATTCATATCGTTTACATGTGTTTGCCCTGATAACACGAGCCTATGTGAAACAGCTGTCAGCAGCCACCAGAATTTGCTTGTTCACTGCTTTTTGCTGGAAGCCAAAAACAACTGCCCAGGCCCCATGAATACATGCAGTTCATTTATCCCAATTAGAAACTAATTTCAGGCAAGTGCCACTAACCAAGAACAATGTGAGACAGAACAAGAGAAATTATCTACAGCAGTGCAGTGAAAGAAGAAAGAAAATACAAATGAATATTGAGACATTCCATAAAAAGTGGTGCTTTTTCTGCCAAGTTACAGATAATGTGTTTTTCTGATACTGTGGTTTATATTATCTGTGCAGACACATCAGACCCACATTTTGAATTGACTTGGAGTGTTGTTTCTGTGTTTGCAAAACTCAGGTGGGAATCTTGCATGAAAATGCTTTCTTCTCTTCCTGCATTCATAAATACTATGAGAGTAGTCCTGTTCACAGCCTGCTGTCATGCTGACCTCCTGCACTTGGCCAGCAAATCTAAGCGCTGAAACACCTAAAAGTTTTGGAATCACCTAATGTTTCATTCCAATTTGGACTGAGATTCTAGGAAGGCTCTTCCTCAATGGATGGCTGGTCTTAAATCTGACTGCCTAGAAACACCTGATCCGTAGTTTGGCCAATTGTGATTTCTCTTTTATTGCTTCTTTTTAGTGCTGATCATAACTTGTGACATGCATTGAAAAGGCCAGGGTCATCTAGCCTCTTACACAGACATAACTAAGTGAATGACAACGCACAAATTTGACAGCTACCACCATTCTATCAACATGCAAACTTCCCTGCCAGGTTAGTAGGAATTCAATATGTTTTTCCCTTGTCTTTTCTTTATTTGTTTGCAATTTTGCATAAAACATTAGCAGCAGCAGTGTAGAAATGTGGTACACCTCAGAAAAACAGAGCAAAAGAGGTAAGAGAAGGCTGAAAAAGGAAAACTTTCCCCTCGTCACAGAGGGTTGGGTTGGAGATTGGATAGGCAGACTAAACACCCCTAAATCCATGGGCCTTGATGGGATGCACCCATGGGTGCTGGAAGGGCTGGCAGATGTTGTTGCTCTGCTACTCTCCATTATTTTTCAAAAATCATGGAGAAATATTAACAATTCTGTGATTCTGCGACTTCATTTCACATAATTTTAAAAATACCTATAAACATCCATAAATTGGTTCTAACTGAAATGTGTCACCTTGTCAGGAACACAGTGTCACCCATGTGTGTTGCAATGAAACCATTTGGCACTTTGAATTTCATTACAACACACACTGTAATGTAGCAAATAAGTTAGTCAAGGTATAAATTAGAGTGACAGTACTTTTATTAATATTAAAATATGTAGTGAAAGGTATTGAAAATATGATCAATCCCCTAATTTGTATACTATTTGACTTATTCTATAAATGAAACTGGTTTTTTGTTAGGCATTTCACTATCGGATGAATGGGAGATTCTAATCTGGAAAAGATGCTAAAGTATAATGAAGGTAAGTATAGCTCTTACTAATTTTTAATATACTGTGCTAAGAAATGGTGATATACCATATCATGACATCATAACCCAAGTAAATACAACCAAAGAATATGAAAAGAAAGTAAAATTCTAATTTTACAGTTAGCACAATTGTTCTGGAATTCTGTATGCAGAACATTTGCTATTTTTCTGATTTGAAAAGAAAAACAACCAGGATCTTAAAAACCCATTAAAGGTGGATTTCCAAATCTTGATCATGTCCAGTGGTAAGTGTACAAATCCTATTAGAAATAGAAATTATCTTTGTCAAAACCAAAATGTAAATAAATTTCCAGTAGCTTTTCAGTGCAAAATCTCGAGACAAATAATATCAAAGTAGGCAAGGTAGCTACCACTAGACTATCAACAAAAGGAGATTAAAGTATTCATGAGACCTTCAAATGGGTGTCCTGCTTCACAAGCATAGTTTGAATAACAAATAACGTGGACTAAGTAGATGCTAGAGATCACTGCACTTGCCTGTCAGTGTTACATGTGATGCTTAGCAATTAGTTCTAGGACTTAAATTCGCAGGAAAGATAATTCTGTACAATAAAACTTAGAAATTCTAATTTGACATTGACGGTATGAATGAAATGAATGAGTGAAAATGAAGTTTTGTCCATGTGTGTCCCTTCCTTCTCTCCTTCCTTCCTTCCCTCCCTCCTTCCTTCTTTCCTTCCTTCTTCCCTTCCTTCCTCCCTTCCTCCTTTCCTTCCTCCCTCTCTCCCTTCCTCCCTCCCTTTTTTCTACTTTTCTCCCTTTCCCTCCCTTTTTCTAAAGATTTTTTCCAAGGCAGTATGGTTTACAAGCTTTTAGGGTAAGACAACTGGAAAGCAAAGTTAAACACTTCTGTCACCATAAGTATGCAATGCTATATCAGCTTTATACAGCATTTAATAGATTCACTTGGTTATCTTAAAATATACTTTATATCTTGGAAATAGGTACCTCACATACTCATTAGGGCCAAAACTGGGTTGAAATGATTTGTGCAATGTCTTTTTTTCTGTTATACAATTATTCATATATAATGAATGATGTATATTTTCAAAACAATTATGTAGCTCACTACTGACACAGAAATTACAGATGGCCTGTGTTAAATATGCTTTTTTTTTTATTATGCATGAGGCTTATCCAAAAATCTTGAACAATGTCAGAATTAGACTCAAACAAAACTTTGTAGTTTTAGAATACTCTCTCATTGCAAATGATACATTCTGTTTCCTAGTTTAGACATAGGATACTAAGGTAAAGATAAAAGGATTCTGTTGTTTGGTTGGCTGTTGTAAAGGAATTTGAAAAAAAGAAGAATATAAACTGAAGGTACAACCTGCAGAACCACATTATTATGTTATTCCCAGGGTCAGGAATTAGCATTTCCTCTGTTCCCTTATACTTCCTCCAATGTCCTCTAGCCATCAAATCCTGGCACTGTAACTTCAGACTATTTTTGTTGTTGTTGTTTGGGTCTGGTTTTTTTTAATGCTTTGGGCATCAGAAATACCAAAATATACTTTGATTTTCAGTGCTAAGATTTTGGAGGGGGTAAGTTCATGTTCCATGAAATTGCACCAATGCCTTTATTAATTACCTCTTGTTTACATATCAAGGTCACATTGGAGAATGATTTCCTTTACTTAAAAAAGTGTAACATAGGCAGTGTTGATTGTTCAGATATTATTGGCTTCTAAGTTCAATTTCAGACGCATTCTTACATGGCTGAGCACAGTACTCCAAGCCTCTGATCTTGTCATGGTGAGTTTATGAACATTTTGCAGTGAGATTTCTGTTAACCCTGAGGCTGTCAAACAGTATTTAAGATAAAACAGCGCCTGATCACCACTGAACATTTGCCTACTTGTAAAGAACGAAAGAGGAAACAACAACAACAACAAAAATAAAATAATTAACAACTACTTCATTCCCACACAGCAAAAACTAGATGTCAACTGATCAGTTCTTTATGCTTGCATATGCTTTTAAAACGATCTTTTTTTTCAACAGCTATCCCCATCAGAACATGTTCTACAGTTGTAAATCAGTGCCAGTGAATTAAATTTTGCTCAGGGCATTGTGTACAATTGCAATATGGCTATTAATGCGGGGAAAATAAACAAGAAAAAAAATGCTTAGCATGACACAAGATCTGACTTATTAACTGATTCAGTATAAATGAATGTCAAGTAAATGACAGCCCCAGGATCCACCCAACATGAAGTTGTTTGAAAAAGCATTTCACCTATGGCTTAGAATATGTTATTCTTTCATTCAGTTGCCTGTGCTTCCAAGGGAGGGAAACATGGCTTCAGCCAAAAAAAAAAAAAAANAAAAAAAAAAAAAATAGAAACATGCTACTTCAAGTAAAATATTGCATAAAAGAGAATTTCTATTTCAGAGGGTCAGGCTAAAGACAGTGATTAACAAAAGAGAATGTCTGACCGAAGGAAAGGAAGACTTCTTTCTAAAAAAGCAATTGCTGAAGCTGAGAAGCATGAAAAGCCCATTGCCATGGTGCTGGATGTGTTGTTGTTTCTTTTTGACCTCACCTTGTCCAGTCAAGATGACTAAAAGCCTTACTTTGTTATTTACTAGCTTTTAAGCATATGGTTTTTGACAGTCTTCATTATTCTTTAATAAGTTTCTTTTGTAGTGGAGCTCACCCTTTAGAAACTCAGTTAAGGAATTGAATTGAGTGTTTCATCTAGAGCAGGTTCATTTTAATTTATTTAAATATGTAAAGACATTCTGTTTTGTTTTGTGGGTTTTTTTAAATACCCGTGGGCTTGCAGGCAGAGAGGTATATAGCCTTATCTCTGAGTGAAAATTCAGCTCTCAGTTCCTTGCAAACTTTTCCTTGTTCAAATTAGGGCATCTCAATGCAAGATCTTGTTAAAGTTTCATGTTATAAGGGATGGGTTTGCCTTGGCAGATTAATTTAACAGCAGGAAAATCTACTTCTGTTTTTCTTAATGCCAAGTTTTAAAGCCTGCTTACTTTGTGGGTGGTGTGATTCAAGAGGAAGCAGGGTAGCCACAGGCATGGGATCAGAGCTTCGTCCTTATGCACAGGAGTGGGTGTGTGGGTGTGAGAGAAAAGAAGGTGTGAGGTTTCTATCCTTCCTTCTTGCACTCTCACCACTCCACATCACTCCCTGGGCATCCTGGGGTGCTGTGCAGGTTTCTGACTGAACACACTGGGCCTCCATTTCAACAGGGCTGGGAAGCCTAAAAAACTTGCAAACAGTCTCCTGGGTTTGAACCAAGAGGAGACAGAGGAAGCCATGTGGACAGACAGGAGCCTTGGAGTCCTCAGGAGGCTGCACAAAGCCCAGAGCAAATTCCACAGTGCCACACCATGGCTGCAGGATGGGACCTGGGGCACCCCCCCAGCCAGGCCAGCACTTTCAGGGGAAGCTGCACGAAGGTCCACGGGACACACGGTTTCCCAGAGGGGCAACATCGCAGCCAGCCCCACACAGTGCAGGCCTTTTCCCATGCACACCTCTTTGGAAAGAGCTGTCAAATTAAAATGAGCCCTTTTTCATGTGCTGAGGCTAATGGTTAGCGTAATAAAAGTCAACAGCATTTACAACATGAGCTGTGTGGAACCACGGAGAGAGAGTTTGTGGCCTTCTCCCCAGCTGGTTTTCATATAGGTGTAATGATCAAAAGAGGCAAGTTAACAAACAAACAAACAAACAGACTCCATACAGACCAAAAGGAACCACAGCACCTTCACCCAGCACAGGCAAAATCAGCTTTCCTTTGGACGTGGATGTTGCAGCATGAACTGCTGGTGTGGGCTTGCTCCAGGTGTATACTGTGGCAACACTTTAAGGTTGCTGCAGGTCCTGCTGACATACCTGGATGAAATTTTAAATGAGCTCTAGTGATTTGCTGGTCAGAATCCACTCAGGGTCATCCCTGTGCTGCTGCCACTGCAGGTGCTGTGCCAGCTGCCCCCAGCCTGGCCAGTCCAATGGCACCTGACATGTCTCAAGTCATGTTGCAGCATGGAAACTCTCTGAGATATTCCTTTAAACCATAATAACTTACTTTTACCTTCCCCTAAGACTACCAAAGGCAAACACTAAGTAGAGTGTCTGGTTTGACAGCTTAATGAATCCCATTTGTCAATTCTGACCACTATCAGATTTGAAATCATGAACCTGCACATTGATATTTTTACCCATGGCACTCAGGAAGAAGACAGAGACTCTTTTCTAGCTCTAAAGACCCAGAGACAGAAAGAAATAAGGCCCAGTGGTCTGTGATGTCTAGTAGCCTGTTTACTGTGAGAAGCAGCTTTAAGACTCCATTTACAGCTTTGGCAAGAGAAAAAGTCAGAGTAAGAACATAGCCTTCACTGTTCAGCTTAGATCACAACCTTCTGTTGTTTGCCAAAGCAGGTTGAGATTGAAACATCTGAGAGTAAAACCTGTCTTCTAGTTGCCTTTACACACCTGTGACCACATAGATACCTTGCTTTTGCACTCACTTCTCTCTAATTGGTTTTCCCAAGAAGTGGCCTCTTTCTAAAAATATTGATACAGGATCATGGATGGGATGGAGAGCAGAGAACCCATTTAGTGCCAGCTTCTCCACTAGCCTGCACTGGGAGCTGTTTTAGGCTGATGTTTTTCTCACCACTTCCATCTTCTTCTACTTAGTCTAACTCCAAACCCTGCACCTGCTACCGCAGGATATTGCCATCTACAGCTTTCCAACACTTCATATTCTGATGAATAGTTGGCTTCTGGTTGCTTCAGCAAAACTCCCCAACTGCTGCTGAATTCTCTCTCCAAGTCCAGAACAGAAGGGACCTTTATTTACCTTAATGGGCTCTGAGGAGTAACACTGCAGGCAGTCAGGTGCCCGGTCTCCTCATACTGATTTCTGCCCTTGGTTTTATGACCTCTGATTGGCAAAGAATTTCTCCTCAAGGTGCTTGGATCTGTAAAGCATGATGTTCTTGGTTAACTGCAATATTAGGAAATTCCATAGGAAAAGAAAATGTCCTGTCTCTTATACAGATATCACTTAAAAAATCTCACAATGGAATCCCAAAGTGACAGAGTAAAATGGGCAGAATTTAGAGCAACAGAGCCTTCTATAGCAAAATGCTTAGAAATTAATCTGAAATTAAAAAAACAAAAACATTTTTAAATCCACCAAAACCCCACTATCTTTTTCAAACACTATCTTTTTCAAATTACTGTTAAGTCTTTTTTTTTTTTTTTTTTTTTTTTTAATTCTAGACAGCATTCCTTTAAGGCTTAAGCACATACATTTAAAAGCTGATAACATTTTTTTCTATTAGAAGAGCTTAAGTTCGATTATGATATGTTCAGGGATCAAATTTCACAAATTCAGTTTTCAAGCCAAGTAAAGTCAGATGTCCTAGTACCACAAAGCTTAATGAGTGAACTTTTGCCTCACTAAGGTCTGGAAGATAAGAAGAGATTAATACTTTAAAATAAAGGCAAACATTTGCTTCAACATGTCAATGTATTTGTTCAGACTGTAAATTAAATTCAATTAAGTTCAGAGAGTAGTATCTTAAGCATTTTGCTAATTATAGTTGTGAGTTTCAACTCATTAAACCCAGATAGTACATTTAAGAAAAGAGAATCTGCCAGGAAACTGCCCATTACACAGATTGGTTATCTCATTTCCATTAAAGCACCATTAAAACTTTGAGATGTGCCTTCAAGACACTCCATGGGAGAAGAAGAGAAAGAGAAGAGAATCAAGGGTCTTTTTGCCAACTATAGCAAAAGGAGATGAGCTGCAGAAAGGAATTTGTATTTCTTGGGTGTACAAAACCTACAGCTGCACATCCAAGAATTCCCTTATTCAGAAGCTGTGTGACTGCTGTCCTCAGGAGTCAGTTTGTGGTGCTGCCCACCTGGCCAGACCCCTGGGACTGGCTGGTGTCTCTCTGGTTAGCAGCACACTTCTGCTCAAAAGAGAAAGCTCATTCGAGAAAGCTAAATTTCTCAGCAAATTAGGGGCAAATAAATGCTCACTTTTGGGATAAGTGCTAGCCTGGCCAGAACTTCAAGGCTTCATTTAGGTATCATTTGACCTACAAGATGAACAAAACTATGCCAGTGAGCAGGAAAGTAAGAAGGGGAACTGGGGTCAAACTGAAACTCTAATATGGGGTAGGAAAAGGCATGAGAACTATAACTGGGGCAAATGTAACCATGAAGAGGAGATGGGAGAGTCCAGAAGAATGTGTTGGGAGCCTACATGTTCCCCAGTCAAGGGAGAAAACAGCAGAAAGCGGAAGGAAACTGAATCTTTTCAAGTCCCTGGCATAAAGAAGCAAGAAGCAGGCATTGAAGGGAACTGGAGAAGTAAAAATCAACAGGAGGTTGACACGTCAGGAGAGAGACAGGGAAGATTGCAGCCTCTGGAGACTAAGCCAAGAACATGGCTTACAGAAGCTGCAAAATGTGCAATCAAGTGTTTTTATAGAGGGACTAGCTAGTGTTGGCACAAGACAGCAAGTGTTAGCACTGGAAGACAGAAGAAGTGCTCAGTGTGTGACAGTGATGAAGTCCCACGCAGCCCTGCGAAAGTATGTCTGAGCTGCATAAAACCGCGAGCTCGCTTTGAGCTAGTTAGCCAAGCCTCAGAAGCAGTCTGTGCATGTTAACACTGCTGTAATTAATTTAACTGGGCTAATACCCCTAATTTGTTGGAGGTATCTGTAAACGGCACTTTGCAGAGTTAAGCAGACTCGGTGTACCTTTGTTAGAAAGAGTCCCTCCAGAGACAGCAAAACAGGTCAGAGCTTTACAAACCCATTCAAACCCTTAATTTCCCTACTGCGTGTCCTTGGTCAGTGATTAGACTGAGCAGAGACTCCCAACAAGCTCAGGCTGCTAAATACTGACCTCTCTTAACTGCTGCCAAAGCTAACAGCCACGGCTGTGTTCATACCAGGTGGTCTCCCTTTAGGAAAATGCTCTTTCACTTTTCTTCTTTTCTTAAAAAAACATTTTGTTGTATGATAGAGAAAACTTGCCCAAATGCACGCTATTTGCAGCAGACAAAAAGTGCTGCTTACGTGATTTTTGTGTGTCGTGTTTTCATACTGCTCTAAACTTTTCTACTGGGTTTGAACTCCTGCCAGCGTTTTAGCATAGCAACTTGCTTTCTTCATGACATTCAGCAAGTGGTTTTGCCTCCTCAAAGACTTGGGCTGCAACCCAGGGAAAATTTAACATTATGAAAGAATGAAAAGTTGGTTACAGCAGGAGCAGCAAAAGCCACACACCTCCTTTCCCTCTGACCGCAGACTAACCCAGCACACTGTCTCTATGGTCTGGGTACGTGATATTATGACTGTGATCATGTGGGTCCTAACTCTTCCAGCAGACAGGGGAACATAACTTGTTTTATGGAGCAGAGGCTATTCACAAGGCTACTGTGTGCTTGCTGCTACATGCATGGTTTTAATATGCCTCTGCTTACGTGTCTGACTTTGCACGCAATGCAGAGTAGAACAACGCAGGTAGGAACCAGACATCCTGAAAAAGTGGGAAGCCAGACAGGCATATCTTCCTCTGTAGCCACCCAGCCTGCCTGCTCCTGGCTGCCCTCTTCCCAAATCATGGGAATCACATGAAGGGGAGGGAACATTTTCCCAAGGGAAGAGGGAGGTTTGGGCAGGCCGTGACCTAGATAAATTATCCTAGTAGCCTGCGGATGGTTTGCAGAGTGTAGGTTAAACAATTCCGATATGCACAAGCACTGTGAGAGCCAAACCCCACTGAAACCAACAGAAAGCCTTCCATTTGCTTTACTGAGCACTGCATCAAACATTATAGAGAGGCAAAAGTGAAAATAGGAGACCTCTGTGTGTTGTTGGCACAGTGACTGTGAATATCACTGGAATAGAAACAACCACGAGATACCCTGAGGCTCCATCAGTGTTGCTGTCCAGTGATTGGCTTTTATTTGTTCCCTGCCTCAGTGGAGCTACTCTATGCCACTGGGAAAACCTGGCCCTTACTCTCTGCTCAGGAAGGTTTCAATCTAGTTGCTTTTATCATTTGGCACAGGGTGCTCAAGGTGCAGATTATACCAGGTGACAGGAGCAAAGTAACTTTAGGTAATTGTGCCAGCATGCACAACAAAGGAAAGCATTCTCATAATACTGATAGTCAGGACAAACTTGAAACCATTACTCCTGAGCCAGAAACACAGATTCCTCTTCCAATAGTTGCTTTCCTGTTGGCTAGACTCAATGAGATACCATCTGCAGGAAGGAACAGAGTCCTTCAGTGCAAGTTGTGCATATGACTCTTGACACTGCATTGCTTTAGGCAGATTATAATTCTGTCCCTTCTTTTAGTCATCAGCTAGTGACAATTTAGTGATGATTTTATTAGTGTCACTTGTTGGGAAAGCTGTCTTTATGGGGATTTTTTAATTTATACTTTTTAAAAATTAAAGCCACTTGTTGCTAGGCAGCGGATTTTGTAAATTAATAAAACAAGCGATAAGAAATGGAATAATAATAACAACGGAAAAATGCTGTCTTAAAAAAGGAGCTATGTTGTACATCAACAATAAAGATGAAGAGTGAAGAGAGACACCTTCTCTTTACAGATTCTTCTGAGTGAGGAAATATCATCACAACTGGGGAACTTATCCTAGAAGCATCAAGCTTTACACATGTGAACACATTAGCTTAGAGAAATCTCTTAAACCAGTGCAACTTGGAAAATTTACCTTGGAGGGATGAAGTCTACATTTGTAACAATGTAAGACATCTTTCACAAGACTCATCTCAATGCTCTGCCTCCTCCTTTTTTTGTGCTTTCAAATACGCAGCCAGGTCACAGGCAGAGTAGAACTTATTTCAGGTTTATGCCTTGAGACTTACTTTTCCAACCAGGCATTCAGAGCTGTAGGCAAGCCCGTGAAAGTCTGAAGTTTCAGTATTGAACTTGAAAGAGAACTTTCAAGTCCTGCTGTACACTGGGGACAGCAGGATAGAGAATGTAGGCTTCTACTTCCTTTGGTGAAACTATTCCCTCCTAACTCCTAAGACTTCTTTGCCCCCACTTCTTTGTCTACATAAAAAGATAACATTAATCTGGTTTAAATAAATAAAATAAAAAAGCCATCTATCTTAATAGTCTACTCCTTCTCTTACATTCACTGTGTAAGAGTAAAATCGTAAGGTTCACCCAAAGCCTCTGAGGATAAATTTCAAGAAGGGCAGGACCTTCCATTATGAATAGCAAGATAGCTTTAATTTTAAAAAAGAAAATCAATACATTGTTTTCAATCATTAGAATTTTGTGCCAGTTGCAAAATCAATCCTTTTCTTATTAAAGTGCTTACACTCCCAGTAAAATACTTTGTGACATAGAATCTCCATTAAGATGGAACTGGACCATACTCCCGGGAAGCCAGCAACTTTTATTGTAATCACAGATTTTTGCATAGTAAATAAGAGGCTGAGTTTTAACTCCTGGAATTCCTTTTGAAGGACCAGTGGACCTGTAACTTAGATTACCTTCAGGAACACTGCAAGTGTGGGCAGTTGTATACAAAGAAAATTGGACCTAGGACATGTAATTAAGAACTTCCCAGACCATAACAGAAAGTCATTTATTGCCTCTTGGCAAAGTCTGACATAACAAAGACACAAGATTCTGCAGAGGAAAAGGGAAAATCTGACCAGATTTACTCTGATCAGGCCTGTGTAGTGCTGAAAAAGAAAGGTAGGGAGTGAAATAAAATGTCAGGAATTTGGTTTGCACCAGAGTTTTGGTTTGTTCTTATCTCTACTGAAAGTGACTGCTCTATTTAGTTTTGAATAACTGCTCTGCAAGTGGGATTGAATGTTCTTCTCTCCCTTAGCTTAATGTTGCAGCAGAGACAGTCTGTATTATACAGTGGCATAACACATGCCTTTTAGAAAAAACTCTGACAACATGAAATTCCCATAGGTGCTATGCTCACAAAAAATTAGCATAATGATGCTAGGGACAGGTTTTTGCTCTTATAGAAATTGTTTGTATCTGTCAGCATCTTACATATAGGTTGTTGCAAACATTATAGAAATGAGAAACTAAACTGACACAATAAAATTCTGTTAGTGATTGAGCAAAAAAGTTTGAAATTGAGAAATTAAATCTCTTCCACTAGTATAGTTATATTTTTGCTATGGCAATGCATAACTAAAGAAAGAATCAGAAAACAGAGATGGAAATTATAGGCCGGTGCCATATTACTGTGAGACACTTTAAGGCCTAATTCAAATCCTTCTGAAGCCAGTGTTATGTGTATCAGGTCTAATAGTAATAATAGTAATAATGGTTGTTCTTAATAATTAAGGATGATTATGAGGCACTTAGGGTAATGATGCTATTTACTTTCACCACCCATGTATTTGCTTATGTGGGGATAGATTCAACTGTGATGAACAGCTCTGGTTGTGCATGTTCAGTTTTGATGACTGGAAAGTGCTAATTGAATCTCCTTGAGCTTTTTTCCTTGAGGCTCTTTTGACCTCCATCTTGTTCTGGATTTTGGCTCACTGGCTGAGTTTTATCATCATACATCAGGTATTTGATCTAAAGGACTTTTTCCCCATTTACTGAAAAAAGATTCTGCAAGCTTTAAGGGATGAATTCAGCATGCATTCAAACTGGGTTTTAGCTGTCCTTTTGCCTTAAGAGAGCTACAGCACGGGTGCTTGTTTAGAGGATGAAGCCCTGGGTCTCCAGTCTGGCCATGCCTGGATCCCAGTGAAGGCAGAACCATCCTGTTCTCAAATACAGCAACTGTGCACACACAGAGCCCATCAAGGACTGCAGACATTATGACAGGCTGATAAAAAGCAGCTACTGGGCTAAGGAGTCACAAGCTAAACACAAGATCTAGACGACAGAGAGGGCTGTCACCTGCCAAGAGCAAAGGACCAGGATAAAGGCTTCTTAAAAGGACTGATTACTTTTTTCTCTTTGGGCAAATGACATTGCTATGTTCCCAGCAGACTGGCATGAGTCTTAGTGTGTATGATGAAAGTGGCCACTGAAAGAAGAGGATTTGGAAGAGAAAGATTAATAGATCACTTGCAGATTAGTATTATGAAGCTCATTTTAAGATGCTGAACCACTGTTATCCATCTAGAGAGGCAGTCTGGTCGGAAATGGATATCACTTCCAGAGTAGCTGGGGAGGAGATAGGGACATTCTTCTGCAGTCAGTGCTCCAGAGATACACCCCCATTAATTCCCCAGTGGATTTCCCAGAGGAAAGTCAGAACATTTACAAGAAGGGTTTTCTCTGGCTCCAAGTCTCATGGAAAATTCTGATCCCATGGTTTATTCATTAGGGACTTCCCACAGTGCCCAGGGAAACCAAGAGGCAAGGCTCTAAGGGAGCAGGTTCTTTTGCTTTCATCTTTCCCACAGATCAGCCAGTTCCACATCTTCCTATGAGCTGCTGCTCTAGAGAGTTATGGGCTTGAGTGACTGTGAAATAATTCTTTGCTTTGTAGATGAGACTTTGTTTAAATTAACTCATGATGTGAAGAATGAAATTAAAGGTGAAAGAAAAAAAGCCTTTCTTCAGCTGGGCTCTTCTTGATGGCTCCATGAGTACATAGGTTTTGCTACTGAGAAGGAAGGCCCTGAAAAAACGTGCCTATAAGCATGGAAGCCTTGGTCCAGGCACAAGTGCTGGAATACCATGAACCTCCATTTCTACTCCTTTTATCCCTAGATCCCTTAAAAAACTTTGACAAAGCATGCTTCAATAAAGTAACTCGATACCTTAATCCAAAGTATATTATATTCATAAACAATTTCCATCATTCCCTCTTCTTCCTTTTGAGACAGAATAATGTACTACTAAAATAGGATTTCTGCTTTCCTGTTGAGAACATTAGGAGCAAGAAAATAAATAGTTGTCTTCATTACCAAAGTCTCAGAGGAATGCAAACAGAGAAGAAGGAGCAAACTTAAAACCTATTTCCAAGGTGTTCTGGAGTAATTAATCAGCCTCTGATCTTCAGATACACATCAGTAAATCCAGACTTTGATCTACAAAGCACTTAAGTACTTGCATAACTTGGAGCATATGAGTAGCCTCTTCACTTGAGATTAGCACGTGGTTAGGTGCTTTTCTGGACTGTGGCTTTTCAAAGGAGTGTACAGCTTAGTTATGTATTTTGTAATGTGGGAAGCAGTACAAGGAAGGAAGGAAGGAAGGAAGGAAGGAAGGAAGGCTAGCTTAGGATAGGAAACAACAAATCAAAACTCAGTTTCCTAGAAGATCATAAGACTGCTGATTGAGACAAAATAAAAACTAGGATGTGTAATACATTGTAAAACAATTCAGCACCTCTTGGCCTAATATTTAAATCACTACACTGACACATCCAGGAAAATTAAGCTTTTATGAGAGAAAAAGGATGCCCACTGAGTACTTGAAGCTTCAGGACTACATGGGATCAGTTTTATTTACATGTCTTTCTCACTTTGCCCTGCTTCCTTAGCCATTTTATCAGAAATCCTATCCCTTATAGCCTTCAGATGAGATGCTTATATGAAATGCAGATTATCTGTTTTGGTCTAAACAATCTGAACTCATTTAAATTGAAGGTCTGAGCTTACTCTTTTTTGAATTGGACAGGTTAGGGAGGCTTAGCTCATACTCAGCTCATGGATAATGCCCAACTCATATGAGCAGATGAATTGGCACGGTGGAAGCAGAGATGGCCATGTGAAAACTGCCCGTAGATAAGGATGAAGGAGTTTCATGTCATGCAGTTAATTAGGCAGGGCCAGGGGACATTCCCAGGCAGTGGAGCTTGATTATTTATACTATGAAATTGTTAGGATGATGGCTGGTGTGTTTTTGGCAAAGGTACAAACACCCCATCTAACAGAATGCCAAGCAATTCCCAGGAACAGCACGGAGAAGGAATGCTTCTCCATGGGCAGTTTGCATTCAGCCACCCTGTTCTGGAGAGTGAGTTAATTCAATAGTACAAATTCAGGCTGTTCTGCATCAGTTTGCCTCAGTGCCAGCAAATGTTCCTGGGCATGCTTAATTTACTCATACAGATGTAGCCATAGGTCCTATTCATGGACACAGTGCTGATTCAGTTGACTTCCCAGTCTATTAAAATTGAGATAGAGTTTGATTCATTGCAAGCAAGATAAATATTTGGAAATGCAGTAGAGGTGAAACCAGCAGGAGCCTGGGAAAAAAGTCCAGCTGCAGGAGGATCTGCTTTGAGAATAAACAGTAATAAAAATACACTGGCTACAGATGTAAGTTCATCTAAGGAAACAAGATGAGAATGTGTTGAGCTGGCACAAGAAAACAATTATGTTGGTGAGCCATAGAATTAATGAAGTCTGATTTGCTATAATTTATGTTTCTCAGTTGGTTGACAATGTGCAGCAGGCAAACTATGGCATAGTCTCTATCACAGAAGCACGGTGGGATGACTCAGACAACTGGATTGCTGCAAGAGTTGGCTATAAAACTCTTATATAAAGAGTCCCTTATATAAAGGGACAGCTTTGATTGCCTAGAACGAAATGATAGTGGCACTAGAGTTGAGTGTTTATGGATAAGAATCATGGGGAAGGCCAACAGAAAATATCCTGGTGGGAACTTGTTACAGACCACCCAACTAGGATGAAGATGCAGAGGAAGTATTCTATAAGCAGCTAACAGAAGACTCAGAATCACACTCACAATCCCCCTTGGTCTCATGGGAGACTTCAACTTAGCAGATCTCTATTGGATTACAACACAGCAGAGGGGGAACAGTCTAGGAAGTTCCTGGGGTGTGTGGAAGATAATTTCCTGACACAGCTGGTGAGTGAGCCTCGGGAAGGTGCCTGCTGGGCCTGCTGTTTGTGAACAGAGAAGGACTGGTGGGTGATGTGGTGGTCAGAGGATGTCTTGGGCATAGGAGAAGTAAGGAAGACAAGTAAGCAGAACTGCTATGTGGACTTCCCAAGGACAGACTTTGGCCTGTTAAGGAGCCTGGTTCACAGAGTTCACAGAGTCTCTTGGGAGACAGTCCTGGAGGACAAAGACTAGTCAGCAGGGAAGAAGACAGGCCTGACTGAACAAAGAGCTTTGATTGGAATTCAGGGGGGAAAAAAGGAGAGTTTATGACCATTGGAGGAAGAGGCAGGTCACTCAGGGGGACTACAAGGATGGTGTGAGGTTACGCAGGGACAAAATTAGAAGGACCAGAGTCAAACCAGAACTTAAATCTGCCTACTGCCATAAAAGACAATAAAAAATGTTTCTATAAATGAATCAGCCACAAAAGAAGGGCTAAGGAGAAAGTTTGGTCAGGCATTGAAACAGGCTGCCTAGGGAAGTGGTGGAGTCACCATCCTTGGAGGTATTTAAGAAATGTGTAGGTGTGGCACTTCAGAACATGGTTTAGTGACGGACTTTGCAGTGCTGGTTCAACAGCTGCACTCAATGATCTGTGAGGTCTTTTATGACCTAAAAATTTCTATGTTTCTATGGCTTTGGTTTTTAAGATTTGACTAAAGCTCTCTTCTATCTTTGCATGGTCTCACTTCTGCTTGGATTCTCTGAAGCCTGGCCACATGTGCTTATATAATGTTCCTTTCCTTCTGTCAAGTTTCTTAGAAGATTTTTCTGTACGTGGTGAATTGTTTTATTAAACCTTGTAAGAACTTGGTTATCTTTGAGACATCTACCTGTCTGTCAAAATCAGCCAACAGCTTCAAAATTTAGAGGAGTACAAGCCTGAGAGCTGACTGCAGAATCCTTGTTCCCATACGAAATGGGACTGCAGAACCACGGTGCATTAGGACACAGCTCATGCACTTAGCATAGAAACAAAGAGACAGTATGAAGACTCAGGTGGGGAATATGTCAAAACTAATACATAGCAATTTGGTTAGCAGCATTCACTAATACATGAATTTTTAAAGTTAAGACAATTAACTAATTTCAAACTGCTATTTCATTATTTTCTGGTTCATTAACTCCTAGAAGAAGCACCCGTACTGTTCAAAACATCCTTCCAAATATACTGGCAAGCTCTTGAAAAGATTTATTTTCACCAACACCAGAAAAAATAAAAATATCTGGAAGAATAATAAAAAATGGATTAAAGAGAACAGAAATAATTTATCAACTGCAGACTTACAGGAATAGAAAAAGATGACTACAAAAGACTCCTCAAAAAAAACTCAGGGAAAGAAAGGGAATTAAGTGCAACTATTTTACACTAACAATACATCTGTGTATGTTTGTCATTGTCGCTGACAAGTTGCCTCTGTGCCTGTTGGTACAACAAGATATTACACGGCATAAAGAGTGTAAGGCAGACTGCTGCATTGGAAACGTGCAGGTTTTTTTCAGGTCAGATATCTAACAGGGCTGGATTCTTTTCATTTACATGGCATGAAACAGGAATAGCTCAGTCTAATTTCAGTATTTCAAAACCTGAAAAAATAGGAAGAAAAGATGTTACTTTTTTGCTTAAAACTTGTGCTTCTGGGCAGGAGATGTATAGGACAACAGATCTGAAAAGTGTCCCTGGGACAGATGTACATTTGACTTCCCCAAGCCCGTCTTATACCACTCTGTATATGTTTTTCCAAAATCAGTCCCCTATTTCTCCATTGCAATTTTTATTGGCCTTGCTTTTTATTTCCAAACACTAGGTTTCCAATTTGTGCTGGAATAAGAATGATGTGCCTGTCAGAGTACCGGTGTCCATTATTGTTTTACATTAGAGAACTAAATTGCTTATCTGAGGCTACTCAGAGAAAGTTATTTGAAGAGCTTGAAGTCAAACTTGAGTTTTATGCTTCTGCCATTGGACCCTGTGGACTTCAATAGCATTTCTCTCAACTAAGGAGTTAAAATGCTGGTTCTTGACAAATAGGGGAGAGATCAGACTGTTTGCTTTGTAGACACATATCACTTAGCCTCTCTAGTCTCAGCTTATTCTGCTTTAGGGCTGAATTGCAATGTAATTAACATGGATATTTATGTTTATGCATCTTTTTGATGAGACAAAGCACAAAATTATTCTCAAGAACCTTCCGATGAAAGTGGGGAAACCTCTCTTCATTCCTCCAGACAAAGGCCTGGATTGCTATAATGCTCCTGGGCTTATATTCAGCCTAGTTTAACACAACTGTGGGAATAAGCAAGAACAACTTCATTCTCCCATGGGAAGGCATGCTTGGAGGCAGCAAGATATTGGCCCCGTGTGTACAAGATTACAGTATTTCTCAGCCTATGGAATATATCCCACATGGTGGAACAGATTTGATCAAGCTTAACATGATGTAGGCTCAGTGGTTCCCTCAAATCCATTTATTTTTCTTGCTTTACCTCCCCTCTCATCTGTACACCCAGTGGTTTCTCTACAATACAATCCTGCCACTAAGGACTACAGGTACAGAGGGACAGAAAACCAAACCTCCTCCTCCACCTCCTCCAGAAGCACCCTATGTCAGACAGCCAGTTTAAAGCACCGAACTGCAGAGAACCATGCACTGTGTTCCACTGGGTTGATTTCATGCCACTTTCAAGCTTGTTCCAGCTTGTTTCAGGTCAAAGGAACACAAGAAGAACCAAAGGGGAAGCCCATGGATGCTGGGAGCCTGGAGGAGAAGGGTAAGACCAGCCCTGGGATGGTAGCATGTTAGCAGACAGATGCAGCTGCCTCAGGGGGTGGGGAGTCGCTCAGGTCTCCTCACCAGGGAGAGTCAGTCTGGTGTCACCGGGAGTGTGACAAGATTAAAATGGTGATAGCAGCAGGAAGAGAGAGAGAAGAAGGAGGGAAGTCTCACCAAGACAAAAATAAGGAAGATTAACTGGAAGGAAGAAGGAAGCCAAGGGGAAACAGATTGAGAGTTGCAGGAGTTCAGTGCCAGCAGATGTTCAAAATCGGATGGGCTGAGGGAGCTCCATAGGGAAATGAGGGTTGGAAGGGAAATGCATAGGAGAACGGCAGGAACCCAGAGGGAATTGCTGCCAGGTTAGAAAAGGGAGCAGGTTGTGCTGACAGGCTTCTCTTAAGCTGCTTTTCTCCCACTCTGTCAGTCTGATTTGTTTATTTTGCCCCAGAATTTTTCAAGTCATTCTATGGTAAGTTTTAAAGCAGAAAGAAAGGATAAGCTTCTAGCAGACCCATGTGTTTGACCCATGGATCAGGATATATGCAGCTAAAAGCTGTTGCATCTATCACTTTACAGGTATTTCATTATCTCTGAGTAGAAAGCCTGTATATAATTTGGAAAATAACCAGCGAGCCCTTAACCCCAGTAAAACAGTGGCTGAACTACCAAACCAGACAGACCCTTCAGTAACCCCTGAGTGCGTAAGGCAGAGTAAATGGCAGCTGCATAGCAGCCTGCAGCCACTCTGTACAACAGCAAGGGAATTTAATTTGTTTCTGAAACCTCAAGTCTGGTGCAATGCATATTTATGGATTGTAAACGTACTTCCTTGCCTTTGTTTCACTGACAAACATGCAGATTGTGCAAGGTGGATGCTCACTGATCATCCTTTCTCAAACATTGGAAGGACTGGAAACCAACTCAGCTTGGAGCTTTTCCTTCTATCAAACCCCATCTGGTTTTTTGTGATAGTAATTTGAATAGTCCATTTCCCATGCTTGAACCATGGATATCTAAGTGAAGATAGCTGTGGATTCCAAAGATGACATAGCAATTTTTTTCCTGTTTTCAAATACAAATTTATAACCTTTATTATAAACTAAAATTTACCAACCATCTAAAACTCTTTATCCCTCCTTCTATGAATCATTCATTATGTAGCTCAGTTGTTACAACAATATTGCCGTAACTTCACCTTTAAACACTCCGATTGAAAGGAAAACGACAGATATAATCTTTCATTCTTTCTTCTGGGCTCATCTTTACTCTTGGGTCTTAAACTCTAACAAATTTTCCCATTCTGAATACCTGGTGCAACTTGAATTGTACTATCATGTCATGTTATGAAAGAGCTGTAGGTGCAGAACTTCCTTGATTAGTTGTTAACCACATTTTACAGGCTGGGAAAACTGAGATGAGAGATCGTTTTAAATTATATGATGACCAGTGGGAAAAAAACATAAAAATATTATTTTAAAAAAGAAAAAAAAATAATTAGTAGGATAACGTACCCATCTAAATAAAAGGAGTAGCATGGAATTTATTTCCCTTCTATGATGACTTTGTGGACAAATATTCTTGTCCCAGACAATGTGGAATTATGTTCAGATTAGACACGAAAATCAGAAACTCTGAGAAAGAACTCGGATCAAAGCAAGTTATGTTATTCAGACTCCCTAAATTTACACTTCTTAAAAGCAAGGCCAAAGCTGATATTTCTCTTGAGCTATTTTTATTTATAGAGTAGATATAATCCAGGCAGTATTAATTTTCACAGTGCTACAGGGAAATCATGATCAACTACATCTTCCATGAGGAGTTTCTCTAATGAATTAGTGACAAACATATTTGTATTCCTCAGCACTCTGTACCTCTTGTGCCCATTACATGAATCTCAGATTCCACCACTTTTGTATTTTTAAACAAGTGCTCAAATGGTTATTCACGTTCTGGAAAAAAAATATCAGTAACAAGTGAGCCAACTTTACTGCATCCCAATTGTAAATAAAACTCTGGTGAATTCTGGAAATCTAAAGATAAGGCATCCTTTTTTCTGATTTTCTTTCTGAAACAAAAATTAAACCAAGAATGGTGTTCAATAAAAAGAAAAATACAGTTCAAGAATAAGATTGTTCTTGTGGACTGGACGATGAAGAGGTCTGCCACAAATTCTTTAAATGCCCTTGAAAAAAGCCACAAAAGTCTCCAAGCCTCGGTCTTCCATTGCTAAAGTAAGATTTATGTTACTTTATTTCTTCCATTCTTAACCTTTCTGGCCTATTTTTGAATATAAATCATCAAGTAGGAAGTGCCTTATGGAATCAAAGACATCAAATGAAATGCCTTCCCTCTGGCAGTGACTAAGAGCAGATCTTCATAAGACAGTAGAAGATACTCTAGGGAAAGAAGTGGAAGAATAATCTATCCTTTTGAAAGATTCACTTTAATCCCTAGAAATTAGGGATTGACCTAAATAATGAAGTATGATGTTTTCAGTCTGCACAAGTTTATTTTAGGTCTTATAAGACGTTCTTTTATTCATATTGATACCAAATGCTCTTCTAAATGCTGCTAAATAATGTGGAAATGCATTCTGCTGGATGATTCTCAATGTCTGTCTGAATTATATCTATGATATGGGGTGGCTGGGACTTTAGGTTGTTCATAAAAATATAAATACTGGTAGGGAAGCAAATGGTCAGGGGAGGGAACAGAGAGAGGTCTTTCATACAGTTTTAAACTTCCTTTTCTTTGTATGCTGGCAAGAATTTAGTCATTAAAGAAAATGTTGAGTTGTGCATTTTGCAATGGAGTTCTTTGCTAAACTATATCAAACAAACGAGTCGGCTCTTTTGTATCCTCTTTCTAATTTGAGACAACTGTGAGACAGCTTTGCTTTAGGAAAAACAGGAAGTTTGGGGATTCCTTTCCTCCAAAGCTGATAATTTTTGATTTCTAAAACAGTCAGGATGAAGGACAAAACTCCACTATCGCCCTGTGCGACTGCGTTCTGTCTATTTTGTCTGTGCAAGCACCTATGATCAGTGCCAGGACTCTGAATTACTCACCACATGCCTGGGCATCTTTCTGGGTACAAACCCAGGGCAAGAAGAAAAGGTCTAACCTTTTCTCACCCTCAAACGGTGTAAAGCCAGTCAAAGCCTTGTTTTCATTCAAGAATACAGCCTCTTCAAAAACGTGTTTATGTGTGTAAAGTCTGGTTGGTTTTGCAGCTGCCTGGAAGGAGGCAGGAGCAGGTTCAGGGGCTGGCAGAGGCTGTGGCAGCAGGGGCTCAGCACCAGGATGCAGCCCCGGGCCCGGCACGGGGAGGGGACCGCGCTCCCGCCGCCACGCACCCAGGTGAGGAAAAGCAATTTCAATCCACAGCATAAGGCTTACAAAATAAATTGCTCTGCACCACCCCAGATAATTTGCAGGGTATTAAATGGAATCCTTTTAACAGGAAATGCTCACATCTAAGAAAAGGGCAGCAAAGTGAGGCTGTAGGACTTGCTTACTGGTACCGCAGGACAAAGATAAACTTTAAATGGATTCAGCAATTGAAATGAAGGCCAGGCAAAAGCACCGCTGAGAGAAGGAAGGCATCCTACACCTTCCTCCTATTGAGCATTCATCCAGGTCTCAATTTATTCCTCATCACACTGTGTGGAAAAGGACTGTGAAAGAGCATCAGCAGCCTGAATGTTGGCTGTCTCCAGCTGTTCCCCATTTGCCCCAGCCCTGTGTTTGGCAAGGGCAGCCTGGCAGACGGGGAAATGGCTTTTACTCTGCACATCACCAGGGCAAAGTGGAGTGGTGCTACCTCAAGGGAGGCTGGGGGAGGGAACAGATCTCTCAGGGCTCCTTGCTGCAAGCCAGGGACAGTAAAGGATGGAGAGGAGGGGGAATTGCCCTTTGAAGGGTAAATGGAAGCATTACACAGTTATATTGGATTAATATGCTTTGTTAAATGAGCTGAAGCAGTCAAATACGCAAAGAGCCAGGAGAAAAAGAGCAGATATAATGCATCATCACAGACTTGGCTAAAGTGGGGAGGCACCTTTGATTGGCAAGAGCAGATTACTCAGGAGACATCCAGTCAGGTGCTCACCCAGCCCGATGACACTGCGATCTCTGCTGCAGGGCCCAAAGAGTCCCTAAACTGGCTGTGCTGGGTCATATTGCAGTCTGCTGCGTTAATATTCTGGATAGTAATCTTCCAGGAGCTGGCTCATCCATGCTTGTACTCAACTCACTGACTGCTGCACAGAAACATCCTGGAGGATCTTTGGTCTTTTATGGACAGACCAGGGTCATTGCCTCCATCAGGAGCCTGACCAGGTTATAGGCCAAGTGGGCCTAATAATGGAAAACTTTTCCAAAATGTTATTTCAAAAACAGCCTTTTGATGTGGCTTGGTCTATTGCAAAACATTGACAATTGTTACGGTTTGTTCAAAACCCTGGACATAATCACTATTACATAGACTTATTTTTATTTTGTTTCTATAAATGTTACAATCCACAGTCTAAGCATGTAAAAGGAAAAGCAGTGTAGGAAACAAGCTATTGAAATATTTTACATTTTCTCTAGGTAGTTTTTAATGAAACTGGCCTACTTCTTTAACAGGTGAAGATTTGACTAAAAATGTTTCTGTTTAAAACTGCTCTCAGTAAACTGTAGCTCTATTTTTGTCATGAGTGGGAAAACTCCCTGTTAAAGGATAGGGTTACATTTTCATTAAAATCTTAAAATCCAATTTTATGTGCTTTGGTTGGTTTAAATGCACCCATGTTTCATTTGGATTTCTTCCTGAGTGAAAGGTGTGAAATCTATGTTCAGTTTGGATTTTTGAAAAGAGTTAGCAAAAACATAAGTACAGATGAGTACAGCAGCTCTTTCTCCCGTGAGAAAAAAAAGAAACAAAGTGTTTAGTGAGTATCTTTCCCATGTGAATTAAAAGGAAGATATATGTAAAACTGCTTTTAGTATGCAAACTCATAAATTCAAAAGGAAATTGTTAAGGATCTGAGTAGCTTTCACACATACTGATTTCAATAAAAATTGAAAAGACTCAGGGGAAAACACCATCATGCCCTTAAATTCACCGTTTTAAAACCTCTTGAGCTTATATTCTGAGCACAGCTCAGAGCATTTTATCCATGCAAAATGGACTGTGCTGCTAGCATCCTACTGCCAGGGACTGGCCAAGAGAGCTAAACATTATGGAAAGAGACCCTGGTATAGCTCCAGTGGTCACTTTTTAGGGAAAAAAAAGCTATAAAGTTTCCACTCTGATATCTTTCCAATTTTTTTTGCACCTATTCACAGAGTAGTTCCATTCACAGTGACAGACTTCAGCAATATTAGACTAATGCCTATGTAAATGGTAAGAGAAACCACATCTTTTAATATACTTTATTGCAAGCTTTCTGTGCTGTTTACATTTCTCACCTGTTTACAACACAACAGGTTAAAGATCCTTAGAGAAAATATCTTTGTCATCTAGCTACTTTTCTAAGTGATAAGGTTACTGAGACAAATAGGACAATACCAACCACACAACATTAAGGTTGTGATTCTTAATAGCCTTAGCAAACTTAAGCAAATCCTTTTCAGAAGTTTGACACCATAAATGAAGTGTTTGAGATGGTATCTCCAGCATTTGAAAGAGCAACTCTGACACATACTTTGATTAGGGAAGCTGACATTTCTGTTAAAGTTCAGCAAGTCACAGAATCCTCTTAACATATGGCCAAATATTGCAATGTTCTCTACTGAAAAAGGTGAGTGTGATTGCAGATCTCATAAGTTTCGAAGGCAAAAACAAAACTTATTGCATCTGATTCACTTTTTCATTCTCAGCAAAACAAAGAAAGATGGGGAGACAGATAAAATACCAAAGCAGAATAATGATAATAATAAATCCCACATATGCTTTGAAGACTTAGGGAAGACAAGAAAGCAATGTAAATTTTGCTATTATACAAATATTATGGTACTGAAATTGTTGAGATAGAAGTTGGAGTATATTTAGTATGATATTATCACTATTCTGGTTTGATGACAAACAAGCCTCAAACCGAGAGATGGGACTCAAGCCATAGTGTGAGATTTACCAGCCAATTTTGCCCATAGCTCAGATTACCTCTGTTCATATCTCAAGATTTCAATGTCCAAAATATTTCTGCAAATTTAGAACATATGGAGTAGAAACTAGTACAAATCCTGCCTCCACAGAAATCCACTCCTCCACTAGTAGAAACTAGTACAAATCCTCCTCCTGAAATGTTGCAATATTGCTGGGTTGTGACTAGATTGGTGTACTAACAGATTACTCATCACAGGACTGGATTAACAAGAGAGTAGAATGCAAACTCTTTTATAAACATGTAAAAGGATTTAGAGTTTTTTTCAGTTCAAGATCTAGGTAACGGATCTGCTCAGTTCACATTTATTTAAAGCAATTTACCCAGTTCCTTGTTTTGTTCTTCATCTATCCAACAACATAAAAAGAGGGTCTCTGCAGGAAATAAAAAGCAGCATTGAAGTGTAGCACAGAGTAAGTATTTACACAGGGCTTACAAACAGGGTATCTTGAAGAGGAGGATGCTGCATTTATACCATCCACTAGCAGTTTATGCAAGCTTTCTATATAACTGCACATCCTAAATCATGAGAATAAGGACCAATCTTCAGAATTGTTTAAAAGGTTTATAGCTGCTTTTATTGAAATAAATGTACTGGAAATAACAGAATCAGGAAACAGTCCGAAGGCTATAAAGTTTGCATAAAGAAACCATTATGAAGGTGTGCCAATAGAACAATTGTTTGATGTTGTATTACCAATGCATCTTTTTTGTTGTTGTCACTACTGGTTTTTTGTTGTTTTAAGACTCGGTTTATCCAATGGCTTTTCCATTTAGAAAACAAAACGCAGGAACAATTTCCTGAGACTCAAAGTGGAAATTTTCAAAAGAAATACAAAAAATCTAATCAAGATTAGGCGTCAGTCTGAGATGTGGCTGGCTATTTTATTGCGATTTGCCCCCACTCTTTGCCATCTCAGCTGTACTACCAGACTTGCCTCTCACAACATTTTCATTTTAGATACCATATGGAACCTGGAAATAGAGACAACATAAAAACCAGAACAAAGGACCCTGGAAATTGAAAATTTCTGATGCTTTCAGATTAAGGAAAAGGGTTTGGCCTCTTTTATGATGACTTGTAAGCCAAAGTGTCTATCAGGATGTCGGTCTTGGAGGAGGACTGCCCTGGTAATACAGTAAGGGATTGCACAAACACTTCACAAATATTTGCTGTTTTCTGGGGAACTCAGAGCTATGTCATTCTATGTTCTTGGGATATTCTGTCCAAATTTCTTGAGTGGATGATGTAAATACCAATCAGAAAGGTAATTGGCATTTTTGCCTCTTTCTGTTTCCCAGTGTTGCTCTCAATGTCAGTATTCATATTGAAGAATCTGAGGATGAATCCTGGACAAGGTAGAAAGAGGAGGCAGAAAGGCAAAAAGCTTCTTCTTTCCTATGTGCACTCACCCACAAACCATCCTTTAACAAGATGAAGTTTTAGCATTCAAGGGAAACAAGAGCTGCCTGTAACTTACTGAGAGTAACAACTAACTGTCTGCAAACATGTGAAACAGAATGATAACATCTTTTGATCATCACACCACAAAGCAGAAAATACCTTGTACTCTCTGTAATTTATTACCTTTGGATTTTTTTTTTTTTTTTTTTTTTTTTTTCAGAAAAATTTTTTTTTTTTTTTTTTTTTTTTTGAAAGAAATGTTATGTGAGAGATCCTAGACTGGCAGACCTTCAAAGAATCTTCTCAACATGGGAGTCCTGGCTCACTCCCTCATTTCCCCTCCCAGGCCCTGACAACTGTCATCCCAGTGGCCTTGCTGATGAAACTGCTCACAGGCAAGGGGCAAAGGGGGCAATTAACACTCAGCCTCAGCATGGGCCCTGATGATCCATCTGGTGAAGGCCATGGCTTTTTCCTTAGGTAAAAATCATGTCATCCAAAACATATGGGCTTGCCTTTCTAATGTTCTACACAGGAAAGGACACTTCTGATGGGTATTTTAAGAAAACTTGAACCGCCCCTGAAGATCAGAGCTCATGACAACACTAAAAATTCTTTGCTAGAATGTTTGGTGCCTTATTGATTTTGACCTTCAAATTATTTTTATAAATTCAGTTGTTGATCAGTTCTCCAAGACAAGTTCAGAGTCACAGTTAGGTGGGCTCTGAAGGGCCAGCAGCTGAAGGCTGGAATACCAGCTCTGCTCAGCTGTGCTGTGGGGAATTCTGGGGAGCAAATGAGACTACCAACTGGTCCTGATTCCTCAGCATCTGGGACAGACACTTTGAAAGGAATAACAATGCAGCCAAAGAGGATGGCTAGAGTAAAGAGGGAATGCAAATGCAGGAAAAGTTTGTGGGAGGGATCACTGCATGAAACATTCAGCTTCCTTTAATCAGCATTTAGCCTCAGTTCCAAATGGCATTTTTCCTCCATAGTAATCTCCTGATTCCTAAGCATATTTTGTATGAGATGCAATGCAGGTAAGCATGTGCTCTGATGACTTTGGCTTTAACCTCCTTCTTGTAGCAAAGATCTGTGGGACATTCTTGGCATGAGCTATCTGGCTCGTACTGCAAGCAGGACGAATGTCTTTCTCAAGTTCTCTATTGCAAATGAACTGTAATCCCTTGATTTCTAGAGCTTGGGACTAAGTCCATAATAAAGCCACTTCTTCCAGTCCTCGGATGCTATTTCAGACTAACGCCCACAGGAAGCTCAACTTCCTCCATTAGGTTTGTACATGCAGAGGAATGCGAGCAAGAAAACCTACTAGAAATGGAAATATTGTTTCTGAGAACCAGGCAAAAGGGCCTGACAGCATGTCCTCTGCTCACAGAAGTGTGGTCAGTATCGAGTCAGCACTGAATTCTAGGGTGCCTTAAGAAGAAGGGAATTTTCAAGGGCAGTGGAAAGGCAGCCAAAGTCACAGGCCAAAGTCTTATTCAGAGGAAACTCCCCCTAAGCTCAGTGGGAGTGTCCCTTGAGAAAGGGCAGCAAGGCTTAGCTCATAAACCCTGCATACGGATTTAGCAAAAAAAGGGATTTGTCTGTTCAGATTGGAGGAAAAAAGTTTATTCTCTTATGAACAAACTATACATATGGACCTTGTTAATTACTGGGAGTTCCATAGGATTTATCTGTTCACCAGCATATTTATTTCTCCTAACATCTAATGTACCTTTGACCTTTAATATAGTATCAATATTAAACAAATAAACCAATAAAATAGCATGGTTACCAGAACTTATGAGTTTCTCTTGTATTGTCAAAATACTCTCTTTGCAGTCTCACTCATTTCCTGTCAGGAGAGTTTGGCTCCAGTCTCCAGTACATAAACAAGCCCAGGAGCTGGCCCAAGCCAGACATTTTGTACAGCTAACTACAGAAGATGCTTTAGAATAAAGAAAATATAATTGTCCCCAAAGGACCTGATCTCTTTTTGGGTGTCCTATATCCCTTTGCCTGGCTTTTTAAACATCCCCCTCTGTCCTTTGGGATAAACAGCCAAACAAAAGCAATGAGAAGGCTTATTATTTTGTTCTGCATTTCTAATGAATTTTTCAATTGGCTCTAAAGACAGTTTCCTGATATGCATGTGATTGTTCCTGATGCAAATGAGGCACTGGAATTGTCCCTCTTCTGCAGCTAGTGGAAGGAGGTTGGGGTGCAGCTCCATGGGGGGACATACGCAGTAGTTCAGCTGGTGAGGAAAGTTAATATTTGCCATTAGCAGAGCACTGTGTCTGTATTGATGCACTGGGGATTTGAGGTAGGTCGTGGAGGGAGAACTTGTCAACCTTTGCTCCATAGCACACCATTTTTTCCTGCCGACATATCCACGTAAATGTATAAGCTTGAGTCAGAAAAAAAATTTGCTCCAATAGCTTTTTCACGTGAGCTTTCACCACAGAATAATCCTTTCCTCCCTATAAACTTTTATCTTTAATTGGCTTTTAGGGACTCTTATCCATTTACTTTTTATGCTTTGTGTGAAATAATTCTGCCTTTCTCTTCTATGTTGCACCTCAGGCCTACCAGTCCTATTTGCCTTGTTTTCTGGGTTGGTTTTTAAGTAATGTGATTTTAATGCTGATACTGCATTAGTGATCAATCAAACCTGTGCCAAGAGAACACACAAAATAAATAAATAAATAGCCCCTCCGGTATATTTTGATGTGCCTTTGAAAGGAGGAAAATTCCTTTCACATGGCCTCTTGTCCCTAGAAATCTACAAGTTTCTTTGTCTTGGCAAATGGCCAAGCAGCACCGTGATGTACCATTTTTCTTGGCCAGTGTTTTTAAGTCTTTTGAAACCAGACCAAGTGTTCACATGGTATTTCTTCATTTAACAGCTGCAAGACAGTGACCACAGCTGCATGTGCAGCTTCCATCTATAGCAAGGGATGCTGTGGGTTTTTTCTGAGATAGCTGACTAAACGAATTCAAACTCAGGACTGATACAGGCAGTGCTGTGGCTTCCTATGAATCCATTTTGCTCTACCTATAAACCTCAGGGTTTCAGAAAGCAGAGCCAGAGAGGGGCCTTCGCAGGGTGATTGTGTATACACATGTTAATTTTCTGCATGCATAGGACCAAATTAGCATCTCCCAAGGTGAATGCCATGCAAGTGGACTGAATCCCAACATCTGTAGTCCACCTGGCAGCAATCTTTGGGAGCCCACACTGCTTGGTGCCTTCCCTCAACCCAATCCAAGTCCCTTGAGGTTACAGAGTTTGCTGTCTGTTTAAATTGACCCTGTTTGGAGTGGTCCCTTAAATCATTTCATTTCATAAGCTATAAACTAAACTATTTGTGAGATTGGCCGAAGTTGCTTGCTGACAAAATGCAATGATGCTTGTAAAAAAAGGGGAAAAAAAGCGAAGGGAAAAAACCCGTCAAAACACAGTTCATGTGTAAGGCAAAGTCAGCCAGGAAACATTTATGACAGATCTTGAATGATCAGACATTCTAGAAGTGGAAAGGAGGAACAAATGTTTCCCTGACTGCTTGTTAGGGGTTTCTGTGGTGTTCTAGTGAAGAGTAGTGAGGTTTACGTGGGGTTAAGATATCTTAAACTAAGCCTGGCAAGATGGAAACATTCTGCCCATGCTTAAAAAGAGGCCGTGTATTTGTGCACTAAAACATGCTGGTTTAAGACCATAATAATAATATAATTAACCATTTGTTGGTGGTTTGAACATGATCTGAGAATGGAACAAACCCATTTTAAAAGCCACAATAGAAATAGTATCCCAAAACATCTCAGGAAAACCTCTTAAGGAGTTTATTTTTTTTTTCCAAGACTAGAGGATTGGGGCACTAGTCAGTTAGGTGGATGTGGCTGCTTGATAGATTCATTTGGGTACAAGGATGTGTGTTAGTTTTTTATCCATTTGTTTAGGAATTGCAATGACCACATTGTGAAAGCAGAATTCCTGCCCAAGAGGTCATTTAATCTACACACAGTAAGAAACAGATAATGGGACCGACTGACAAAGACTGCATGAGATAACAGCTAAGGCCAGCAAAGCAATCACACTTTTCCTTTTGTCCAATTTACTTTCTGTTTTTGTTCTTGTAGAATAGCAGTGGCTCAAGGCTCGCAAGCATCAGGAATGGGGTCCCCTACTGTGGTCCAACCTGGGCGAAGCAGGAGCTGCACTGCTGAGTGAGGCAGAGCCCTGGCAATCCCAGGCTGAAAGTGCCCCTGAGGGGGCACTGGGGAGCGGAGCGGTGGCTGCAGACCACCCTGGCTGGGCTGTGACAGCGGGGCCCCGGGGAGCTGTTAGTGTTTCCTGCCTCCGAAACTCTCCTGGAGGTCCCTTTCCTCTCAGGTCTCTGAGGTGTGTGTCTCATGGCTCTCAGCCACAGAAAGATTTGGGCACATGGCTCATAGGGTCAAAAGGAATGGCCACCCTTGTAGCAAGAATGAAGCTCGTCTGTGTTTGTTGAATTCTTTTGGCACGTTTCTGTTACCGAGGAGGAGCCCCCGCACGCTGCCGGCTCTCCCGGCGCAGGACACGGCACAGTTGCTCGGCTCCTCCTGCGAACACTCAGTATTCCCTCTGTTGGTTGTTTTTGCACTTACGGTTTTGCAGCCTTGTCTTGTGATGTGCTACCACTTTAATGTTTAAAGGCAAAGGATGGACAAAAATGAAAGAAAAAAGGATTACATGTTCTACCAAGGATTTAGCTACAAAACACATTCAAAGGTTTGCTAACAATTTCATAGGTGTTTCAGGGTGTAAGCAGTCCAGGTCAACAGGTTGCTTTTATTCCTCCCTAACACGAGCACCTCATATTGGCATGTTTACATCCAGCTGCAGCGTAGCCCCTTGTGCCTATTGTGTATTCAGACATTATTAATAATTGATTAACCCTTTACAAACCACTTAGATGTGGAGTCTCTCTCTAAAGTGGAAACAGGAGTTGATCAGACAGGTGCTTGTCGAAGAGGCTATTAGGCAACATCCTTCCTGTCTGAAAAAAACCCACACAAATAAATTAACACATGAATTCAGGTAAATTCTGTTCCATTTTTATCTGGAATTTCCTTCTGTGAATTCAATTTCTTCTTTGGCTCTTTCTCTGTTTACTCAAAAGAGATTTCAAATACTCTAGGGGATTTGGGCTGTATTTTCTGTGAAAACATTTTCTACCTATGTCATTTCTTAATTCACCAATCCTATATGGACTTCTCTGCTCATGACATACCAGGAATTATGCACATGCACTCGGGGTGAGTGGGCTGTAATGATTTCCCCATGTAAGGCTGCCAATATGTTTGTTTTTGAAATGTGCTACTATACAAAAACCCTGAGGGAAAAACATGTGTGTAAGTTGGATGAGTGGCTTTGTTTGAAGTTCTGTAACCACGAATGAATTGAATATGTTTTATGGGTTTATAGAATCATAGAATAGTTTGGGTTGGAAGGGACCGTTAAAGATCATTTCGTTCCAACACCACCACTCCTGCTCCCCCTCCATGGACAGGGACACCTTTCACAGTGAACAGATTGCTCAATGCTCCATCCACACTGACCTTGAATATTCCAGGAAAGGGGCATCCACAGCTTGTCTGGGCAACCTGTTCCAGTGCCTCACCAACCTCATGGTAAAGAATTTCTTCCTTATATCTAAACTAAATCTACCCTCCTTCGCTTTAAAATTGTTACACCTTGTCTATCACTACAGGCCCCAGTAAAAAGCCTTTCTCCACTTTTTTTTTTTTTTTTAAAGAGCTCCTGTAAGTATCAAAAGGCAAAAATAAGATGTCTCCAGAACCTCCTCTTCTCCAGTCTGAAAACCCCCAACTCTCTCAGCCTGTCTTGACAGGCAAGGTGTCTTATCCTTCTGATCAATTTTGTGCCCCTCTTCTGCTCCCACTCTAGCAGGTTTATGTCTTTCTAGAGATCATAGAAGTCCCAAATGTGTCTGCCAGTGGCCAGGGCTTTGGTTTCCTCATCCACACTGAACCTAGGGAGGTTATAATTCTTCACACCTCTCCTGGCAGGCTCCAATGAAAGGACCTCTCTTGTCCTCTCCCAGGCACTATGCCATAGCCTGCTGCTACAACCCCACTCTTAAACAGGGTAAATGAGACTTCTGTTAATAAATCCCTGGGGGTGAATTAGAGTGAAATGAACCTAGGTAACCAGTAAAAACATGAGGGAAATTTATTTTAAAACAATTGAAATGCAGTGCAAAAGAGGTATTTGGCCATTTTGGTTCTTTTCAATAAAAGTATAAAAATATCACAAAGAAAATACTTAAGGAAAAGAAAGACAAAGAAAGAATATGAGCAGATAGTGGAGAGGAAAGATATTGCTACTCATGGATACAGCAACACGACCTGATTGTTTCTATTTCACTGCAGTAATGGTCACAGTCTTGATCCTTTGGGGGGGTGGCCCACCCAACAAAAAGTTTGTCAGGTTATACACATTCAAGTTGGCATGGGAATGCCCAGATCCCTACTCAGGGAGGGAACTCTCTGTTTCTCAAGCAACATTATAGGGCCTGTGTAGACTTCTGTTGGACGTTTCCCAAGAAGAGTCTGGGGGTGCTTTAGAGCCCTTGATGGCCCACAGACCCCTCTAGGGACAGGACTGCTGTTTGACCCTGCTTCTTGCAACTGTGCAGCGGTGTCTTATGAAAAAGGGGACCTTGGCATCAAAAAAGCATTGCCCCACCTCCACAGGATCTACTTCTTATCAGCCATTCCCCTTAGCTGGTTGAAAAACCTTCCTGAAGACACCACTTTCCCAGTTGTCCTGGATGCAGTCAACCAAGGAGCAGGTGAGACAGGGGTTAGGTTGCCACAGCTCTGCAGTGGCAGAGAAGGGATAAACATACATGATTTGCAGTAACTGTTGATGGAATCCACTTGATGGCTTAAAAGCTTTCTATATAATAATATTAATTCCTGCTGACTCCTAACCAAGCTTTTTTCCCAGTTAAGAAGCACCAACATGTGAACTAGGAGGCACTGAAGTGACTTAGTTTGACAACAGAGGCTGAGTTCCACAATAGAAAAGTATTGCTGACAGCACACTCGGGATTCACTGTGGAGTTTCATAAATTTAAAACAGAGCACCTGCTTCTATGTTGAGTCCTCTATTTCTGTACTACTGAATGATCCTTTGAAACCAAAGATATTGATATATTTTATGCTTCAGGGGAATCAATAGAGGCTTTAATCACAAAATTAAATAAACCCAAATCTATTGGCATTACATGCTAACACTTTTGGAAGGAGCAACATGACGTTTTATAGTCCTGCTGCAACTGGGCTTATTATTTACCAAAAAAAACCCCAAAAAAAACAAAACAAAAAAACCAATAGGTCACCCAAGAACAAATTAATAGAGGAAAAGGACCTTCCCATCATTTTGAGTTGACATCTCAGTGGGCTTTAGAGCAGTTTCAGAGGAACAGCAAGACGTTCTTCCGTGATACAAATATTTTTAGCAGAAGGAATTTGTCACCTCTTAGATCTTCATCACCGAATCTGAATTTCCTTAAAAAGTCTGTGCCACTATCCTATCCCTTTCATGCTTTATACATTTCCCAGGCCCATCTGTGAAAAAGCAGGGACATGAAGGCAGGGACTGGCCTGTGAAGTAGCAAGGTACTCTGTAGAGGCCCCCCTGAATCACACATACAAGGACATACACCCGAAGTTCCTACCTTGTATCAAGCAAAATGAATCTAGAAATTAGTTTTGTCAGTTCTCAAGCAGAATTATGCAGAATGATATGTAAACATAAAACTTAAAAATCCTTATTTGTAAAAAAACAAAACCTCTTTTATGTATAAAAATTTTAAAGCTAAGAATTTCTCCAGAAAAGGTACCTGTTTTGCAACTAATCTGTTTCTCTGAAAAAGTGTTGCAAAAGTGAAGAATTAAGTCCTTTCAGTTACTAAGTCCTTTTCTGAAAAGAATAAGTGTACACATAGTGGGAGCTTCCCAAGTGGAAAGGCATGAAACTTCTTCATTTTATGTAAAAAATAAAGACTCTACATCCATGTTCTTCCTGGAAATTCATAGAAAAATTCCACTTTGGGGTTTTCTCTTTCCAGGGCAAATGTTTCACAATGTGAAATATTTCTTTATAGAATTAAAAAAACCCCAAGCAAATAAAAGATCTATTTGTAAACATTTCTAATATAGCCATCACAGATTTTTCATTTCAAATTTTGCAAGGAGCCAAGGACTTTATGTATAAACAGAAAGATTTTTCATTTCAAATCTTCATATTGCTTGCTATTATGACTTTTATTTGTGATAGAAAAAAACATTGATTCATCTGAAAATGGTTAGGAGTTTTACACAACAAATAAATACATAATCTACAATAACAGAAGTATATAACTAGTGTTCTGTAAATCTGTAGTAATTCATCCCACTTCTGAACTAATGTAAACTTGTGGAATTGGGATAAAAGAGAATTTTTTTCTATAAGCCAAGCAAGTCTTTCAAATGAGCTGACATATTCAGTTTTTGTGGTGTGTTAACCTTGGCTGGCTGCCGGGTGCTCACCAAGCTGCTCTGTCACCCCTTTCTCATAGGATGGGGTGGAAATTATGAGGAAAAGCTCATAGATTGATATCAGATCAAGATAAGGACAGGCAGATCATTTACCAAGTACCATCACGGGCAAAAAAGACTCAAGTTAGGGAAAATAATTTAAGTTATAGAGAATTAAACAGAATAGGATAATGAGAAATAAGAACAAATCGTAAACCACCTTCCCAAACACCTCCCATTGTTCCAGCCTGCACTTCCTTCCCAACCCTTTCAGCTCCTCCCTCCCAAACAGAGCAGGATGATGGGAATGGGAAGCATGGTTAGTTTCTTATGTTTCATCTCTGCTCTTCTTTACTCCTCATGCTCTTCGTTGCTCCAGAGTGGGGTGCTCCCACAGGAGACAGCCCTTCACAAACTGCTCCAGGGACTGTCCTTCCCATGGGCTGCAGTTCTTCACAAACTGCTCCAGGGAGTGTCCTTCCCATGGGCTGCAGTTCTTCAAAAGCTGCTCCAGCGTGCTTCCTGTCCACAGGGAGCAATCCTTCAGGAACCAATGGCTCCAGTGTGGGTTCCCTGTGGGAAAGGAACAGACTTCAGAACACAAAACTTTCTTTTAAATCCGTGTGGGATTTATTCTGGAATGATGGACAGTTCCCTAGTTTTTGGCAAGGATGGGATCTTTAACACCAAGTTCTGCTCATGATCAAAGTCAATAAGGAGAGCTGTGCAACCCTGCTTGGTAACCTTACTTAATGTCTTATTCACACCCATTTATTCTGAATATATTCAGAGATACTGTTCCCTTTTCCAAATTACCACAATGCTCTGCAAAGGGTTTCTCTGCAGGGCTTACTTTGAATTCAGGAACAAAGAAGAGGCACCACCTGTTGAAAGATATGTCCATGCAGTCATTTTCAGGACAGAGACTGACTTGTTGAATGTTGTTTTTCATGGAAGTAACCTTAAGGGCAGAATTTATATAAGAATCCATTAGGGACAGACACAATTGGATCTATCATAGCATATAATGACTTTCTGGGCCACATGTCACTTTGCTTTGCATCTTGCAGGCAATTTGTGAATGGCAGTTGGTGAGACAAGATCTGCTATATATATTTTCCAGTAGAATATTGAACATGACACAATAAAGTCTGATTTTAATCTCAAGATAAATAATAAAAATAACATAGAAAAGCTGTTAGTAAATACTGTAAAAGGAAGTGCTTGAGGGTGTTTTCTGATAGTGTAGTTATTTATAAACCTCTCCTTCCCACATGCTAAAAGACTCATTAAGTATGGGGATTCTGGATAAGAGCAATAGAGTGCGATGTGCAGTGGGTAGCATGCAGTAAATATTCAAAAGGCACTGGAGAGTCCTTGTTCAGGGACCAAACTCGGGAAGTGATGTAAACTCTTCACAGAGCACTTAATTTGATTCTATCAGAGATTTATTTCAGCATGTGATTGATGGAAACTGACTAAGTGGTAGTGTGGCAAAAGTACAAAAGCTATTGAACTATTAATGTTATTTATAAGGACAGGACTAACCATGATAAGCAAGGACCAATATGAAATGTTTATTTACTTATTTGGCATGAAAACCCCTCCTTTGTGAGGAGCCAGCAGGATTGAACAGGCTGAACAGAAGGCAAAGACCAGTGCTGGCCTCCCAGAGCCATCACAGGCTCGGCTCTTCTCACAGTGGTGTGGGAAGCAGGTTAGGGCTGAGAGCTTTTACAGCAGATTTTGGAAGCACTTTGTGCAAAATAAAGTATAAACACAAAGGTGCTGAACTTCCTTGGAGTCAGAAAATGTTGTTCTTCATCTCTGACCTGTCAGCTGCACCGGGCTTGGCATTTCATCTCTCTTGTTAAGGACATCAGAAATGGGTAAGCAAAGTGAAGTAGCAATCAGTATTCTTTGTATTTGACAACCATTTCACCTCCCAAAGAAATCACCTCTTTGTTGGGTCCACGTTTCCTGAGTGCTTGGAAATCACCACAACATAAATATATGCCAATCAAGTGGTTAACATAATAGCATATTGTGAAATTATATATAAACATCAAACTACATTGATTGGGCAATTTCCTATCCAGTTATTCTTGAATTACCACTTCCCTGAATATGTCTTTTAGGAATGTCTCAGCTAGAAAGCTGTCTGCAATGTTTTATTCTCTTTAGACCTAGTTTATTCAAAATATTCCAACTCCCACACGTTGGCCAATATATTGCAGGCCCCTGGGCCAGCAATAGCAACACAAATGGGTAAGTGATTGGCCAGGTACAGAATCCATGGAAGAATAAGGGGTAATTGACCTGTAAATGTTTGTCTGAAATAATTCAAGAAGGTCTTGCTTGTCATTTGCTGCATGAGCTCGATCTCTAACCCATTTAATACCATTATCCTGAACTCAAGCAGAGGGATCAGACATACCAACATTCCAGTACAGGAATCCCTGTGGTACCATTTAACTTGGAGGAGGAAGGGTTGGAGTTGCAGGTGGCCTTGCAGTTCCTGGGAAACATCCCACTTCTCATGAAGGTTTCCTCAGTAACTATGCAAAGCCAACCAATGTGTCAATCAAACTGTAGTGAGTACTCAGTCCAAACATCTGCCTTTTTTGTCTGGTTTCCCTGGGTGTTCTGCCTGAATTTTGTAGCATAGAAATACTTGACATGAAAGCATTTGCTCACTTCACAGAGAAAGGAACAGCAGCTTCTTGGACTCCTGTCTTATTTGCTTTAGCCAACCAGTCATCTGCATGACAGAGGACTGTTTTTAATTTGATGCTGGTGCACTGATTAACAGTGCAGGTCCCTTAGACTTGCCAATCAGAAAGATTAAACAGTGAGCTTGTATAAATTTACTTATAAAAAGTGACATCCTCATATCAGTTCATGCTGGCATCTATCTGCTAAAAGAAAAATGAAACCAAATAGTTTGTGTCATACAAATCAAAGTAGTAAAGAACAGGAGGAACCTGTGGCACTTTTTCCCAGTACATCAGGCAGTTGTTTTCCAGATAATAATTAGATCTCTTTCATTTATTGACATTTTAGGCAGGATTTATTGAAAAAAAAATTAAATTTTGAAGTAATATGGTATCCAAGATCTGCTTTCAAGTTTATTTCAAATTTGTAGAGGCCAGAGGGAATTTTGTTTTAACAGAGCTTTGAATCAGGAGTTGTTTTGCTCCGAGAAGTCTCCACTCTTTAGTTATATGCAAGATGTGTGATTTTTTTCTTGTGAGAACAGGCCTTCTGACAGATCTTGTGGGCCACCAGCTCTAAATAACATCTAAATATCTCCCAGCTGTCTAGGTTCCAATTCTGACCAGAATCAGGATGCATAGAAATTTCATTTTCACACAAATTTTGCTGATGTATTTTTCAGAAGCATATACACAAAAAGTGCTAGACTTTTAGTTTGGACCAAACATTATCTCATCTGTCCTCACAACCATATACCCCTCAAGGATCTCTAGAAGTTAAAGAAAATGCTTATGATAGGTGATAGAATTATGATAGAATTATAAACAGAAGTTCAGGTGAACCTAGAACTAGTACTGCCCTTCCTCATGTCCCTGTCCAGATCCCAAGTGCCAGCCGGGACACTGAGATCTTTGGTGTCTGCTCTATCAGAAGAACAAAACAGTTACTAACACAGCAGTATGACTGTGCTCTTTCCTTCCTGATGTTTGGCCTTACCTGGGTTATCAGCTGGCCTCACTGGGGCTGCAGAGTGCCTGAGCTGAGTTCAGATTCCCTGCTCTTGGGCTGCCCTGGATGTGCCCAGCCCTGCCCAAATCCAACATACCCAGCAGGGGAACAGGAGTGTGAACTCTGCTCGTCCCCAAACCTGCCTGGCCTGGCCAGTCCAGCCCCAGCAGCTCAGCAGGACAGACTTGACAGAGAGCCTCAGTGGGGCCTGGGACTGTGACATCCACAGGGCAGTGGGGACATTTGTCTGTGTCTAATTAACAGCCAGGGAGCACAGGACCGGGGCACGGGCCATGCCTGACCCCTCTGCTCACCTCTGCAGGCTCCCTGGGGATGCTCAGACTTGCACAGCAGCAGGAAGGGCCAGGCACATCCATCCATGACACCACACCCGCAGCTGGGTGGGGAGGCCACCTGGCTTTGGGAAAGAAGCATCCTCTCCCTTGTTTTGTACCTGCTCAAGACACCCCCAGTTAGTGTTTATGTACATGTGTGCAGCAAAACTTTACTGCATGATGTCTGAAATACTGGTTTGGTGCTGGTTTTCCTTGTCTGGTCCATACATTAATTTGACCGGGCATACTTTGCCCCTTTCAATCAGACCATCTTGAGTGTCTGATATAGTGATAAGATGTCTCATGTGCTCTGCCAGAAACTGTCATATTCCCATTGTTTTCTGATTCCAGGCAAGCTGAGTCATAGTGGCACTACAAAAAAAAAACCAAAAAACTTGAAAAATAAGTAAGAGATAAAGATGATAGGACTATCTTAGCACTTCAAGATTGCTATCATTTATCTTTTATGAAAAACATGCATTTTTTTTCTTCAAGTCCTGGATTCTGTGTTGTTTGTTGAATGTTGCAGCTACTGCCTTCTGTCTTGGCTTTTTAATTTTTCTAATTGGTGAGGCACTAACATAGGGAAGATGGAATGTGCAATGCAAGTGCAAAGCAAAAGCCAGGCTCATTGATTTTGGTGGAAATTAAGGCCTACATCTATATTTTATGCTTCTATAGCACGTTCCATCTTCCACACTTTTCCATTTATGGGATAATGTCACTGGAGAGAATACTTCACGTTCACTTCTGTATTATTTAGCCACGTAATGTGATAGTGATAAGATCAAGATGTTTGGCACTAAAATCCCAACTGTTTCAGCAAGTGCTTCATAGTTAGTTGGGGTGTCATATCTGTTAACAAGCTTGTTCATCATCTTTGCTTTTTCCTTGTGGAACAGGTAATGAGTGGTAACTTGCATATCTCTTTCCCTAGTCATCCACTTCCCTGTTACAGGAACAGTTGTCTTTCATTAGATAACAATAAATCTTTCCTTATATTTGGTGGTTTGTTTATTGGGTTTGGTTTTCTGAGTTTGATTTGGTTGGGGGGTTTTGTTTGTTTGTTGTTGTTGTTGTTTTGGGTTTTTTTTGGTCATGTTAAATGTATAGACTAATTCACATAAGAGATTTTTTGCAGAACTTCAAAACCTGAAAAGAAGAACTGTCTGGTGCTTAAATAAAGGACAGGATGGACCACTCACTTTACCAGTTTCTTTTTCCTAAAAATGGGATAATCTAACATTCATCCTCCTTGTGGTAATGTTTCATGACTTAGGAAATGTTTATAGCACAACACTGTTATTAGCATAGCATTGTTTACTTCTGTAAATGTTGATTAAAGACTCTAAAATTATCTGGATGATAAGAGTAAGGTACAAAAGGAAATGAAAATGAGGCTGTAATCACACTCTCAGTGTATAAAGGAACACAGATAAGACCATTCCCAAACACAAGCTATAAATAGGACATTACCCAGGGAGTACAATTTTGTCACATGTTTTCTCTCTGGGGATTGCATGTCAGCAGAATCGTGTCTTTGCTACCTGCTGCCACAGGCTGCTAGCTTGGAACCGAGATCTCAAACATGGTGAAAGGATAAAGACAATTAATGGCCACAACAGCTCACATGGGTCTCACTTCCACAGATTTGGTCACCTTGTAGAGACCTGCTTTCAATGGCATGCTGTGGCTTCAATTACATGGTTGCTGCTGTGTTACTGTTTTGCCTTCTGACGTTAGGGTATTGCTGGGATAAATATTGCCTCCTGAAGGTTTGCACTGAGTCAAATTCATGTATGAAGCTAAGAGTGATGAAAATTTCTTCTGGATTAGACAAGTTAACATTGTTCTTGCTGACTCAAGCAATGGGAGAATCCTTTGTGATTCACTTACTGGAAATGTTGCTTTTGTCTAAAAGTCTGCAGGTCTTCCACTGCTCAGGAGGCACAGCTTCAGCTCTGTGCTTCTCCTAATTTGGTTGGTCTCTACCTCAGCTTACCGTGATGCTTGCACATCCACCCATGTGTGTCTTTTCCTTGCTGAGAAACTCTGTTGCAGACTGCCTAACTTGCCAAATTCCAGCCACTGTCCTAATTTTCATTTTTTTCTTGACAAATTCAAAAATTCTCAGAAAAGTCAAGAAATAACAGTGAAATCCACATGGAAAGTTGTGACACAATATCCATGATGCCTGTATGAGCCTTGAAAACTGACATATTTTCTTCACTGAGTATTTTAAAACTTCGCAGTTCATCACTGTTTCTTTCACAAGTTGGGTTTTTCCTCACATCTCCTTCTTGTTAGGTTTTTGACTTTGGTGTCTTGCACGTGCACACCAGCTGTGTGCACATAACATACACTTTATGCAGAGCAGATGAAAAAGCAGCTTTAAGTGAGTACCAAGTATCCCATTCAGAGTTTGCCCTCACCAAACTTTCCCTATTGGAGCACAGCTAGAGCAGAGGAGAGAAAGAGACTTGTTGTGGGCTCTCTGTTACTTTTCTACTCAAATTTCCAGTTACAACTTTAGATCTCTGCCAAAATTATTGTTGGTAGTCCTTGGTGATAAATTTAGGATGACCATAATCTATCACAGGATTAACAGTCTCTAGCTCCGTGAAATATAAACCACTCATCCACCCAGACTTCAGCAGCACATCTACTGGAGCTGGTAATTGAACCTGGCTTTCCTCCCCATGTTCTCAGGCCCCACAACCCCTTCCTCAGGGACTCTGCAGTCACTCCTATGCAAACAAACTGAGCAAGGTCAGGGCACATCCCAAGCACTGGCACAGCACTGCCCATACTATAAAGCCATAAAAAAGACATGACATGTCTTTGGACCAGACAACCCAGTACTCTTCCAGACAAGTATTAGAGATGGCTCAGGGATCAGCATGGACTAGAATTCACAGCTCAGGTATAGTTGCCCGCCTGGGAATTAGAGAAATGTTAGTTAGACATGAACTCTGCTGTATCAACTGGCTACAGGTGCATCCACATTAGTGTTTGAGTTTAGATCAAACATATTAATTAAAAGCTCATTTCCTGATTGGTTCCCAGTTCCCCACAATCCTACCTGGAACAGAAAAAAGGGTTCAAATATCCTGTCACCTAGGGCAGTACTTTACCATGAAATAAAATTGTTGCAAGTATGTTACCCTACCATAATTCCCAAGCTAATACAGAAGATAGATAAACCAAAATGTTACTGTTAAAAAAAAAAAACCTGTTTCCGAGTCTTGATGTAGCTTTGAACATTGCATGTAACTTTAATAACCACATTGGACCTTATGACTTGAAGATGACACCAGATATTCCTTTTTCTTTGTGTTCCTGTAACACCACTATCCAATGTAAGACAGTCTAGTTTGTACAGGGTCCATCTAAAGACTCACAGCTCAAAGCACTAAATCTTTGTGCCCAAAACCCATTGAGATTTATCCACAAGCAAAAGCTGTCCTAGGTTAGTTCTGCAAAAGGTGCAGCAAGATCAGCATGAAATGTCATGTAATAGGTGGACCATAATTCTTACTTGGCCACAAACATCAGGCAGTGTTTAAGTGCAAGTTTGCAATGACTTCATGGTCTTAGATGTTATTGCAGCCTTTCTTCTGGTCAGGTATTTGTGGGATCTTCTGCTTAAAGGAAAATATTGAAGGACAATTGGAAAATGTGATGTCTTTTCCAGATATTTCTAATTTGCCCAGTTATCAGAAGTCCCAGACAATGTCTGTTAGGTAGTCATATTTTTTTCATTGAAATGTGGCCTCTGTACTTGGAAAAATGGACAACAATAGCCCAAAATTCAGATCAAAAAAGGAAGCCTTTTTAGAGGAGGACTAGATGAGTAGATATCTACCAAAATCTATGGTTAATTTTAAGGACACATACCATGCTTTTCCATGCACAGCATGGGTAACAAATTGATTCAAGGGGGTATCCTGGGAAGGTCATTGCAGAACTTTCCAGGATGATCTGGACTGGCATTAAGATCAACAAGACTGTGCCAAATGCTTTACATCAAATGATGCCCATCTTCCACATTTCTACAGTTCTTATTTTGCCACTGCTCATGTGCCCTCACAAAGGCAATCAAACAGGCAAATGGGAGTATGGAAACAAGTGCTAGAAGATAAGAGAGATTTAATCCAATAGATCTAGAAAAAGATTGCCTTTAACATGTTTACAAAACAAGTTATTGTTTTATGTTGTGCAAGGATTAGTTATCCTGGGATAATCTGTACTCTGAGGAATTACCACTTTGCTCCAGCCCTGGATCACACGTCCATGAGGCTATGAGAAATCCTCTTCTGGCTGTTCCTCTGCCCAGCAGATGGACATGATAGATATGGGATATTTTTTAAATTTTTTTTTCCTTTTTGTCTCTTTTCCTAAGTCCAGTTGGCAGATCTTGTAATTTGCTGTGTTGACCCTTCCAGGGGCTTGATATTGAACCTGCCATCTGGCTAATAACGAGGCCAGCTGGACACTAACACCAAGATTCAGTCCCAGACTCACATCTTCATCTGGCTTTTTTTCTATCTGTTTGTTCTTGTCCTGTCTGGACCCAATTGACATTGTGTTGTGCAAAGTCACACCAAGTTCTTGGCCAACCTTTTAGTTTCCAGGTACAGTTAATGATGGCAGGGGTGGGTTTTTTTCTGTCCCCTTAGGCAACACTTTATTGTTATATGTGGACCATATAAGAGGACGAAAAGAAAAAAACCTGATGAAATTGCTCTCACTGCTAATAATCAGCAATGTCTTCTGGTTGCAGCAATATGTTCAAATAAATCACTGGATCATTTCCCTCAGAGTTTAATTGAACCACTGCTCTTACTCACCAGTTTGATTGATGTGACAATGTATTCAGATTCTTGATTCATAAGAAGTAAACATTTTTCTGTTGTTAAATTAAAGATCATCCTCTAGGACATTCAGAACAATTGAATTTGATGAAAACTCTTGGTACACTGGATGTTATTGGGCCCACCTTAGTGGGACTGGCTGTCAAAGTCAAGTATTTGTACACTGCATAAGGTTGCTTCAGGACCCCACCATGTCTGCTTCTGTCATGTCACTACTGCCTGGGAAATGAGAGTTGGAGGATCTAGGTGTCTTTGCTGGACACAAACAGCTGATCATACAGACTAAAGGGTCTTTCCTTGCCCTGCTGTGAGAGGAAAGGTGGGGCAGGAGCTGAGACAGCAGCACAGCGGGCAGGACCCAGCTCTCACCAGCACAGCCCCTGAGCACCCCAGCAACGTTAGCAGAGCAGGTCCAGGGACAGCAGCTGGCTTCAGCCTGGAGCCAAGATTGGCAGACAAGTCTGTAGTGACAAGGCAGGTCTGAAATCGAGCCAGGAGGCCAAGTCTGCCTGTCAGGGTCAGAACTCACATCAGTGGGGTATATGGGCAGGTGTAGCTGAAAAATTGCTGTGACAAGGACCAAGGCTTTTGTACAACATGCTTAACAGTTCCTGTCAAAACACACAGGGTGAGAAGAATCAGATCTATTATGTTTTGTAAGCTTAGTTTTGGTAAGGTGACATAACAGGCATCTCACTTTCAAATATAAAAGTATGAAGTAGCCATCCTTTTTTCATGAATATACTGAAAGGCATCCTCTTTATTGCTCCACAGACAAGTGTTTATCTTTATTAACATGAATATGCAGGCACTTTATCCATGAGAGACTGAAAGTCAGTGTCCATGTTGTGATATCCTTGCTCCTATCCAATAACATTCCAGTGCCATATCTTCATGTAAGAAAGAGATCATTCTTCCCCAAGGAAAGAATCTTGTTCAACATCTGCTCTGTGTCTTCTGCAGCTCCTGCTGTTGCCTCTTACACAGATAGGGCCAGTCTCAAGTGTAAAGACCCATTTTGAAAATGATCAGTTTCTTGCCAGCTGTTAAATGAAGTGCAGTGCAAGGACAATCCTTCACATGACCATGGAGATAAGTTAATGACACTATGCTAATCAGGTGTGTGCTGTCCCCATTTAGCAAGCCTTACAAGGTATATACCAAGGTTTGTTCTTCCTGAATCCTCTGAAGCTTGTTGTAGCAGACCATTGATTTATGCAGTTGTTGCCTTAGAAAGCACAGAAGGGTTCATGTTGCCAGGCATGTGGGATCAATCCTGTAATTACAGTCCATTAGCAGGGAAGCCACTGTTAAGGCTCTCTTGCATTAGAAATAGACCATAATTTCTAAAACTGTCTAAAACAATGAGGTCTATGAAAATAGCTCCCAGTTGTGAGGAAGAGGATTGTACAATCAGCTGGAGAGGTAATTGCATTGGAGCACAGGTCAGCACAGAAGGGAGATGGTCCTTGTCTCAGTGCATTAAAGGCAGTCCACTATGGTTTCAGAGTGATTTTCAAGGCCACATTTGAAATCAATCTGCCTCCAGGTGGTTTTCTCCAGAAAGATTTCCCATTAGATTTCTACTTAGTGTTTTGCACCCTGCCTTCTGCTTCATCTGGGTAAACTCTAAGGAATTGCTTTCAGATTCACCATTTAGTTCCTTGTAGAACTCTTGTAGAGGTACTTCCAGGCCTCTGCCTTACTGATCTGCATCTCTGACTTGAGTTTTGAACCAGTGCACAGCCACTTGTCTCTCCTCCCATCCAAATCTCTGTTGATGAATTCACTGTTGGAATTTACCTCTATTTAATATCAAAAGCTGAAGTACGGCTGTAGCTGTGAATGTGATTCTGTTCATGGTCACATTGTCAAGAGCCAATTGCTGTTCCAAAGTGTAATATACTACTTCTATTACTTTTGTGAGAACAGGTGCCAGCCAGCTGACACAGGGTGCTGGGTGCTTGCAAGCTCAAACAGACAGGTTATTAAAACCTTTTTAAAGGAAAAAGCTGGCTCTCAGTTATAAAAGTGCCTGACACAGGCTGCCCAGCATCGCCAGACATTCAGAATGCTAAGGAGGAGATATTGCTGTTGGTAAATTATATGGCTCTAATTATATCAGTTCTAATCTCTACTGTTGACAGCAACCAAGCTGTCTTTATTCTGCTTCTACCCACCCAGAGAAATAGCAGATTGAGGACCTTCTCTGTTGCTCATTTCCAAGGCTCCAAACCAGGGCCTAGAGCTAGATCAAGTCTTGCATTTGCTGAATTTCATCTTTTTTACACAACCTCCTATCCTGTGCATTAACTGAAATGCAGCACTATTTCTCTGAATGTATGTTCAATATTGTCTTCACCACCTCCTTTTCTCTCTTCACCAAAGAACAAGAGAAAGTCTCAGAGAGAGAAATCTAAAGACTATTAATAATGCCTTTTTACCTAGATCCCCTTTTACCCTATGTAATCATTTAGTCATGACTCTACTTAACCGATCAGACCAATCCATCTTTTTTTCTGTCAGTTCCCTGTCCAAGTGTCAGCAGTCTGAGGCACTGTGATGCTCAAGCCCCCAGGCTAGGTGGGCTCTAGCAATATATCCTCTGTTACTGGAATAGTTTATACCAATACATATCCCTGGATTTCAGCCCAAAGGCTGCACATGAAAGAACTGAAATCAGCACTCCCTAGTCTCTAATTCCTAGCTTAGTCTTTACACACTTACTGTAATCTTCCTGGGCAGTTCTAAAGGAAGAGCAATCTCACTCACTGACCTGTAGCTTTTTTTCTCTTTTGGCTAGGTCAGCAAGCAGCCTTAGCCAAGAAAGTGTTTAACCCCTTAGCAGCAAGAATTGCACTGGGTGACATTTCCCTGGCTCTTCTACAGGAACAATGTCAATGATCATTAAGATCATCATTAATGATCATTTGTTTAAAAACTCAATAATATGAATTTCTTAGCATGGAAATATGGCTCAGACCTTTGGGAAATTCAGATCCACTTGCATAACTTCATCTTTGCAGTCTCCCAGTAACGTAGCCACAAGTAGATTTAGGGGAGTTTAGAATTCTTTGCAGGTTTTGATCCAAATTTAGCAACCTGAGCTTGCATTGAATGGTACCTGAGAGGTTCCTTGAGAGGCACTATCTCCTTGAAGCATTGTATGGTATTCACAGCAGCTCCCCTCTTTGCCCAGTATGTTGCACTAAGTAGTTCGAGAGTTTATTTTCCCTGGTTATGGTACAAAAAAGTATTAAAATAAAAATCTAACCAAGAACCAAGAAGCTGTTCTGAAAAGTTAACAACTATTTCTTATTTTGTTGCTTCTATCACTCTCTGTGTAATAAACTGCTCAGTTACACTGTAAATAATTGTAATTTTGTTCCTGCTCCATACTTCTTTTCTTGTCCCAAGTGATCTGTTCTATTCTTGCTGTAGCTCTTTTTTGAAAAAGCAAAATCTACACAAGGCATCAGCAACAGTCAATATTTAAGGGACATCTTCAAATACCTCAAACTGCTGCATGTAGATTTAGGAGCTCTTTCTTACCACCTGTCTGAGCAGCAGGTAGCACAGGTAGTGCTGCCGTGCTGCTTTGCAGAATAGAACTGGGTAACAAGGGGGTTCATAAATCCAGGGGAAGGATGTGCTGAGTTACTGCTGAGACTGGGGCTCAGAGGAGGACCCTCCAGGGACTCATTCCCCAGCTGGACCAGCAGCTGCCCTTCCCATCAGATGGCTGCACAGTAGACACATCTCTTCCCATGGTCATGGCGTATCTGCTGCCCAGGTGCCAGGGAAGGAGGTGGCTGCTGGAGAGACGTGGGGCAGACCCTGAGCCAGTGGCAGAATGGTTGTCAGGGCAGAGCAGGGCGGTGCTGTGGGGCAGCTGGCAGCCAGCTGTGCCTGAAAGGACATCAGGGTGTTGAATCCACCTTCCTGCAGACAAAGCTGGTGCATACCCAGAGGAATCTTCTCCACTCTACACTCTTCACAAGAGCATGGGTGCAAAGGGAGCAGGACTTAGTGCTTCTCCAGGCACAGAACAAACCTGAGCATTTTGGCTTCTCTTCCCCATTCTCTCTGGGCTCAAGCTGTAATCTGTGGGTGACTGGGACAACATAAATTTGCCTTGAGGATCTGCACACACTCACCTGTCACAATGGGTTATGAGTGGGGAGCCTGAAACTTTGGCATGACGAGCCTATGCCACAGAGCCTTGGCCACCTCTGCTGTACAGGATAAGTGGAGCTACAACCATCAGTCTGTGTAGGTGCTGCCATGACTTCCCTTCAGGTCTGGAGCCTTTTCAGTGAGCTCTGGTGCAGTATGTGTAAACAGTAATGCAGTGTTGCAGCTAAATACCTCCTTTCAATCAAGGAAAGGCCAATTTTGAATCCCTCAGAAACAGGCAGAAATTTTCAAAAGTGACCTATGGCAATCATGGGTGAATCTTTGCGAATATTCCTCTTCACTGGCTGCTGCACAAGCACAGAGGCAGCTCCATCCTAAAATGCTTCCTTTCCAGGGGAAAAGATAATAAGCAGGTGCCGAGAACTATCTAGAAATTACAAGAAAACAGCTAGAAAACTGGTCAGCATGACAAACGCTAGTTTCAGCACAGCAGCAGCTTGCCAATTGTCACATCTTTTGCAGCCGTCACAGCAAGAGAGAATTTTTAAAATGGATTTGAAGAAGGTGCTTGTTTGAAAAATGAGAAAGGGAAGGTAGAAAAAACCACCACAAATAGTAATTGAAGTCCAGAATGACATTGAGTGGTCTTGGCTTTTGTTTCTGAGTCTGAGGTGTTTTGGGTTACTGGGTGGTGGGAGGGGGCGTGGGGAGAGAGAATCTTTTGCAGTATGTGAAAACACACACGCACACACGCACACAAAACATTTCCCTTTTAACATGCTTTCATTGCCTACATCTCAGAGCCCTTGTTACGGTTACATTCGGTTCTCATTTAATCTGTGCTGCCCCCCTGGTGCCTCTGTCTGGCATCCCTCTATTGTTTAGCTGAGGCTCCTTTCAAGGCTCTCTCCTCACCGTGCCACCGAGGGCTCACGCCAGTCTTTCTTCTCTTTCCCTCAGCATTGTTTCTCTCTACCTCTCCAGCATTCCCAGCATTCACTCTTATTTTAAGCCTTCATTTTTCTATTATTGTCGTTTTCCACAATTATTTGTCCCTGTCATTCTCTCTGTCTCTTTTTCTGACATTTTCTTCTCCCCTGAATTAAACATGCCCTTTACCTTTATTTATCCTCTAGATCAATTCCAGTCTGTGTCTATTTTTTTTTTGTTTTTTTTCCTTTCCTCCCTTCTGGTTGTTTCATTCCCCTTCTCTCTTTCTGATCCTCTTTTTCATGCTGTCTTTTCCCCCCGAGAGCTGGTTGGTATTTAAGTAGCTCTTCGGTGTGTAATTTTTGTTTATTGCCAGACCAAGATTTAAAGTCCACCTTGACAGAGAAGATACCTCCACTGACTTTGGCGGGTCTACCTGAGTGCTGTAACTTATGGGATTTGTTTTCTTCCAGAAATTTTGTTTCTGAAGGCTTTTGTTACAAACTGAACTCTCTACATATTAAATGTGTTTGTGGCCAGAATTTGAACTCAGTGTAGTTACACAGGGGTCACATAAGTCACAACAAACATCTTCTTTGTTACTTATTTATTTCTTATTTAAAACATGTGAAATTGTGTTAGAAAAATATGGTTCCTTTTCTGTTTCAAAGGAACAGACTTTCCTGATGCAAGTGATGTTACAACAGCTCTGTCACTGTGAATCAGTAGCTGCTTTCAATGTGAAAAAAACCCCCAACATTTTGATGTTAACTTCTGGGATATTCTAGATTCTGTCTGCTGTGATGCCCCGACTCTATCTTCACGGAGTGAAAACACTGGGACATCTGAGTTTTATTCCATGAAACAGAAAAATGTAAATCACATCTAAAGACACTATTTTAGTACTTTTGTGTGTTCTGCAGTATAAATAGTTTCTTTTTTTTTTTAACCCATTCCTGTTAGGGGCTTTTTTCACTGTTGAAGAGAATTACAGATCCAGAAGAAGACAGATGGGCTGAATATGGGGGAAGCAGTCAGACTGATCCTTAAGTTGAAGGTCAGAAATCCTCTTTATTATCCATATGAGTTTTATGGGTTGTAAAAGGAACCATCAAGTTCAAGTCAAGTTCCTTGAATTTCAGGAACCATGCAGTTTCCCCATTCTGGATGGTTAAACAATATTAAAAACATAAAAAAAATTACACGTGTAAGACAGTCAGAGGAGTTACTCAGTTGAATATGTTTTTAATTAAATCTTAGCACTTAATCTGAATATCCATCCTCTATGAAGAGATGCATCAGGAAATGTTTTAGTATTAACACACTCTGGTCAAATTCTTCCCTATTTCTGATCAGTGGTTTATTTCCTTGTTAAAAAATGTTCATCATCATTTCCTCCTCAGTGGTTTCACAGTGTTATTTCTTTTCAGCATCTTTTCTTTTTCAGTCACAACCAGACAAATTTCTCTCACAGCTATATAAGTGTTTCCCTCTTCCACTTTCATCTCTCGTGTTGCAGGAACCATTTCCTCTTCTGCTGCCATTATCTCGAATGGGCTTCTCCGTATCAGTGACTCTTTCATCTCATTTCAAACATCAAGAACATCATTCAATCTGTCCCTTGGATAGCCTGCTTAAGCATCCTGTCACTTTTACATTTAAATTATAATTTAAAATATAGCCTCATTGTGTAAGCATTTAGGGGCTATCATTTGCACAGATGACTACAATAAGGAAGACTGGTTCCGTCTTACAAAGCAGCCAAAGTGCACAGCTTACAGACTGTTTAGCCCATATCTCAGCCTGATTTAAAAAAAAATAAAATAAAAGAATGACTTGGGAGAGGGCTCAGAAAGGTGAGTCAGTGACCTTCCACCTGTGGGAAGGGTGCTGCTAGTGCAGAACCAACTCCTCCTTGCTTTTGATATCTCAAATCATCTCACTGTTTGAAGATCAGGATTCCTAGCCCGCCTCTATAGCTAAATCAGAAATCAAGGGACCAGCTCTGAGGTGACAGATAACCTCTGAAGTTCCCTTCACCAATTATATATCTGAGGACAGCCCACTTAAAAGCCTCAGGTGCCTAAAATTCAGTGAGAGGGATCTGGAGCCCAGCTCCTTGCCTAAGGTGTTGATTATTAAAGGTCATGAAAATACCTGCTGGATTTCCTTCTCCACACGGACCAGTTCAAAAAATACAGTGGCAGCTTCAATATGAGGGCATCCACAAGAGCTGCAGATTATCTGTACGAACACTGAGTGAGCTGCATCCACACAGGGCAGGGCCTTCGCACCGCTGGAGTTCAGCAAACACCTAGACATGGCCACAGCCTGATGCATTTTCTTCACAGCTCTCTGGGTGCTGTGCCCATGTCTGAGCTCTACAGCAGCAATGCCACAAGCCACAACATTCCTGTGTCCTGCAAACCTCTGGCACAGCAGTGCTTTTCTTGCCTGAGTCTTCCTCTGAGCTCTGTTATGGCTCTTTCCAGGCAGAACTCAGTCCAAGGCATAATTGTGTGAAATTGCAAGAACAGGTAAGAACACATATACCCATAAGACAGACTTGAAATTAAAATCTGGTATAACAGACAACTATTCTCAGATCTAGCTGCAAACGGTAAATAAATCCAGCTTGTAACTTAATGATCCTTGTGTTTGCAACCAGCAGTGAAAACTGCCTGGGGAACAAAAGCTGGAACTGTACGTGGAAGACAGAATGAAGTAATTGGCAATCATATACAGAAAGCACCTGGATTTTATCATTCCATCCTGGAGATGCAGTCATGTTAGTTCTGGCCAGAAATCCCCCCGTCAGTGAGGGCTGCGTTTCAGGATCAGTCCCCTGGATATTAGATCTGTGCTGCTGCTCATTTCACGTTCATACCCCACATTAGACACCCTGCACGGCACGGAGCCTTCGCTACATTTTCCCGCTGGTCCCTCCGTCTCCCTCCTCCCGCGGCTCGGACCACAGTCATCTGCCTTTCTTGGAATTCATTTCAAAACAGATTCATGTGGCACCTGCTATTCCCCAACAAACAAGTAAATTAGCTGCTGTGATATGGAAATTTGCATGATTCACTGTACTTAAAAACTGTTAGCTGTGAACTTATTAATTGAAAACCGCAGGACAATAATAAGTGTGTCCTTCAGTCTGAACATGAGTCCCTTGCTATAATGAATTTGTGAAGCAATAAAGATGTGTTTTTCTAGGAAAATGCCGCTGCCTCAGGACAGCTGAGTCTTGGTCATGCCTCTCAGGAGACAGATGTGCTCTCATGGAGGGGAGAACACAGCTCCTTGCCAAACCCGTGGCACCCCAACTGCAGGGCATGGGCAAGGCACAGGGCCCTCAGGGACAGCTCTGCCAGCTCCGCCTCTCCTGCCCCTCTCCAGCAATCCTACCTTCACCTTTGGGATGCTTTCCCCTACCCCTTCCCCAAGCTGGGGTGCAGGGAGGTGGCTCCCATCTCTCTCTTGCTCAGCTGCCCCAGGGGGTCTCCGTGCTCATCCCTCCTCTGGCATCCCCACACATTGGTGGGGGGAGAAATGATTTAGCCCTGGTGGAACGTCACCTTTCAGCTGCCTCTGCTTTCCTTGCAGAATGCTGTACCTACTGATCTATTTGCTCTGCCTTGGTCGTAGGTACTCACACGGGCTTCCTTGTGCCTTGGACTTACTGCAAAGTGTTCTCCCATCTTTTACTTGAAAATTCTTTAGCAAACTGCATTTATTTGGCAAATAAATGTTGCGAATTCTAAAAATTAGCAAGCCTATGTTTTCCTTAGTGTGTAAGGCAAGAGAACTCGCAATACAACAAGTTCCCCATATGCATTTGCATGTCTAATCCATGGAATCTGTGCCCACTTCCACCCTGAGTCACAATCTGCAATCCCACTGAAGCCAATACTAATTGCAGGTCTAGCTTGAATATTGTCCCATACATTTTTATACACATTGTGATTTTCGCACAGGAAATAATTAGTTAAACCTGCATTGACAAAGCATGGCAATATTTGGTATGAATCCTGGCAAAATCATTCATTGTTTTGTTTTCTGTACTTTTTCATCTTCTCTGTTTTCCGTCATTTATTCAGGAGGAAAGAAAGACTGCCTCTAGTGCTTGAATTTTAATTCTTTGCTGTGCTGTCCTTGGGCAGAACTGAGTGTCTCTAAGAGGTGTAACACATTGCACAGCAAAAGCATGGATGTACTGCCAGTGGTTCTAATGCCAGGATTTGTCGCTGCTTTCCTTAACGTCTATTATAGATTATTTTTGAAATACATTGAAAATACTGATATTTAATCTAACTCGTAAATTACAACCCTCAGAAAAATACAGAAGCTGCTGTCAAATAACCATCGTATTTCTGGGATTTAATTCAAGCACAGTTTTATATTTCTGTTGTTCTTGATGACAATAGTAAACTACTACTTGCATTGCAAAGCCAGGGACTGATGTTTTCAGAGAAATGGAGTAACCATGTGAACCTCATGCCAATATTGGCTCCAAAAGCAACCCATAAGCATTGCAGAAGACACTGTCTCGTGAAAGATCCAGCTCATGGGGTAGGACTAGGTCACAAAGCAAGGAACTAATACTTTCGTAGTCAGAAATAACTGAAAAAAATACAACTCAACTTAGAGATAAAGATTTCCTTTATCTGCACTATAAGCCAAATTTTTCTTGCCCTACTTGCAGGCTTTTCTCATTTACCCAGTGTTTATCAATCCAAAATTTTCTACTAGTCTGATTTTTGATCTGGTGTTAATATAAACATACGACTGCAGTGGTCCAGCCAGCAAAGCCAGGTCTGCAGGGGGGTTGAGCAGACGTGCATCATCCTGGGATCCTTCTTCAAAGAGGACTTGGGACCATTTGATTCTTGCTACTGTCTGCTCAGTCCCACCCATCACTATCACTTATTTTCAGCAAAGTAAAATGAAATCAGAATAACATCTCAGGCTAATTAAAACATTATTTTCCAGCGTACTCTTAATTTTATATCCCTTAGCCATTTTGCATCTTGTGTCAAAACCACAAGCTTGGTATTTGAAAGCTCACTCACTCTCACTAATCTTTCACAGAGGGGAATGATGGTATTTTTTTGCTCTGAAATGTAGAACAGAGTATCTGCAACAGATCTAGCCACTGGGTAAAAACACTAGAGCTCAAAACCTGCTGTAGGAACAATTGATTTCAACTTGTAGTCCATCAACTAACCATAACAACATTACAAAAAAACAAGCTCAGTATCATCTCTATCAGCATCCTCACTTAAAAAAAAATAAAAAAATCCAACCCAAAAGAAGTCAGGAGTATGGCAATCAAATGTATGAAAAAAATCAAACTAGTCTGTCTGTAAAATTTTGGTTCTTGTTAACAGAGACTATTTGTCTAAAGGACACCTTTTAAAAAGGCATAATTTAAACAGAAAGGCAGGAAAATTATTTGAGCTCACTAAATGAATGCACATGACTAAAACATGAAAAAAATCAAGCTTGACATTCAAGATACATCTGAAGTTAAAGGGCAAGAAAATCTAATAAATCAGAATGTTTTTATATCACAAAAGCACAAAAATCTCTTCCATGTCTTTCAGTCACAGAAGCATGGCTCATGTTATGATTTTCTATTTATTTTAAACTAAGTAATACCTCACAGTTATAGAGTTCAGAGAAAATTGGCAGTGTTAGACTTATGGGCAGGAACATGAAGTGCCCAACTTTTAAGATACCTTTATTAGATGATACTTAATGCCTGATTCCGGTTACTTAATACAAATTTAAGAATGTCTTAATGAAGTGGGAGGGTAAGTCATGCAATGAATAGATAAAAGAGGAATCCAGAGAGACACAATCCTAGATTCAGATCAAAACCACAAATATTAAAATAATGTCTCTCTTTGAAGCATTTTACCTCATCAGCATTATCCTATTTTATCTTTCCAAATGGCCTATCTGGCAATGCATTAACATATCACTACCATTAAGAAGTTGGGAGAAAAAAGAAAATCACCAGGAAGAAAAAAGAATCAAAAAAACGGGTCAAAATTTGGTCCTTACATATCTTGCTCTTAGGTAAGCTGCAAGGTATTAATAGGTTTTTTTTAATACAAAAAGATGGAAAATAGTTTTTGCATCAATTAAAAACATGGACATTAGGTTTTGCATCTATCAAAACCTTCTTCTCACACTACCAACTACAGTATAGCCAGAAAGTGTATTTTAATGATAGTTCTTCTTAACACTTTCTTAAGTGGTATAAGGAAAACAACTAAAAAAATAGATAGGAACCAAACTTAATTAAAAAACCCCCAGAAAACTACTCAGATATTTAACGTGTCAGAAATAAATGGCTACAACATGACCAGGGTCCCCCTGGATCATATAAGCAGGGCTTCAATGTTCACTTTATGAACCCAATTTTGAAGCTGCAATTTAAACCTCGATAGGAAGGAAGAGGTAACATTTTGCTCTCAGGAATGTCAAGAAGGTGCCCTTTGGTCCTGGCCTGTCAAAGGCTGGAAGTGGACCAGTCACAGAGGAGATGGATGTGAGCATCACACGTTCTTCGCTGCTGGGCAGAAAGTGAGAGGGACTCATCACCCCACTTGGACAGACTGTCCCTGTCAGCTCCTTAGGTAGAGTCGCCTCAGACTGAAGGACTGCCCTGCTGCAGCTAAAAACCATTTCCTTGCCTTGGGCATGCAATCCATGGGCCACACTCTGAGTGGGGCCAAGGCAGCTGGGGACAGAGCTCCCTGATAACACAGATGTCTCCTTGCAGTGGGGATAAGGCATTAAGGCTGATTTGCCACTTCACAGCTCTTTGCTCAGTCTAAGCCACCAGATGAAAACTAAGCAGATTTGTGTGTATGTGTGTGCCACCAGCTAAGCAGCAATTGACCTTTCAGAGAAGACTTGTGCCACTGTCCTCTCATTGTAGTTGTCTTTAAATCACTGTGTTACTAATGCACTATATTAATAGCAAGACATCTCCTTGGAAGCATGAGTCATGTACTCTTTGAGACTTGTGGGCTTCCTTTCTTCTGAATCACAGCAAGTTTATCCTGGGATAGGGCATACTCCTCCCTACAGGGACCAAAAAGTGGTGAGGGGAGGAATAAAATGACTTGGATTAAGAGAACAAATCTCTGAAAACAGATGACGTAGTCAATGACCTTAGTTCCCTTTTTCTTTCCTCACAAAATTTAAGAAGCTGAGTGAAGAAATTTCAGTGTTCACACTAAAGAAAGTTTATAAATTGTACCCCCCCATCTACACAGAGGGCATTGTGCTTTTGGAAATAGAACCCATCCTCTAGTTCTCTCTCAGATCAGTTTGGTACATACTCATCACCTGCATATTTAATATCCAGCAATAAGTAGCACTTGGAGAACAACAAGAGGCAAGAAGTTCTGCTTTGTTTAACCTGAGAATTGCTATATGCTTATCCAAACCTTATCTACATCCTCTTACAAATATGCGTCTATCTACATCCTCTTACAAATATATTTCTCTCTGGGTATGAGAAATATTTAGACACCTGCTACTGAAATTAATGGGAGCTGCAAGTACAGAGTTCCCAGGACAATCAGATATCTTAAGTCTACGAAATTAGGTTGAAAATCTCCCAGGAACAATTTTTCTCTCTCATCATATTTACTACTTCCCACCAGGAAGGACATATTTGAAGTACAAGCTCATTAGTGCTATGCTGGTAATCCTGATTTACTTTTTTTTTTATGGGAAGCAACCAGGAGACAGAGCATTATAACAACAACGAAAAGAAAAAACAGGCAAAAAAATGGGGAAAAATTTTTAAAGTAACTGAAAAGATTCAGTGTCTGAAAATGGGATTGTCTCAAGATTCTGAGTGGATTTTCAGTGGGTTATAATTTCCATTCCATCAGATTAAGCTTTCTGTAATAAAAGGGAGGTTTCTCTGAAAAGAGCAAGGGAAATGGCTTCTTAGGCCCCCTCTTACGATGCAAAACACATGGGCGTGCTGCTAAGCTCATGCACTGCTTTTTTGCATTCAATGGCCCCTTTGCAGATGCAAGAGTTTTGGGAAAGAATGAGGACTGCAGCTTTCAGCCTGGTAGGATCAGGATAGCATTTTACACACTCTAAATCAAGAGAAGAGGGTTCTTTTCCATTTAAGTACTCCCTTCAGGAAAAATGGCTTTAGGATGGCTTCTGCAGTTTCTAAAGCTTAAAATGATCCCCTGGAGAAAAAGGATATGGTTATGAGGAAGAATAGGTACTGTAAAACAGCTTGCTGCAAAGGTCCATAGCAGATGAGGGGAACTGGCTGGTTTACTTGTAATTCTGCCTTGTTCAGCTTTATGGCTTTGGTTGCAATTTAAAAATAAAGCCAAATTTGTGGTTTGATTGGCTGTTTCCAACACTGAACAAATACTGCAAGACAAAAAAGGGGCACACACATTTTACTGGAATGAAAATACATCTAATCCCACTGAATACCTTCTTTGTAGTCATCCTCCACAAGTATTCATGAGAAATATTATTTTCCTTTCCCTGCCCACAGGAAAAAAAAAAGATAAAGCAACACATTCATAGGAGCCAGGTCTCTCACAGCTGATGACAGAGCTGAATGCATATGGACCACACAATTCCCACTTATGGTGACAGACCTGTGTTCCCCCAGAGTGAGGCTGGTATATTACACTTCTTAGAAGTTTGTGGGTTGCTGGACATTTCGTGAGACACCACTGGGTGATCCAGGCAACGACCATTGGTGTCAAGGTGTGTGGAGCTACAGAGCTGGAGTGAGCTCTTCCCTCCTCCAATCCTCTGTGGTGCCAAATGTAACATCTTGTACACACAGATATGGGCAATTCAAAAGGTAGTCTGACATATTATAAGCTTGGGTGAGGCACCCTGAACATCATGTATTGGAAACAGAAGCTGAGATGAGCTTGAGTTCATCCTGCAGAGAAACCTGGGCGCTGACCCATCAGCTGAATCACCAATTTCCAAATGCCACCACTGAATTGCCTTGGGGATAATGTAGAATTTCCTGTTCCACCCTCTGCAGGGGCTGTGTGGGCTAGAAGTGACTTTGCGGAAATGGATTTCTTGCCTCTGTAGTTACAACACTCTCCTCAGGCATGTTTCTGTGGTGCTGACTAACACTTAGAGATTGCAGAAGCAGCCATCTCTCCCTTGTTGCCATCCACATGCCTCCACCAGTGTCATTTGAACTAAACCAGGTCTGAGTAGAGGACTTCAGACAAGCATTCATGTCTTCCCACTCTCTGAGACTTCTGAAGTCCTGCCCAGGTGCTACTGGGAAAGAGAGGTGCCCAAAAGCAACTTCTGCTTTTGCATCACGTGAATTTGCAGCACAGTTATCCATCTGCCATTGTAACCTGGCTGGTAATCAGCTGAGTGTCCCCATAAGGTTCCTTTCTTTTGGGGGTTTCATTTCTGAAAAAGACCTCTGCAGCAACAACGATGGCAATGAATTCCTCACCAATCCAATCCCCTAGACAGGGTGTCTTCAGAATGAGTGGGGCTCTTTGCATTCCTCACATCTGCAGGAGGTCAAGGGTCTGACTTTCAGTGTATGTGCAAAGCGACTTGACAGTGCAGCAGCACAGTGAGATCAGACCCTTCTTGTAACACATGGCTAAGCTGTGGAATGCAGGGCTGGAGGCTGTTGTGGGTGACAGGTATTTCTGGGCTTAGAAAGGTTTTTAGAAAAGTGCTTACTGGGCAACATCAAGCCCTATCAAGAAAGAAGAAATCTTTGGTTCAGCAAAGATTCAGCAGGTCAAGGCTGCCCTGACCTACAGATTGCTAGAGAGTTCAAAAATATACTAGGGAAGGGTAACTTTATCACCGAATCACAGGATCAGGTTGGAAAAGAGCTCTGAGATCATCGACTCCAACCTGTGGCTGAACACCACCTTGTCAACCAGACCATGGCACTGAGTGCCAGGTCAAGTATTTCCTGAAACACCTCCAGGGACAGTGACTCCACCACCTCCCTGCACAGCCCCTTCCAATGTCTAATCACTCTCTGTGAAGAAAAGGGTGATTACTCACCTTTGTCTAACATTTTCATCTCTCCTGGCCATCCGCCATTGGCCACCCCTTGGTGAAATGCTAACTAGGCAAGGCAGATATTTAACCTGACTTTTTGTAGACATTCTCACATTCTTTCTCTTGACTTGCTTTGCTTTGCTTTGCTTCGTTTCATGTGTGTTTGTCTGTGTGTGTGTGTATGGTTTTTTCCAGGCAGGGGATGGGGGGATAGGAGGGAAGGAAGGGAAGGTGGGGAGCAGACAAAGCATCCCAAGGCGAAGAAGGAATTCCTGCTATGGGCTAAACTCTTCTTAAGTTTTCAGGTTTCATACAGAAGTAGGCATGAGTGAAAATCCCACGTCTGAAGAGCCCAAAGCTGAGATTTGAGATTTCATGGGCTTATTATGCATGTAATCATTTTCTCATACTGCCTTCAGGAAGGCTTGTTAGAGAGTAGGATTTTCATTTTCTTCCAGTACAGCTGCAAAAATGCATTTGGCAGTGTGTAAATTAGCTGATGTAGCTATCCCTTCAGCTCCAATGACCACTACGCTCACCTCACAGGCTGGAAAATTCCTGCTGAAGCTTCACCACATCTCATTGAACCAGAGATGCTGTGCTAACATATAGATACACTGCCTGCAATAAGCTCCAGTTTCCATGTGCTAATAATTCTAGAGTGCTTGTAAGGGTGCCTAATAATATATAAAAGTACAAAAGAGTGGGAAGCAAATGCACAGGGGGTGGATGGATGTAAGAAAGAAGATGCTTTTGCCTATCTTACACTATTAAATATAAGATATATGGGAGGTCTGAACAAATCTCTCTGGCTTTCTGTCACATAAAGGTAGGCTCCAGTTTCCCATTTTAAAGATGAGTTTAATAACGTGAACGATAGAGCCAGATTAATTTTGTTTTCATCTGCAGGTATTATACCAGTGGGAAATGCCATCTGATAAAAGGTCTGATTCAGCTACCAACCCTTCTTGAAAAGACGTAATAGAATAAAAGCTATCTTCAAAGGACATTGATGTATTTATGTACTGAAATTAAAAAGTAGATACTTCTGTCTTTGCTAAAGTTGACCAAGTATATGCCACATTTCTTCAGCAATCCAGCGTCTTGGCTTGGTGTGAACGTTGTTCTGGTTTTGTGTCTTGTGATCAGTGACACTGCCTGTTATTCCTGAAGCCTTTTTTTTACATGTAATAATCTAACTATGTGAGTTACCAGATCAGTTCTGCATAAGGAGAAGAGCATTGTTCCCAGGGAGAGAAGAGACTGTTTTGAAGCTGAGGAAATAAAAGGCAGTGAAGTGTCTTTATTTTCACCCCAGTCCAGCAAAGCTCACTGCTGGCAAGCTGAAATCTAGGTGGAATATCTACCTTTGACAGTCTTGGGATATCAGCAAAATTAAAACTGAGCACAGAGGGTTTTTCTTTTAATTGGGCTTACTGCCTCCACTAACAAATTGCAAACATACACTGAGCATAGATGCAAACAAAAACCTGCATGTAGAACCCTTCGCACTGTACAAATAGACATCAAAAACCTTCTCAGCATAAATGCTCTGTCTGCACTACCCCCTGCATTCCTTCTACATATATACAAACATACAAACAGAAACACATATTTCCATTTGCTTTTTTTTAGCATTAGAAAGTATAGGCATTTATCCCCACCAGACTGTTTATAATGATGCTCTAGGTTTAGCTGTATTTCCCCTTTGGCTTTTCTCCTGAAGCAGAGAAGCATTTGCACAGAGCACACCAGGTGTTACTTTCATATCCTCAGACATACTGGAATATATTAACACAAACACTAAATCAAAACACAGCAAAATTAATGATCACTGCTAGGCTAGAGAAACCAAACTCCTTATTACCAAACAAGACTTGCGTGTATTGTTTCTGTTATCTTAGCTCCTGATTAATATAAAATCAGATACCAATAGCTAATTAGCTGTTCTAATTATTGGTTTGAGTTTGCATAAATTATGCTGAAATGCCCAACTTTCTCTTGCTTTAATCAATATAATATGTCAAAAAGTTGCTTGGGGTTGTAAGACAATGAGATAACTAAAGCCGTATCCTGTACACTTTATTATTATAGGGTTCAGTCAAAAGAAATATCAGCATTTCCAAATTATTCCCACTTAAAGTATGCAGTCTGAAGCCTACTGCTCATCAAGCAACTGCTCATCAGCCCTGTTACTCTTGTAACAACTGCCTGACAATCGCACTATCAAATAAAATGTAGATTGAATAATGAAAACGTTGTATCTTTTCCAGAACCTGCAATGTCCTGAACAATACAAACGGCACCATTTTCTCAATGTGTGAATTTAATCTTTGTCTGGATTGGCCTCTTGAGAGTAACATGTAATCCTCTGAGGGCACAGTTTTGGCAAAAACTAATTCTCATTCAGACCTGACCCTACTGCAATCCAAGTTCACTTTCAGGGCACTGTGGCCTGCTCATGCTTGTAATACTAATCCTTTAATGCAGGGGTTACTTCTATAAGCACCATGGTCATTTGCAAATGAAGTAAATTCTTTAATTTCCTAAAAAGCTGACTCCTAACTCTCACTTTCATCTGCTGCTTTAAAGCTCTTGATTATGTATAGATTCAAATGTCTTTAGTAGAAAATAAAGTTTTATGTATTAATGTCATAAGTGAAGGATAAGAAGAAAAATATAACTGCAGTGAAAGAATTAGAAACAAGCACAGTGAAAGTGAGCTTTATGACTCATATAGTTTTACACTATAATCTTCATAGTGTTAGGCAACACTACTCTTCAGCTGTACAAATAAAACTACTATTCATCCCTAATCTTGCCAAATTACTTCAATATCTAAAAGGTGATTTCAGTGGAACTTGTGCATCGAAGTCCAAAAAGCTGATAATCATAATGTTTATTGGCATTCATGCCAATAAAGTTCCCTAAAAGACAAAGCTTTTGCAGGTGTTCACAGTCCCTTCCACCTTGGCTAGCATAAGCAGTCTGTCACTAGGCCCTTCTTGAACTCGTTCAAAGTCTACCATTAAGCATTCCCCAACAGGATTCTAAAAGGGAGAGATCCCATTGCCATGTACTGATCATGCATTGAAAAACCACATTCACCACACAATGTACAGTCACTGGCTATTGATGCCATCGCTTCAGATTTGGACAGGGTGAAATTAAGACCCAACTGACCAGAGCAGGGAAAAAAATCCTTTTTGGTGAGAGAAAGGTTCATTTCATTGAGAAATGGGAGACTTGGCTGCTACAGGAGAGAGTCCTACTGTCTTTCCTTTGTCCTTTCCATTGGCTCTGCCTGTTTTGAATTCCACTGAAGGGTTCCCACCCTTGCTCCAGCAGCAACAGAAGTTCAACTTGATCTTTGGACTCCACATAAGGAACCAAGTACTTATGATGGTTGTGGTCACAGAAAACAACAAAAAACTGGTTAAACCCTGGATTCTGAATGATCCTTTGTCATCATAAGGGACCAAAGACTAGCTTACAAGCCCAGATCAAAAGTTCACACCTGCTGCACATTTACTTAGAGCAAGAATTTCCTCATATGTTTCTCATGTTATTAAGCCATTAAAATGAGAAGAACATGGGAAGAAAGGTAGAAATAAGGATCCGGATTTAAAATTTGATTCTTCCAGTAACAAGAGCATTTACTTTTCAAAACAATCAACCATGCCTTTGTTTTCAGAATGAATGGAAATTAATTCTTCCTCATAGGAAGAGCAAGGGATGGGATATAGCCCTGGTTGGCAGTGGAACTGAAAATAAGCTTATCCATTTAAGGAGTACAATGGAAATAGTTGCTGCATAACACCTTCAGCTGTGACCTTGAAGAGCAATCCTTCTGGATTCAAAGGACATTCTTTCATGATGAAAAACCTGGAGACAGTTATGGTAAACTATGGAAGAGCACAAATATAAGACCTATGATCAATATGGGTACTCTGGGAGAAAGCCTGTGTCTTTTCTTGAAAGAAGGTGAGGATACTGTTGAAATGAATACAATAATTAGTGCTTTGTCATGGGGCTCATGGAGGGGGTTGGGTGGCAGATGTCAGAAACACATGGACATCTCCCAAGTGAACAGCAAGAGATATTAAAAAAAAAAAACAAACCAACAATTGAGGGTCATAACCTGACAGGTAATCAAGAAATTGAAATGTCTGAAGAATGACAGAATTTTGAGACCAGATGGGATCCGGCATGCTGGAAAAATATGGCATTCAGAGACATGGGGGAAAGAGTAATCACTTTAGTGCCCTGCAGATTTATAATGTATATCCATAACAGCAGCACCTGTGAATGCAAGTGCACTGTATGAATTCATTCCATCATTTATAACTTCTGAGTGCATAGCAAATTTACTTTGCTTTTGTTTTTGTTTCTAGACAAAAAACTTACATTATTTGGATTTTTTGAAGTTGCCTTTCTTTCTCTGACTCTTCATAATTTCAGTCTGGATTTCGTTGCCCTCCTCTTTTGTTCTGACTGCCACTTCACAATTGAACCACAAATGAATCCACTTACAACCTCTTTATTTCTTCATTCGTACAGAAAGTGAACAAAACTAACACTTATGATTATCCTCCTCCTGAAGCCACAGCCCACCATGGTAAATTCCCATTCAGAATGTCTGTGGTGACAGCCAGAGTAATTCTTTGTTCTGAAGCACCCAAATAATTCCTCAACCCATTTGTTTGATGAACAACACCTTCATGTGTTTCAGTAAAAGAAATGGTTTCTCTGTAGCAGGTTTAAAATTGTGTCATTAAAATCAAATTGGAATAAAACAAAGGGCACTTCTTGTGTACCATGCAATGTATGCAGGGTTGAATGTATCTGAGATATGAGATGAGGATGCAGAGTTTGCAGCTGCTTCCCCATTATGGGATCAGAAATACACACTGTGCTAGCAATGCTGATCTTTTCTGGTTGTACAGGTTGAAATTCTGAGTTTGAGAATGAAGACAGAATCCACAATTGTAAGAATAGACCACTTTCAGGTGTTCTCCAAAAAAGGTCAAAATTTTACCTCAATTCAACCAGCCCATCTGCAAAATAGACATAATAATGTTATGCATTGCTAGTGAAGGAATCTATTTTTTTTTTTAGTTTTTTTGTGTTGTGTTTTTTTTTTTTTTTTTTTTTTTTTTTTTGTAGTAAGGAACTGGAGACAGGATGTCCTGCCAGAGGAATGCTAGCTGTGGGGTGAGTGCATGAGTGAATGTGATACAACAGCAGGCACAAGTTTTTTTGTTGTTTTTTTTTCTTTTCTTCTTCTGCAGCCAGAGTCTTTTTGTTTCCACAGTATTGTGCAGCTTTCTGAAAACCAGCCAGGAAGGTAGTGTGGATCTCCAGCTTGAAAGGAAAGGCATTTGCTTCATCCTCCTCCAGAGGCTGGTGGGGAGGGAGCACGAGCCAGCACCAAGGGGTGTGGAAATGCACCCCAAGAGAGTGTGGTGCCACCAGCAGCCCCCTGCTCAGCTCAGATGCTGCAGCCACAGGCACATCTCTGCAAAGAAACCTTCAGTTAACACGGAGCTCCTGCAGCGTCTCTTACTCAGGCAGCTCTGCTTAAAAAGGCTGGACTCACTGCTAAAGCCAGTCTGGTGATGTAAACTTGGGCCTGGTGCCTCGAAAGCATTTCTTTAGGTGTCTGATTCCTCTTGTAGTTAGACATCCACCACCTTTGAGGAATTGCATCTCAACCAAGGTCATTTGATAAAGAAATGCTATATTGTCATAAAAATAATGTAATAGTTATTTTTTTCATGCATCTCAGCACCTCACATTTATCTATGCAGGCCTCCTGAATGATAGGAAATTATTGTCTCTGCTCAGAAACATGGTATTAGGGCATATAGTAGCTAGTTAGGTCTGTTGCCTAAATTCACACAGCGAATCCAGCATCTTAGCTAGGTTTAAATCCAGGTCTCCCAAGTCCAAGCCCGGTGCATTAGATAGGCTATCTTCCTCCTCTGGAAAGGTGACTGGAAAGGCTCTGGAGCAAGAAACGTGCACTGCTTGTCTAACTGCAGCAGTAGGAAAAAAAATTAAATACTACTCAGAGTCAGGCTTGGGGAAATTCTGATTTAATTATGAAAAGTCAGCATGAATTCACGAAAGCAAGCTTGTGCTTATGACTCCGCTGATGGGATTTTTTCAGGGTGGATAATAAAAATATCTGATAACAGGAATCCATACATACTGTTTAACTAGATTTTTCTGTAGAAAAGTCAGGTTCTTTGTGTTAAATGTCTGACTTTGGGAAGCAAAGGGATGCAAAAGAAATCCCCTTTTAACTTCTGCCTATGACAGCTTTCCATTAGAAACTACAAAGGCTTCTCTCTCGCATCACAGAGACAGGGATGAGGAGACAGCTTTAAACCTCCGGGAGCTTCGAAATGAGATCAAGAACACTCGAAAGAGGAAATTGCTCATGGGGCCACGCACATTGGGACTCACCAAGTTGATGCAAGTCTGTCAGTGCCTGCTGGCGGCCCCTGAACATATTCTTCATCAGCCCCTTCACCTCACAGACAGTTTGCCCTTGGCTGAGGAGGTGCTTGCAGCCACAGGAGGTCTGGAGACCCTGGCCAACTCCTGCCCCACAGGGAAAGACCATTTCAGATACACCCCCTTTGTTACTATTCTGTTTCTCTGAATTTGCAATGTCAGCCTTCTTGGGATATCTAATTTCAATAAGCCATGAACTAGCTCAAATATTTTTTCAAGAGGTAACCGTGTATGCTAACAGTTTAACATGTAAGGATGTGACTAAAAGAGAGTCACAAGGATTAGTGTGAGGATCAATTTTCTTCACTTTATATATCAATGACCTGGAAGAAAGAAGATGTAGTAAGTGGATTACACTTGCTGATGATATAAAGTGAAGGGGCAGGCCAAACAAAGAAGGAGGGGCAACAAAATTCAGAATATATAGTTTAGGGTTTGGAGACAGCTATGTAGCTTCTAAGTTTCAAACTATGTAAGGTAATGAGTCTGGGAATGAAGCAACAAAATGAGAGACTATCTACTCAATAGCCACGCATTACAAAACATTACAGAAGTGCAGTATATGTGGTTAGTGGCAGAGAAAGCTCTAACAGCAAAAGTGCTGAACAGCAGAAACTGGAAAAAAAAAATCCCAAAACTGGAAAAAAATCTAAAAACTGTAAGACAGAGAAAGGTAACTGTAAAGCAGGAAAAAATATTCAAATGCTGTAAATGAGACTAGTTTTATGACAAAATATTGCATATTTCTAACCAGCTATGAAAAATATGTTGTGGGAAAAAAAATGGTAGAAGAGGCCTCTGCCAGAAACTGACAGCTGTTGAAATATCTTGATTATCCAGGGACTGGAGATGAAATCCAGGTTAGTACGGCTGAGAACAGAAGATTAAAAGGAGTCCTTGGTGCAGTACACACAATCCCAAAGGGAAAAGAGAGGCGAAAGGACAGGAGTCTCTGGGAGCTGTGGCACTGCCAAGGACAGGGAGGCACGGACATCAGCGGAGGGTGGGCACCAGGCAGGACTTGTGTGCTGTGGAGTGGATTCACCTGACAGAGCAAGGGCAGCACAGGCGCTAGAAGAACAGACAATCTAAAGAGTGGTTTGGCGTGTATTGTCCGGCCCCCGGCGGGATCGGTCACAGCCTGGCGCGGCTGCTCTGCCCCACGGGTGTCCACGCCCTGTCGGAAGCCCAGGAGATGAATGGAGATCTCTGTGCTGGCCGCAGCGAGGGCTGGATGGGATCCCACGTGGAGAGCGGCCTCGCTGTGCTCTGATTTTCCTTGCGGCAGCCGCTGAGGAGCTCCCTGGCCTGTGCCCTGTGCCGGCTGCTGCGCGGTGCCGCCGCTGGGGCGGCTGCCCGCGGCTCTGTCGGAAGCTCGCACTGCCCCGGCCGCCCCCGGCCCTCCTCTTTCCTTTGCTCTGCGTGTGATGTGCGCTTGCTGCTCATCTGTCACAGCCATTATGTCGTGTNCGCCGCCGCCGGGCCCTGAGCGCGGCCCAGGCCGAGCCGAGCCCGCACTGCTCCGCTGCCCGTCCGCGGGCACCTCTCTGGCTGACAGTGCCCCCGGGTAATTGCTGTCGCCGAACGGGACCTTCTGGGCCCTCTCTGACACACATCACACCTGGGCGACTCCTGACATCTGCTGCCAGCTGCGTCCCGAGCTGCTGCTCCCGCAGTGCTGCGCCACTGGCCCGGGGCAAGGCGGGCGCGGAGGGTCAGTGCGTGCCCACTGCCTCACCTGCTGCTGCCGAAGAAAAAGACCCCGCTATACAGATTTCGTGATTCACTGGTCCTAGCAGAATTTCCTGAGCCCGAGTCTGAGCGGGCTAGAAATTTCAGTGGTGTTTTCTTCTCAGCCTTGAAATAAATGTTAACTGAATTGTGAAAAGCAAACTATTGACCATGTTTGTCAGAACAGATTTGTGCTAACAATATTCAACCTTGCACTATTCCCTGTCTTGCTTCTTTGCTTCAAAACGTTTTGGATTCAAATCCTTTAGCTGATACTCCGTGATCAATTTTGCTTTCCCAAGTGTTGACAATAATTCCGAGCCAATAATTGCAGATCTGCCCTGCAGTAAGCATGCCCATCCACAGCCCTCACCACGACCAGCCCAAGGGAAGCAACCCTTCACACAGCTTGCAGAAAGGACTCAGAAACACAACAGTGTCCTATGCAGTGCAAAAGGAAGCAGATGGGGAGTCCTGGTCCTTTGCCAAGCTCAGGTACAGACCCAGCTTGCTCCCTGCCAGTATCTTCTGAGTCAATCTGAATGCATCACGAACCAGGGAGTCACAAACTGTATTTGATTAGTTATAATACTAAAATGAATGGAATCATTTGGGTTGTGTGACTTTCCCTATGACAGATAATGCCAGAAGCAACGAATTCCCTAGTGGGTATATATGATTAATGTATGATGAATTTATAATATTTTTGCTTTTGACAGACTTTCAGTAGAAATTGAGACCTGGTCTGCTATCACACTTTCCAAATAAAATTGCACTTTTACTTTTTGAGTTAGAAAACTTGCTGATAAGCCAGAAAAGATCAGAGAAATAGATGCATTTGGGAGAAGATTTTACTTTATCATTGGGTCTTTGTTCCAAGCAATTTCTGCATCTTAGGGATCAAGGTGAGCCTCCCATAATGCACCTGCTAGTAAGCAGGTATTAAAAGGAAGTCTTTCTAGGCATTTATCTGTGAGACATCAGACTGTAAGATGAAAAGATGACCTAGGGATTTGCTGACCATCACAGACAATGCCTTGCTATGATTAAAGCTACGTATGTTACCTGGACAAAGCTACATCAAAGTGCTAATTAGGGAACATGTACTTCTAACTGGTACCCTCTGAGGCTAATATGCTTTCATTTGTGTTGAAAACCGTGACTGATGCACAGAATCAGTGTGAGCTAGAAAGATATATCTGTATAATGGACAGTATTACTGTACTCTCATCTTTTCTGTGATATATTCTCTTTATGCAGAGAAACAAAATTTGTGTTTATCTCACAGGGCTGAGACATCCAATTAGAGAGCCTTGTCCTACAAAATCATCTTTCTGAAAGTAAAAATGAAAGAAAATTGGTTTGATTCACTTATTCCTGATGATAAGTACTTAACTATCAGTTTTCAGGAGATTCTAATACTATAATATTCCCCAAAGGCTTGTTGTAATGGGGATAGACCACACTTGCACAAAGAAGAAGGGAAAAACATCACCCACGCATTGTACATGAATATAGATGCTCTTAAAAAAACCTGTGTAGTTTACCAAGGCAAGCAGTTGATAGCTAACTGGTGAAGCAGTTCATAGAAGAATCACATCCCTTGGTGATGAAGCAGCCAGGACACAGCATGTGCTGTGTGTGAGAGGTGCTGCCTGGTTTGCAGCACCTCGTGCCCTGAATGCCCCTCTGGTTGTGGCAGGGCTGTTGGGAAGACAGCAGTGCCTCTGCTTGGGGGAATACTGCTTTCCTCTCCAGAACTGACACATAACAGACAGGGGTACAACAAATCGAGTCATACTAAAGTGGGGAGGGACATTATTCATCCTCAAGCAAAAAGCATCCAGCTATTCTCCTACTGAGTCATAAAACTGCATACACTTAAGTGTAAAAGAAACCAGACCTATCTCTTCAATTCAGACAGTTTTGATACTCTTTTATCTAAGAAACAACAGAACCCAATTGTTTCTTGGTTGGGCGTAGACCATTTGGAGGCCATATGGACATCCAGGTTTTATGGCACATGCAAAGGATATTTTACAGTAACAAGTCTACACTCTCAGTACTTCTTCACTGAGTGAGGCTGCAGGGAGATCAAGTAAGTTTTTCTTTAAAGAAAATACAACAGTAGGACTAATGCTGCTAAGTTCATTAAATCTACTGTTCCACTTCATCTGGTATAGGTAAGGATAGAAAAGGTCTATTGAAATGACTGCAAAGGTGACAAGCCTTCACAAACTCAGCCGCTTTCATTTATTACTTATTTGAAGAAGTAATTACAGTTCTTACTTCTTGGCTAATGCCTCCTAATGGTCACTTCATTCTTGAAAATTTTACAGTACTTTGACAGCTGGAAGGTAAGGTAATTGTGTAAAAATGTTTATCAGGAATGGCCCAATAAAAATATTTTCTTTCAGGCTATGAAGGCCTATGCCTATCTTTTTCTGCAGAGAGGTGGAATGGAGTACCTTGTGTCATAGGGTGCAGACAAGAGAGACACGCAATGGGAATACATAATGATAATTTAGCCCAGGTGCTATGAACGTGAAAGGCCATTCTGGCCAAACAATGCTCTGCCAATATTAGCTCCTGATTTTTCTTTGGATGTTTCGCATGGAGAGCAGAGTTTCTTTCATTCTTTACACAAAGCAGTTTCAATTTGTATTTGAGAAAACTAGAGGCAGCACTCTCTGCTATTCACTTACCACACTCTGCTTCCACTGCAGAGGTGTTAGTTAAAGACGTGGGTGCGTGAACAGCTCTGGAGTGCCCAGCCATGGCAGGGATGCACACACATCTCCCAGAGGTGCCGGGGCTAGGGGGAGTGTGAGGTAGAAAACAGTTCTTTTGTCAGTAAAAGCTCAATTGGATTGAAGCACTAATGGCCTGGCTAGGAAAGGAATTATAGCTGGGGAAGGGTTTCAGTACTTGGCCCATCACTTGTCTAACAGAAATGTCATCGTAATCAGAAATGCATCATTTCCAGTGCAGGCATATCAGAAATCTTTGGGTTGTCTCTTAGGGCTGATTCGCTACTTCCAGTGACAAAGCAAATGTAGACTTTAAAACCACAGGCTCCTGACTCAGCGTCATCAGTAATTGAGCTGTTAAAGCAGTTCCTTCTTGTTGAATGGCACTTTGTTCACAACTAGAGCCTGTGGCATGAAGACCATTTTTCTTTTAAAAACTAGACTGTTCTATACTAAAATTCTCCCAATATAAACATGCTTTTCAAACCTCTTGTTTGCTTTGTCAATGTGTAAAATCCCATTTTTTCCACATATTCACAATAATTCAAACTTAGGTGTCAATCACTTTTTCATTCCCAAGAAACAATTTTGTACCATGGAATACATTTGATTCCTGTCACGGCACAAAGTGAACTATTTGAAAAGGATAAATAATACTTAAGGAAATATATTTTTCCCTGCTTCTGCCATACTGCTTTAAAAATTCTATTTCCCATTGTATTTTCTCCTACAACCTGGCTTTGTGATGCTGCTGTTTGCATGCAGAAGCTATTTAAGTGGAACATTGCACCTCACTTGTTCAGAGCTTATAATGAAGAAAAATGTGCAAAAGCATTACTTCTCAAAAAACAGATAAGTAAGCATACTGCCTGTCAAATTTTGTCACCCATGCTTGGCAGACAAAAAAATAAACAACTGCATAAGCCTGGTACAAGAGTCTGCAATCCGCAGGGCGTGAAATGTCTTGGGGACTAAGTTTGTATTCTGCATTTCTTCATACATCTCACTAATTCTCTGCCTCTTTTCCTAGGCTGCAAAATCTGCAGTGTATTGCAAAGCAGTGGCTGCAAGGCCCCTTAAATGTATCTGGGATCAATCCCTTATGAGGTATTACCACATTGGCTCAAACCCCAACCTGCTCAGTGATATTTAGACTTTTACATCAAGCTGATAAAAGGCAAAGAAGCATTACACCAAGGCATTCAGCACAGAGTATGCATTGCTTCATAACAAAAAAAAAAAAAAAAAAAAAAAGAGGGAAAGGCTTTTTTAGTTTATCTGCTCTCATAAACAGCCAGAGGTAAGAAAACTGCTATTAAAACTATTATGCTACTCTTTCCCCGTATCTGTCTCACGCTAGTTCTCTGTGTTACTCATAGCATCTGGCAGTGTTTTCACTTAAAACAGGGTTGCTGTTTGTTTTTCTTGCCAGCTCTGCAATCCAGATCTGCTTTTATTTGGGGAAAGTGAGACTATTTGGTGATGCTCCTGACAGAAAGACAATAAGCAGTTTGTATGCATGCCATGTTCGTGGGCTCACTGCTCCGCTGGGTAAAGGCACTGTGCTGCAGGAGAGAAAGGCAGAACCGTGGCTGTGCCCTGCAGTCACTCCCGAAAAGCTGGAGCCAGGACAGGGGGTGCTCTGTGCTCCAGGCCCAGCCTCCAAAAGGGTAGCACACATGTATTTTCTGCCACCCAAAAGTCACTGAGAGTACTGGCTCCTCTGGCTTTCCCCTTTCCTGATCTGACATCTCCTGTTTCCAGAGATGGAGAAAAGGTGTCTGAAAGCACAAAAGGGGAAATCTCAACCTAAAACCTCATTTAAAGGAGAAGCTAACTTGCAGTGTGGTAGTGAACAGCAACACTATCCTGCTTTGGAGGGCTCAGAGGGGGAGCAGAGATGTGTGTGAGATGTTGCACTTAGAAAAGGCAGCAATTTTGGCTCTTCTGTTAGCAGCCAATTATTCTGAGTAACAGGGCAAATCATAGGTACGATTCTTGAGTTCCCTCCCTACCTGGCCATGGAGAAACAGCAATGGGGGGCTCATGAATCATGAAGATAAGTATGATGCAGTGCAACAGATTTGACAAAATATTTCCTCAAATTCCCTCTAAGTGCAACGATAAGTTCTCCCTTCCCATGCCTGTCTGAGCAAGAGACGTGACAGCCCCAGAGTGAGAAGAGATAACAGAAAGTGTAGAAAATAAATTAATCCTGTACTAACCATATGAAAATACACAAAGCACAGAGCACAGCTTCTTGAAGAGAGGAGCATTTTGCTTTGTAAATTCAAAGCAGAGGAGCAGATATTTTCTGCTTTCAAGAACACTGCAATACCCCTCGTCTTCCACAGCAGGCTGAAAACCAGCATGAGGGGAGGAAATGAGGACCAAAACTAAAACAAAAGCTTGTAGCATCCAGGTGCTCAAGGGAGAGAAATTTCCCTATAATTATGAAGTTGCTAGTATAAGTTTTGTAGTAGAAATGCTGCTCCATTAAAAAACAGGCTAGGTTTTCATGCCAGTATTTTCCAGATTTGTCCTTCCAACATTAACTTAATTCCCTGAAGAAACTGGAAGATCAGGTTTTTCATTAAATATTTTTCATGTGTTCTGAAATTAGGGTGTCAGTGATCAGAATTTAGACTAGATATTAGCTGTATGCTTTAAAGTATGTCTCTCCTTGTAGCAATTTTCGATGCCTATAAGCAAGTAAATACAGAAATATGTGAAAATAGGAGTGTTTTCTTTTTTACTAGTTCAATTTTAGTTAACTAGTTCAGGAAAAAAATGGTCAAGTGTAATATTATATTTGGAGTTATTCCTTTCTTCATGATCTTCAGAGAGGTTACTTGCAGGTGCAGAATGGAGATTATATCCTAACACACTCTTGTGCTATATCATGCTGAGCAGGTATACCTGAACTACTTGTGGGGGTATCAAATATTGGAAGGAAGGAAGAACAAGGTTCTGCCATTATGACTTTCTGTGATATACCCATGGGATAGAATGGGAAATATTAGCTGTACTGAGTGGAACAGCTAGTTATCACCAATTTGCTGAAAAAAAAAATCCTATTTCTCCAATTATATGAAGTTCCTGAATGATTTTTCTTATGGGTCAACATTACTTACTGCACCGTATGTGCCAATATTCCTCTGCTGCTTATTTATGAGCAGTATGTTGCTAGTATCAATAGTCAGTATTTCTTCCCTATGCACTATTTGCTTAAAAGCAAAGTTTAAGGGCTTGATGAAATTGTCTTCCAGGAAACTTATTTGTACTTGCCTTCTGAAAAAGGAGCTCTGACACAGATGATATTAATGCACTATGAAGGTGGATATGACTGTGAGTATCTGCACCTACAAATAATAGTGAAATAGAAATTTAGAATAAGCTTTTAAATAAATTTTAAATCCCGAATTATTGGAAAGTGTTTATACTTCTACCTGCATCAGCAAACAGGTCATCTGTATGTAACTGGTTTTCACCAGTAGAAGAGCTTTCCAATGCAATAGGCTGAGTCCTGGGGAAATTTCCTTTCATTTCATACAATTTTCCCCACAAGTGTATGAGTGAGATACCTTGACTTAATGATGTCATTTCAGTGCCAGGCTCTTCAGTGGCAATTACCAAAAAGGAAAAAAAAAAAAAAAGAATGAATTCCCTGGGTGCTTTTGTTAGTTCTTCGTTATTTTCTCTTTGAAAATTATTCTTCCATACTTCATCTTGAGCTGCCTTTTTTCACGCTGAATAACCCTATTGCTTCTGCTGAATACACGGACATGACCACCCACACTTAGAAAAACCTTACCTCTTGCTGAGCTCCTCTGAAATGGTAGGCAGCAGGGCTCATACAGCAATAAAACTTCATGATCACAGGGGAAGGAAATCGCACAAGGCTGGGAATCCTCCTGCTGTTTCCATGTGATTTCCTAATTTCAAAATAAGCTGAGAAATAATAGGGGGGAAGTATATTGTGAGAGTTTCCTCTGTGCTCTTCTGCAATTTCCCACCTAGCCTGTCGTGAGTGCAAGGAACTCTATTAAAATGCTACCCCAAAATCAGCAGCTTGGCAGCCAGTCTAACAAGCAGGAAAACTTTATTCTCCAATTTTGTAAAAGGAAGTTTTTCTCATGGACTAAGGAAGTGGAATCAAAGAGGGTTACACTCTCTGGCTTTTAATTTTTTTTTCTGCCTCCCTGCAGGAATGAGATCCTGATCTGGAGCATGTGAAAGGTTATACTTGTTTACACTTAGCCCTCAGTTTGGTCCAATATTCAGGTGAGATCCAGCTGTGATGATTTCAGAACCTGTCCACACAGACGGTCAGAAAAACCCTGGCAGTTTGGGGACTGGGATACGGACACAGTGCTGGTTTATCAGATAAATACCAGACAAAGTGCTGGTTTATCACTAAGAACATCTGCTGTGTACCACCTTTCCAAGGTATATGGAATAAGGAGTTTTGTGGCCGCAGCCATTCATTTTACTCTTTCACTTTTGCCTTCCCCATAAGCCTATTTCTGTAAAGGGTCAATCTGTCCATTGATAATTCAATCTAAAAGAGGATATTTTCAATTTGAGTTTCATATAGAGCAATAATTTTAGGGGTACAGACTGAAAGGTAGGTAGAGTTTGTTTCATACTACAAATACCACATTGGTGGCAAAGTTACTTAGAAAAATAAAGATTCCGTTTTCTTAAAAAATAGATAAAATAGCAAGTGTTTTAAAACATTTTCATTATGAAAACCAGGGCAAGCCCAGATTTACTTCTCCACCCAGAGGACTGTCAGCTTTACACTGCATTATGAACAACACAACAAAATCAGCCATGAATTATATTACTGGGTGTGTCATATACACATTTGAAGTATCTCTATTCCAATGTACCATTTTCCTCTACACCTTGGTACAGTAAAATCTCTCAAGTCATCCCATCAGCCACAAATCACTTTTTGGAGTGGCTTTTTTTGTTTGTTTTTGCTGGTTGGTTTGGTTTGGCTTCTTTTTTCTTTTACTTCAGAACAGCCTATTAACATTATTTGAACATGTGTTTTCTGTGGTTTCCTTTTCCTTTCTCTGTCTCTAAATTGATTGTTTAAAGACTAACCCGCTGAAGGAAGCAAATGAAAACTGACATCATATTGCGTCAGATGATTAAGTGTTTGAGAATTTTTATTTCAAAATACAGTGGATTGTTGTCCTTTAGACAGTGGATTTTTACTGTGTTACCACCTAATGAGAGCACATGTGGTCTTCAGAACTGAAGTCACAGAGGGGCACTGCTTTTAAATCCCATTAATTTTCTGATAGACGTGTTACTTGCTTTTCCCTCCCCCTCCGCAGAGTTTCAGCACCTTTAAACACCTCAGAAGAAGTGATAATGCTTTACTTCACAGAAAATGTCCTTGGTACAAACTGGCCTGCTACAACAACAGCCAGAGTACCACTGTGCTTTGCCACTGCTCTTGCTTCACTCACTATTTATTTAAAGCCTGTTATGAAAGCTGGTTGCCAAAAAAAAAGGCCAGGAGAATGGGGATAATATGTACCCTGGGGGGGTCACAACTGCTGGGAAGTGGAGCTCAGCCATGGCAGGCCACTCTGCTGCCTCTCCTGGTGCTCCAGTCTCTCACTCTCTGGGTAGGCTGGGCTCCCCCACCGCACATTAGTGCAGGCTGAATCCCATAGTGGGACTGTTGCTCAGCAACAGCGGTGAGAACAATTTGGTTTTGGACCATTCAGAAGATGATTACATTTGCGGCATGTTCCCCCCCGCCTCCTCTCCCCTTCCCGGTACCTATTCCTGGATATTGTAAATATTCATCTGAGTTTTGCATATACAGTAGTTTCCCCTCTAGGTAAAAAACATACCAGCCAAATGAGCTTTTAAGAGTACTTTACTCTGATGCATGCCTACATTTCCTCTCATTCAGTAGGTATAATGTTGCACATGAAATGGCTTTGTTGGGCTTCTGGGGGGTTTATTTGTTTTGTCTATGTCAGACAAATTTCAGCTGGAGCGGGGCGGGCTCTTTATGACAGTGCTGCTTCATTGCTTTGTGTGAGGCACGTAAAACAAGTGAAGTATTTAAATAGTTGTGAACACCTGAATGACTTTAAAGCATTTGAGTAAGAGATAGGTTCAGATCTCTAGATTTCCAATTTCCTTCCTAATTGTTTCTTTATCTACACATCTTTCAGCATCCCATTAGAAAACCAGTCCCACACTCTCAACTTAAAAGAGTTTGTCTAGAGACTATAATGCAATACTTAAATATTTGTCATACATTTCCCTGAGCTTTCACTCTCAGTAGTAATTTATTCTGAATCTTCCAGTCTTCTTTCCATTAACACATACATAACAGTTGCAAGGGTAACTCTCCAGGTCAGCCATCCTTATCCACCCACCCTTTTGGCAAGGCCTTCTTCCACTGCCGCTAGACAGCAGACAGAACACTCCTGGTCCTTTTGTCTTTAGTGCCTCCTTCATGCCCTGCAGAGCAGCGTACAGACACCCACCCATCCGTGCCATGATCACAGAAGCTAACTTGGATATTCTATTTACAAACATCACATGCAACCTTCCCCTTATTTCTTTCCCCCAGACATGATGGAAAACAAGAAGGGAGGGAGAAATAAAAACTAATTCAGAAATCAAGTTTTACCCTCTAAGACCAATATGGATGTTTGTGTGTGTGTGTGTGTGTGTGTTTTCAGTAACTCTGGGTCCCAGCCCACTGAATCACATCGACATGTTACTAATTTAAATATAGAAGATCAGCAATTCCATTATTGTGCTTTTAGTGAGATATGTGCTTGTGTATCTTACCAACTCAGTCAAGCATAGGTTGTTCTCTTCTGGTGTAGATGTACAACAGGAATGTGGCATTTTTGCCCAACCCCTGCTACACCTTTCCTCTCTCATCTTATTTCTGGCCTTGATAGTCCTCTGTGGCAGTGAAGTGACCCACTGGGAACTTCCAGCTTACAGGGAAGGGAAAAGGAAGAAAGTGGCAAATCTGGCATTTCCCTCAGTTTTTCAAGGGCACCTTGTTCTGCCTTGGCTGCATCCTGGCGCTCTGGATGCCCTGTGGAGTAGCAGAGCAGGCGGTGGGGCACAGGGGCTGGCAGGGACTGTGACACCCACCCAGCTGCCCACCAGCCCCCCGGACCCTGCAACATCCGAGCCTTGAGCTTATCCCTCTCCACAGCACAGCACGGCTCCTCGCTCGTGCAGCCTTGTCCTGGAACCTCTGATGGGGATCCACACCACACACAAGAAACCTTTTATAAACTGCAGCCTGCAGGGCGTTCTTGCCAATAGTACACACACACACACACACACATACACACACACACACACACACACACACACACACACAGACACAGAGACACACACACAGACACACACA
>VZRO01008067.1:994433-1080937 GCA_013397915.1 Daphoenositta chrysoptera
CACACACACACACACACACACACAGAGACACACAAAGTCAAATGGCACTTGGATAAGCTTCAGACTCCTCTTCATGCATGCCCAATAACCAAAGACACTTTTCCTTCCTAGTTAGCTGCATTAGAGCAAACACTAATACAAGGTTGACCTAAATACAAAACCGGGGGATTTTTCCCACTTTCATCATTCCAAGCTGCATTTGTCATATAAGTGCACATTTTTGGATTTTAAACATTTTTTTTTTAAAAAATCCAAGTTAAAAGTTAATCAGTGAGGTTATCTTCATAAAAATTACTAGGTATCGATGCTCAATTCCAACCAGATATTTCCTCATTATATTGAAGGAACGAATTACTAACTCCTGCTGCAATGAACTTCTTGATACAACATGCATTTATCCAGGCCCCATGGGGGTCATTACAACGAGATTCACCTCTGTGTGTGTGCCTGTATATATTTAAAAATAACCCCCTCAGATCTCTCCTTTGGTCTTTCAGCAGGGAACATATCAAACAGCTACAGCAAATCTCATACACACATCAATATCATGCTAACATTGTTGAGTTTCACTGAACCCTATGCCAAATTAACTTTTACAGGGCAATTACAAAATCTTATAATCATGCAAATTAGTAGTTAGCAGCTTACATCTTCCAATTAAATTGCCACCTGCTATTCCAAGATCCAAGTTAGCCACGATAAACTTTTCCTTTTTCTGTTTTGAAGCGAGACTCTTTATGTGGAGAGTCATCAATGTATGGATTAGCCTTCTCAGGGACAGGGGTCCAACTTGAAGCAATCACAGGCAGGTTATTTCAGCAAGATAATAAAACCCAGACCATAGTGTGAAGAGAAAAGGGCATTAACCCTGGAGTTATTATCAAATTTGAGTGTCCACGTGCACTCCTAAGCTCAGGGTCACATCCTGTCTGCAGCATAATCCTGCACCCAGACAAGATCCAGTCGTCATCTATTCCCTCTCACCTTCTTCCTCCCTTTCCCTCCCTGTGTGAAGAAGAAAAGCCATTACTACATGGGCCAGGGTTGGCCTCCGACTCCTGGAAATCAGCACAGTCTTCCCCAGCACAGTGACCCTCTTTCTACTTGGTCCACAAACACCCAGGTGCCCTGTACATTCTTCCTTACAGAATGAACACATGGCACATTTCAAAGCTTTCTTCCAGCTCGCTGCAAGGTAGAGAGTGGGATAAATTCATCAGTGGATGTAATTTACTTTAACATAAGGCAAGAAGATGAGGACATTTACTCTATTTACAGGAAAAAAAAATGGGGCTTTAAAGAGTCAACCTCCTGAGTTTAGCACAGCAAAACCATCAATCTTTGTTACTTATGAAGTACAGATTTTGTAGAAATGAAGATTTTTTTTTTTTTCCTAAAAACAAACAGAAGAAGAACATACCGCTTGGGCTCCTAAAACAGCAAAGATGCCAAAATGCACTGTGACCTGCAGAATTAACTATGGTGATGAAAATCAAACATCTCAGAAAACAAGTCAGGGCCAAAGCATCGCAGACAATGAGAACCAGTGCCAACTCTGGCATATGTTACGGAATTAAATTCTTCTTTCTTTACCATATTCTCTCCCTTACCTCTCTGCCCCTCAAAGGGCACCCACAAGGCTTGACTTGCACACAAGGACAGGTTCTATGTGCTCATAAGGCAGCACTGCCTGCAGTTTCCAAGAGGTCAGTTGTCAATGGTTTGTAACCATCAGTGCTGTTCTTCAAAATCAGTTTAGCTGATGTAATCTGTCCTGATGATATTCATATGGCTTGGACAGAAAGCTGGCCTGCTGCAGAGGGCTGCAGCTTCTCAAGTTTTTGAGGAGTCATTAGTGACTTGTGGCCAGCAGCACGGGTTCTTCTGAGGGAAAGTTTTTCCAGCCAGCTTGGTGGATCTCCCCAGCTATTGAGCGCTCCCACAGCCAAACCCCAGTTCTGAGTGTGTTTCTGTCACGGCAGTGTGAGTTTGGTGGCTTGTTTGGAGTGACTCCTTACTTAGTCAGCCCCGCTATAACGGTTCTTTTCTGACTCATAAAATTCCTTACAACTAAAAGGAATTGGGGTTTGCTTTTGTTATTTTAAATGAAAACTAAACTTCTGAAGAGAAAAAATAAACAGCTACTGAGCTGTAAAAATGGACTCTTATTACTTCTGCCACCAGTCTCACTGCAGCTGTTCGTTACCACAGCCATACAGCATAAGTTCAGCACAGAACATGAGTATATCCCTAAAAAAAGGTAACAGAAACTATAGATGCCTTCATTCAGAGTATGCTCTCCACTAACTTCCCTCTTCCTAGACATGACAAATGCAACATTATCTCTAAGAATATGTAGATTAGACGTCTTGTCTTTGGAAACACCAGTGTTTAAAAACTCTGAATATTTAAGAAACATCTCATTCTCAAGGATTTGCCAATGGAGTTTCAACATGACTGAGATTTTGATTCGTGGCTAAAAACAGCTTTTTTTTTTTTTTTGTTACACAGCTAGTTTAGATTGAATATCAGAATACCAAATGGCTACAGAAATTCCTCTCTTGCCTTATAGCCCAGCATTTCTATGGATAAGACAATACATTTGGAATCAGTAGCAGTTGTAGTTTGTTTACAATCAATGTACCAAAGCACCTTTTTCATACATGGAAACAGGGAGAGTAAAGAAAACATGGTTCTTGTGCCAGATAGATGTGAAAGATTACACAGCTGCAGTGTCTTGAGGTTACAAAGCTGCCAGTTTAACAAGCAAGATAAGCAGCAATGCTGATGCATTTATGGCAGTTTAGACATTTATATTGCATTTAAAAAGAAATGTAATGAACCAATCCATAAATAGTATGGGGATCATAGGTTTATTGCTGCCTCAGTGTAACAGAACCTTATGATACAAAAACATGTCAATAAGAAACTCCTGTGTTAATGGCATTGGCAATAAGCTCTTTGGGGCAGGGCTTGCTCTGCTGGTGTGTGAGCATGGGCAGAGGGTAGCACAAGGCACCACTCGTCTGGCTGGGACCTTGAGCTGCCATTGTAATGTAAATATTAGAAAATAACAACGGGAGATCTGAAAGCTACAACAGCCTCTGACAGGAAACAGATCATTATCTTGAACAATATGTTCAATTAAAATTTGTTTAATAGTTGGGACCTAATCTGGATATCTTGTATGCATGTCAATAGATTTTGGAGCGTGTCCTTGGACATGGCAGATTGCAAATGTTCTGGATGAAGCCGTTCAAGTCTATAAGCTGTTTTGGAGGAAAAGTTGGAAATCACAAGGATCTACTAGCTCATTAGACTTTAAGGTAGTGAGATATTTTCTTATTTAATTTAAGAAAAGGTATGTCAAGTAATAAATTAAATTCCTGCTTCTCAATATGTACATCCAAAAAGCAATTTACTCTGATTTATTGATTGGAGAAACAAAAAATATGTAAAAGTTACTACTGTAAAATCCTTTTTACTGTCCCCAGTCATATGTAAATGGTAAACATTTTCATTTTGTAGTGCTGTCATACGTTACCAAGTGGGGCAACTTTTCCTACATGTCAAAATGGCTTTGCACCATTTCTGTGATAAGGAGAGTGCTGAGACAACTCTGAGCTGTCATCACTGAATTCTCACCCGTCTCCACGTCACGCAGTGCTGTTCAAGGATAGAGCTGTTGGCTTCTCCCCTTGACCAGCCTAGACCTTTATAGCATAAGTGAACAACATACTACAGGTTAAAAGCAATTTCCCTGCCAAAAACACTTTTCTGACTGGGGACTTCCTGTAAAAATTCTGGCTCCAAGAGCGAAGTAGAAGAGGGTATGCTAAATACTTTACTACTTAATTTTGAAAGTGATGACGCTCTCCAAAATAAATACTGGAGAGATTCTTAAGCAATATATGCTTTGGACTGTAGCTGTAGGCTGGCACTCAGCCACAGTTAGGTGGTGTTTGGTTCTGGTTTCCCAGCCAACCTCTCATGAGTGAGTGTTAAAATGTGCGGTGAAAGAGTGATGAGGAAGAAGTGATGAGAGAGAAGTTGAGATTACCTCTCTGTCACAAATTGCCCTGCTAAGGTCAAAGTCAATGTTATTAGAAGGGAAAGCTGATCAGAATTCAATACTAAATGTAACCCAGTGACATGAAGTTTCCTCTTTCAAACTTTCAAGCCTCGGTGGAGATGAGTGACACCCCACCTAAAATGCTCTCGTTTATAAATCCACTGCTCCTCAGACAACCCCTATTCATGATGGAAGCTCCTGCTTTTCAGTTTTGAGTCCTCTGATATCCTACAAAGCTGCAGACACTTTCCCTACAGCTACTGCCTTGTTGAAGTGGCACAACTATGTGAGACCCTTCCTCAGCATTGCTGCCTCTCTGCCACATCCACATCCATCTCTGAACACAAGCCCGGGATCCCCGAGATGCCACTGCTGTTACATCTGCATGGGACTTTCAGATTGCTGTACATCAGTGCACATGTGTTTGTTTTCAAAGTCAACAACAAATGTAACATTAAACACCCTTGACTGCTCCAGTGAACAGCCTTGTCTGCTTCATGTTGCAAAACAGACCTAATTCTTATTGTAGCTGGTTTGTGATTGAACTAATGGTGCATGCAGAATCATAATTCAGCAAAGTGAATTAAATTATCAAAGAGTCTTTTACACTCAACACTTATCACTGTCTATCCAAAAAACAAAACACAGTACTTGTGGGAGGGCAAATTTTTTCAGACAGCTTAGAGGGTGGTGGATGGCCAGCTGTTGGCATAGAGGAGGCAGAGACACAATTCACAGAAGCGTTGAGGGGCTGGAAATATGCAAATGACAAATCTAAGCAAATCAACAATCCTCCAAAGGAGAAGCATCAGTGGATTACAGCAATAATTTCCTCTTACAGATCCCATTTGCAAGGCTCTGGCTGTCATTCATTACCCCTACATTTTAATAAGGGACATTAATTACTTGTTTAGGATTATTTTCCTCTTTTGCGAGGAGGGTCCTCAGGTATTTGCTCCTCCAGGGTAAGGTAAAATTTGTCACTTAATTATTTTCCAGATAAGAACCTGGCTAAAGGTTTCTGCATGGCAACAGAAATTTTTCTTTGAAATCTAAGGGAGGCAGATGTAGCTAGTGCCCCCAGTGCACTTCGAACTGGCTTGTACTGTCACCTGGTCCAAATGCCTTCATGGCAATGTAGCTCCTGTTTACCTGGTTTACCAGATCACACCTTCACCTGAGCAAGGAGAACTGCTGATTTTCAGGACTATGCGGAAAGGCAAGTTTATATGGCCTTTTCTTTCTACCCTGAGGAAGCTATTTGAAGATTGCTGTGAAGTTGGTTTTTTTTGACTGTGTTATGTTGCCTCACTTGGTAAGGAATTAATTTTCCTTACAGGATGTGCTTTGAATAATCCTTAGGGCCAGAACACATCCTAGAAGATGCTCAGCTGACCCATCCCAAATAAGACTAAAACCAAGATAAGCACTAATCCACTACTGGTTTTGTATTGCAAAGGAGAGTTTTAGCTTAGCAGACAATATCTCTTACAGGAAGTAATCTCTGTAAAGTGTCTAGCCAATCTCTCTATTTTTATAGGCTCAAAAATTCAGCAAAAGGCGTAGATCTTGGTTAAATGGGGGAACAGAAGGTTTAAGACAGGAAGATGCCACTTTTCCGTCCTATGTCTGCAGCAACAGAGGCTATCTCATAACTCTTAAGTAAATAACAGTGGCAGTTCCCACAAATCGGTTTCTTTCTTCTTGGAAGATCAATCTCTTTGTGAAATTTTAATTTCAGATATTCTGTTTCTTTTCAACAGTTTTCAGACTGGATTGAGGAGCACTGGAGGGCTGCAGTTCCACTGAAGGAAAGCTGGTGTTCAGGAATGTTGTTGAGACCATAGCCATTTTACTCTAGCTTGGAAGAATCAGAAAGATGGAGATTCCCAAGGCAAGATTGGTTCTAAGTATGTCCTATATGAATTGTTTGCTACCCTAATTCTAACAGATCTGTACAGCCATAAGTTTCACTGCCTCTGCACACTGCCTTGTTCTTTCTTGTCTGTACAATCTGAGAGTTTCCAAATGTCCAGTCCCATTTTTTAATGTAATAATTCAACCTATTTCTTCATGTCCAAAACACTAGACTATGTTAACTTCTCCCAGCACTAGTGTTTCACGTGCCTAGCTGACTATTACTGAGTTTTCCTCTCCATTATCCCTTGTTCACACTAGATATCATCTGTTCGTTCAGTCGATCCAACCACCTGGATTTTCTAAATCGCTGCTCATTCTCTGTTCCTTTTTTCTGGACTCTCTCCCTTTGCTCACCATCCTTCTCAAAATGCCTCAGACTGGTAAATCTGTTGCTGGTTCCAAACAGGGCTGTGTGCAACAGAAAATCAGCCTTACCTGTCTTTGCTGTGCTTGCTTGTAGATCCCTGCAAAGAAGAACATGGGACAACAGATTGAAATTATTGACTGAAGTTACAGTGCTGGTTCACTGTAATCTCCTGCCCTCCTGAGCTGCCTGGTGTGGGTTATGTGTTTGTGCAGATGATTAGCTCTGCCTAGGTGTGCTACCCAGTACTTCCCCCAGACTGGCTCCAGCTTGTCAAGATTGTTTTGTATTCAAGGGCTGCCCTGTGCTAAATATTCTTGCAGTCCCTTTTGGGTTTCTATCATCTGTATCATCTCTATTCCATCATCTGTTAATAAAAAAAACCAAGATAAACCCAGCCCATGGGGAGCCCCATTTGATGTGTCCTTCCATTTTTAGCCAGCTCTTGGGATTCAGATCTGATCAGTATTTTGTTGACCCAGTGCTGATGCCTGGGCAGGAGAGAACAATTTTACATAAAATTCTGACACAACCCCTATTCTTTTCTGCTTCTATTGTGTCCTATAACACAGCTAATAATAAGGCAATGAAATCATTGCCTCCAGCTGTTTCCCAACAGAATTTACCAAAAGGGTAGTGAAATGATCTCATTTAAATCTCATTCCACACAAAGCACTGAACTGTACCAGCCAACACCAACACTGGTTCCAGTGTGGTCATAGTGCAATTTCCTTGACAGTCCTGGACAGTTTCAGGGAGATTACAGATGGATGGGGCCTGTTTGGTTCCAGCTGGACTGAAGTGCAGATGGATCCCAAATGTCAGAAAATGGATCCTTACAGCTGAAATACTTGTGGATACTCAAATTCCCTTGGAAAGTGACAGTTCTGGAAATAACATTTTCAGTACCAGTAAATTAGTCCCAGAATGGCATTTCCTGGCACGTCCGCAGTCTGGATGTGGTTAGCTTGAAAGAGACACAGAAAAAATGTTGAAGCGAAGATACTATTGTGCTCAGAGGTGCCCCATGGGAAAATATCTAGGCTTGTTCTCTCACATTTTAAAGCTCTTCCTTTTTATTTAAATAGTGTTAAGATTGATACAGGTAATGAAACTCAGGAAGGCTGCTGGCTTGTTTGAAAAATAGGGCAGCTATTTGGATGTGTGAAGGCAGCTCAGACAGACAGCTAACATAATCTACTGTGAATATTTTATTTCCTCGCTGTGGAAGAATAAGTCTATCTGGACAAAACTATTCAGCTTCCAGCTCCAGTGGTAGAACATGGCAGCAGCACTGCAAAGATGTAATTGTCCAGCTAAAGCCCTGTGACTGCTGACAGGGTTCAGGATTTTGCAGGATTGGACAACAGCTGGTGGGAAAAATATTTGAAAGTGAAGTGTTAAGATTTTAAGAACATAATCAAGTATGTTTTCCTAAAACCCAAACAGAGCTCAAATGCTCTGAAGGACCTGGAGCTTGTGTTACTGCCAGGACAGCCAAAAACCACAGGCTGAGAAACCTGGTTTCCCTGGGATGCTCCTACAAAACCACCCAGCAGATTCCAGCACTGACGAAAGCAGCCACAAGCACAGCAGGTTCAAGCATGCCAGGATCTTATCCATGCAGGCAGAGAAGAAAGGAAACTCTGCTAAAATTCCTGCTGATTTCAAAGGAGGATCCTCAGAGATGTCGGCCAGTTAGTTCATTCTGTACTGTCCCTTTCTAGAATGGAGCCAGGAACAGAGATATAGATCAAATATAGACCAGCTGCTCAGAAGTGCATGCAGATACCAACACTTTAATTCCTTTTATAGGTAATGCTTTATGTTAATTCCCAGTAGGGACTGTAGCCTGGACTATCATTTTGAATGAAAGATCTCAGCTTCAAGATTGGTTTTGAATATGTGTGGGAGAGAAAACAAAAGAAATCTCCTTTATATGCTGTCCAAATTATTTATATTTGGACTGAGTGATCTGCAGAGCAGATGGCTAAATGATTTCTAAGCTTCTCATAGGAAGCTGAGCCCTCTGTATTTGCAGCTATGCACATATAGATACAGTTTATCTCGCTCTACCCTTGTGCTTACAGTGAGATGCTTCCATAGGTCTATAGGGTGCACACATCTTTGCATCCTGGCTCCAGGAGATTTCCCTGGGCCTTCTGCATAATAAACCAACCAGTGAAATTGTTTAACACACAGAAAATCAAAATATTTCAGTCTAAAACTTGATGTATATTACCTGATATGAAACGTGATCTGTGCTACTCCAAGATGTGCTGCATGCTTTGCTTTAAGTTCATACAAATGTCAGTGGATATTTAACAGATTTAACTCTTTTTTTTTTCTTTAAGCTGAATGAAGGCAATGCTTTTCTTCCTTCTCATTTTAAATATGAACATTGAGTGACATTTCCTCTAATTTGGAAATAAAATATGGCAGTAACATTACTCAATCTGTGCATGAGAAAATGGATGCCTTGCTCCTGTTACATAGATAAATGTGGATGTTGAGCCATCCCAGTAATAAATTATAGAGAATACAGTCCTCCTGAAGTAATCTGCTTACATCTTTCTGGTTTTTTTCCTATGACTACTGCTACAACACTGGAAAGTAATGAAACTGGTAGAAATCACTGCTTTCTGTACTTGTATCTCTTTTTTATTATTACACTGTGCAAAACTTGAGGGTTTTTACAGCATCAGAACCATCTTTTTTATAAATGTGGTCTGTCACATGTGAGGTGGTTACGCTTTGGATTTCAGAATTTGGGAAATGCTGCACTGGATCCTACAGTCCTCTCATAGCAGTAGTTTGCCAACAAGTACCCCCTCCCAGTACCCACCAAAGGCTAGACCTGTTTTACAAGGTCCATTTCAATATTTTGTAGTCAAACTGCCTTATTGAAAATGTATGTTGACTCAGCTTTTTTTTATTAATAATCTATGTATTTTTCTTGCTCCAAGAAGGGACTATTTGCAGATATTAAAATATTTATTTTTCCTGAAATCTTCAAAGAACTGGCTTTGGGGTTTGTATTCATTTTTTGAACCTGAAGTTCCATGGCTAATTCCATTAATATGATTGCCACAACATGTACTCCAGTTTTAGCTGCTTGTTTTCTTTTAACATTTTCATTAATAAAGCATCTCCATCTTACAGAAGTGAAGTGTCCTCCTTAGACCTTTTGTAACCTGAAATGCATCCCAGCAGAGAGCACTTCTCCACCCTTTTATACCTCTAGAAACATGATGTCCGTGTTACAAATATCAATGAATCTGGAAGGACGTAACATCAAAATCTCCAAGACAACACATAAAGATACAACAAATCAAAGGCAAAATAGTGATGGTTCGATTAGACTTTTAAATAGGATATTAAAATGAGGTTTGTAGTTAAATACAATTGTCTCTCTGAATTTGGCAGGGAAATCATTAACCAAATGATGTTAAATTTGCACAGATTGTTGAATAAATGAGTAAGACTTGCTTTAGATGGCAGCAAACCAGCCAAGAAACATACATACAAAGACTTTCTTCTAGTCCACATGAACAAATATTTTCCACGAGGATAAGAGGATTTTTTTTAAGGATCAGTAACTGAATAGCTACTATTATCAGTAGCTGGTCCTCCATATGGAGTAACCCTCTTAGCCTGTACAGGTGGGGGAGCTAGGGGGGTATGGACACATGTTCCTGTGTAATAATGTGAGGTTTCTTGTTTGTCTGCAGAATGGGTGCTGTTAGCTGTATTGGTATCAATCAAAGTTTGTAGCTATATATTCAAGACACCTAAAAGCTGTGTAATTTTAAATACTCACCTTGTTATTTTGGTATATTTTTTGTGTGTGCTTCCTAGGATACATCCAGAGAAATCCAGGTAGCTGGAAGCACAGATATGAACAATGCAAGGATTTTTCTGAAAAACAGAATCATCTAAACAGAACATTTACAGCTCAATTTATGATTTCACTTTAGCTAGTGCTAGCAATAAATTTCCACAATATATTTATAAATTGTGCTGTGATTTCTTCCTCCTAATAAAAAATTTGTTTTCTAAAATCGACCAACTCCTGGATTGTCATCACCTGGAGTAATAGTTTAATACACAGTAAGTGTATGTGAAAAAGCCAGAATAAACAACATCAAGGTATAACCTTTCTTCCAAAGGTGAAATGTAATTTTAATTAAGACCTAAAAGTAGGATTATTTATTATCCGTTTTTATTGTTACTCATTTGATTAACATTGTACTGAAGGCAGAGGAAAAGACAGTCCTTCATCAGCAGGTGCAGCCTACACATAAAATGAGATTCTGGTTCTTATGTCAGCATATCTGGTTGTTACATACAGGGTAGTCCCAGTCCAGGTCATCATTTCCCAGTCAGAACAGGAAAATTGTAATCAGACCATCCAGAATTTGCAAATCAGCTACATCACTGCTAATATATCAAACAGCTCAGGACAGCAAGGGGCACCTGGCAGTTTGTGTGGACACAGCACAGTTCCATCCTCCTTGAAGTTGTTTTACCCTTCTGTCCACTGGAAACCATCACTGTCCCACGTTGTTCTCCAAATTCCCCCTTGCAAGAGTGGGGGCTGGAGTGGAAAAAACAACCTCAAAATTAAACAATATCAGCAACTATGGATTCAGTATTCCCTGGTATAGGCATGGCTGAAATAGGCAGGAGTGGGAGATGGTGATGACAGATGAGCATCAGTTCAAGTTCAGACCTGAAATAAGGGGCCTTGGTGGGTGGACTGATGAACACACTTGTAAACAGTGATCCATGGGGCAACAGTTTTCATTTGGGAACTAGAAATTTGAAAAAAGAAGTGTCAGCTAAAGCTAAAATTGGCTGAGTGGAGGGGAAGGAGGGCAGTCCAAGGAGCTGAAGGCCAGGCTTGGAGGTGGGTGGGATATGCAGCACAGAACTACATTTAAAATAACAAGGTAATTCTCAGAAGTGATTTCCCCCAAGTATTTTTAGCCATGAAATAACCACACTGGTCAATGCCTATGATGTGATCTCATCCCCAGAAGTACAGTTTCAGTTTCAAATACCCTCATAAAGTGATTACATCATAGAGATGCTTCCAATTTTACAATTGAAAAAGACTCAAAGTACAACCTCTCTACCAGCATAGGCTAATGAAGCATATTGGAGAAAAGACCCTCCCCACTCATTAATAAAAGTAACATAATGCCCCTAGAGGAATTAAAGGACTTTGAGATTATACTTAAATTTGTGCAATATTGAAAGGCATTGATATTTCCACTCCAAGGACTACAGCACATCCACTTACAATACAAAAGTTCACAAGGCAATTCAATAAAGCAGTTCAACTCCAGTGAGTTCAGTGGAGTTGTGCCAACCATGGATTCAGCCTCTTGATTGTAAAATACAGACTGTTATGGTGTGAATTATATGAAGTTTCAGCTCCAAGTAAATATCAGACAACAGCAATATTCCATTTATTTCAGAGTTCACCTGGGGACTTTGCAGGAAGAGAAGACTTCTTTCTGTCTGAACAATACTGGGATAATTGCAATATCTTAAAATTAAAAAGAAAGAAAAGAGGCAAATAAAGTGCTAAATGGTGAGAGAGAGAAAGACAAACCATGCTAGAAAAATTACATACAAAGGGCCAAATTTATTGAACAATGCACAATAATATGAGAATCTGATATTTATTTTCAGTGTTGAATATGCAGGATACATTTAGTATGCTCAAGATGCATTATTCAATCTGCAGCAGCTGTCTTTGTACAGAACATTGCAGAAGAATCAAAAGGAGGAAGATACAGTGATACAACCACACCAGGCACCTTGCTCTGCCCCTGCTAGCTGTCACATCCCTTCCTTCTATTCAAGTGCAGCACATAGCTGAGATTTTCCCAAAGAACAGTGTTAAATGTTTCACAGGAAAGGAAAAACAAAGGACAGTAACCCATTTGTGTGAAATGATCTGTACCCACCAATATTTCCACAAGAAGAAACAACTATTTGTTAAACTATCAGCTTAAAACTATGAAGCATCAAGGACTCAAACCTAAGTGAATTGTTAGGTAAGTTCCCCAAGAAGCTGGATCCTTTTCAGAACTAGATCTGCACTGACACCCTGCTTCTGGAAATCTTCATTATTCATTTATGTTTTGCCTTCCTGCAACAGGAACGGATGTAAGCCTGAGCTGCTGTGACTTAGAAGAATAAACTATTATCACACAGGCCATAACAAGTAGAAAAAAGGGGAAAAGATGCTGTCACTTCTGGTCATTTGGTCACTAAATCTGCTCTTGGTTGCAGGCACTGCATTTGAGGAGAAACAACATCCTTTCCAGTCCTTTATTTCTGTTAGTGCTCTCACAATGCCCTGTCCATATGACATCTTTACCATTTGTTCCATTTCTGTCTTAATTTTATCAGTTTGGCTCTGCCTCCTCTTGTCCCATTGGATGCATATACTCTGTCCCATTTTAAAGTCAGGAAACATGAACCAGTGGTCAGACTATGTCTCAGATTTTCCAGGTAGCTTTCTTCTGCTCCTGCCACCCTGCTGTTCTGTTTCACTCTGCTATATTTTATGCTCATCACTGCTAAGGCTGTTGTTAAACTGAAATGCAATGCTTGTTTACAGGGAGACATACAGGAAAATTATGTACAGATTAATCAAAGCAATGCTTGTTTACAGGGAGACGTGGGGAAAATTAGACACAGATTGGCCAAAGCAACAGAGATATACTTCTGGAGGCAGCCGTGCAGAGGAGGCAGCTCCCAATGGCTCCCAGCTGGTGGTCAGATATAATCATCCTGCCCAAGGAAAATGTGATGTGAAGTCTGTTTAACACATTTAAATGCAGATCAGATGGGTTGTCTCACCTTCAGGAAAATGTCATCCTTTCCAGAGCATCTGATTTAGGGTGCACAAACCCAAGAGTTCCAAACCTAACTCTAAACTGGAAAGAAAGTTGAGGGTCCACATGTGAAGAGGGGCTGGAACCTCCCCAAAGACCTGGGTGCAAATAGGAGTTGGACCCCTGAAAGGCAGCAGGTATTAAGCATCAGGTAATTGATGTTTATAGCTGAATCAGGCTAGCGCTGGTGGGATGAACCCTCCCTTGGTGACATGAGTTTACTGTGAAGACCTGCTGTTCTCCATGGGAACCGTGTGTTAATGCATGCCAGGTTTGGGGTTTTTTTTCAGAGGGGACTACAACAGAAGGCTGCTTGCTTCTTTTGCTCTGGGTTGGAAGGACCCTTGACAAAGAGTAAGGCCCTGCCCTGTGAGGAAACAACAGAGCATAGAGGGGTACAGGAAAAGGGATTTTTCTGGATGTAAGGTGAGCATGAGGGACTCAGCAAAGGAGAAGAGAGCCTGGAGCACTGAGATAGACCTCTGAGAAGTGTGGGGAACACAGGCTCAACAGGGATCACAAAAAGAAAGATTTTTGGTGGAGTAACCAAAACGAACTGTAAATTTTGTTACAACCCAGAATAACACTGACTTGCTGATATTCAGAGCAACCCTGTCAGGATGTCCCTGTCTTGCCAGAACACAGTGCAGGAGAAAGTTCATTTACAAACTCTCACTTTACTCTGTTTCCTTCTAGACTTCCTCCCTAGTAAGTTTATTCCTTTAGCTATTACTCAAATAAAACCTAGTTTCCAAGTTTTAAAAGTGCCTTTAATATTTTGGCCTGCTTGCTGCAAGGTTGCACAGGCTGCAAAGCTCCGGTGAACCTGTGATAGTTTCAACCCTGAGTGACTTTGGATTGAATTTAGAAGTGCACTCAAACATTTTGTCTGGCAGATGAAGAGCAGCAAAGAGCTGAGGGAGTGTTCATCTTTCTCTGTCAGACCTGCCTGCGATGTCTCTGTGACCTAAATTGCTTTCAACTTCTGTGTGGACTTCCTCATTCAGCTCGCTGGCTTCCCACCATCCACACGGTCCAAGTAAATTAGATGAGTTATGTCACATCTGGTCTAATGCTGAATTTGTGTACCCATGCAGTAATTTAGTGTTTAAAATGTTAGCTAATCCTCTGGATTATTTTTGGTTTTGTTTTGCTGTGGGTTTTTTGTTTTGGTTTGGTTAGTTTTGGTTAATTACGTTGTAGTTTCAGTTATTGTGGACAAAAGGAAAAACAAGCAGAAGTTTGATTTCGTGTATCAGTAGACATATTTTAGAAGCAACAATTTTGTTTTCAGCTTTTTCAGAACCAATATGAATAAAATCATAATTCTGCAGCATTTTCACTGATTTCTAATGAATTTCATCTGATGCATTTTTATACAGAGCCATAGAAAATACAACATTTCTTCCTTCATTGGGAGGAAAAAGTTGCCAGGCTAATTTAGATTTGCTGAAGTACTAACCTTTATGACACGTAAATGACTGACACAGTAAAAGGAGACAGCACAAAGTTTCACTGAGTTTCGACAGAAGGGCAGATTTATCCATGGGCATAACTCAAGGAAAGTTAAGAGAAGAGTCTGGCTTGGAGACTCCCAAGCGGGTTTCTACAATTTATGGTTTACAAATCCACCCTAATCCTTGTCCTTCCTATCTGTTATGGGCTACTCGCAGGCAATAAGTATCTGTCACATTGCCAAAGAGCAGTTGTTTATCTAGTTTTAAGTGAGTATGGGAGCCCATTTGTTTGTTTTCACAGGAGGTATGATGGATGCAATTACAGGGGCAATAATATGCATGGTTGCAGCGTAACTGCTCTGCAGATCAGACAACAGCAAAACCATCCATCTTCCATGCATGCAACCATCACAGCTCTTACCTTCAGCTGAATGAGATCTCTCCACAAATGTGCAGGAACTTTTCTTTTCAAAAGTTAAGGGTAAAACCAAGTTAAATCATTCCTCCAAGTGCCTGGGGTATTAGCATGGCAGGAAGGGAGACTCAAGTTCTACATTACTAGGACATGATTTATGTCTGGGGAACTCTCTCAACTTCCCCATTTTCTCTGCTTGGACACAAACATTATGAATTCTGGGTCCCTGACTGGGTGGAGGATGCTGCTCTCCTCCACCATGACAAGACTCAATATTTAAGCAATCAGAGCTGGTCCTTCTCAATCAAGTAACAAACTGATTGTGATTTCTGCACACTCACTCTATACACAGAAGATGAATTTCCCCTATGTATCTCACTCCCCTGTAAGATGTACTTTACTGGTCACTCTTTCACTACAAGTGTGCAAATCCTAATTTGTCTTGTCTTCATTGATATATTCTCTCTCCCAGCACTTTTAGGGCCTGCAACCTTTTGTTCTGTCTAGACTCTATTGTTTGATTTATTCCCCAATTTGATTTCATCTCTGATTTAATAGCTCTCTTGCTTGCACCTGCCCTTTTATTTTGTTATTTTTTTTCTCACTTCTTTACTATATGACCTTTCCTAGACCTTATTTAAAAGACGTATATTGCCCTTTCTATTGTTATATTGTTCTTTTTGGCCTTTTTCCCCAGCCCCTCTTTGACCTCTTAGTTCACTCAAAGGGGGAAGGGGTGAATGAAAAGTAGGAGTAAGACAAAGTTGACACTGATTTGGCCCACTAGTGTCTTGAAAAATAGCTGAAATTTGTTTGGACAAAATCTGGGAAGCTGTGAGAGGCCACAAAATCCTAGGACCCTAGCCCAGTAATATTGCAGTGTGTGTACTTATAGTCAGCTTTGCATTCTTTTTATATTATCTGATCAACTTCTAAGGGTTTTTTGAGTCACGCTCTACTACATAATACCATATATTAAAGACTGAAAACATAAGACTTAATGCAGGCAATAAGGATAGATGTCAGGATTTGGCCCACTGTTGAAAAGGAAAGGATTTTTACAATCAAAAAATAAGCTTCACTCTGAAAATGTCCCACCCCATTTAGGAAATTCCTGTTCTCAGTGTTAGCCCCACTAAGGCAGCAGAGCAGCATGAATGGAGCAGCCTGTCATGGACAAGAGCAGCATTGTACACAGACAGAACTGGGAAAATGTTCTGTTACTGTGATAGATTTGTGTAGTAACAACCAAGGATGATAAATTTCAGAAGCTGGTCAGGGTTATACTGGTAAATCATGCAATCAGTTATGGGTTAAATATTAACAGAAGATATTCTAAAAAAAATAAAAGACAAAGTTGATTACATTCTTTCAAATGACTCCCAGATGTTAAAAAGTGCTTTCCAATGAAAATAATTATATAATCTACAAACCTGAACACCACGTTAAAGGAATGGTAGTGAAAATTACTGAGTTAACAATTTAGGCCCATGGCCATTTTGTCTCTCTAAAGACACACAAGGAAACTTCACATGTACTGAGAGCTGTTGAAGTGAAAAATTCTGATTTTAACAGATTTCATACTTAGTGCATTAACTAGAATCTTTTCACTGCAGGCTAAAATGCAGTCATTTTTGCACTTTTTGTGACACTGTGATTTATTTATAAGAAGCGCTTCCTTTTTCTATGGCTTGCAGTGTGTGCCTTGGAACTGTGGAGCAGGCTCTCAAAGCCGTTTAACTCTGTAACTGCAGATGCCAGTGACAATGAGGAAATACCCCTTACCTGCATAATGCTGTAGAGCAGCTTTTCCCTGTTTAATATTCACTTCTGGTTCGTTACTTTTTGGTTTTTTTGAAGTGCCCCAAACCATTCAGTTTACCAGTTCCTCCTTCATAGTCTAAATACCACGTATAAACGTTTAGACTAAAAATAACATTTGGGCTCTTTTTAGTTATCTTCAATAATTTAGAATTCTTGAGATGCTTCTCCTAGTTTCAGTCCTTGCTTCTTTGCTCTTCTGTTTTCTTCCAAATTAGAGATGAAATCCTCATCTAATGCCAAGATAGGATTTTCAGAAAAATATCAAATGAATGGAGCTTCTGAGAACTGGTATTATCATAACACCCTCAAAATGGAATTAAAACACACACACTGCCATTCAATAGCTTCCATATTAAAGCTGTGAGAATTACTTATGAATTGCTGGTTAATTAATTAATAGACACGTAGGTAAATGTTTGCTGAATAGTTGCCCCTGATTACTTTTTTCTTTTTTTTTTGCTTGTAACAGTTATATAAATCTTGGAGTTACTTCTCAATAATGAATCTTGCTGGCAAATGTACTTTTTAATTAGTTGTCTGAGATACACATAAGGATCATATCCTGGATGAGGACCCCACTCTGTGGCTGAGCATATGCAAAGCTGTGATGGTAGCTCAAAACTGTTATGGGAAGAATGAGGTGATTTGACTTCCAAAACCAGTTATAAATCATTTGCAGAAATTAATGGTCCCATCAGTAGGGGAGACCACATTTCAAACAAAAGTCAACCATGAGGCGAGAACGCCACCAATGGATTTTCACCTCTAAAAATATTTCCTATTGTGTTTTTTGTCTTTGTAGATAATTCTTGATGACATTGTTTTTAATCCCAAGAATAAGCCACGAAAAGATAGAGAAATATAAACTGTGATTTTAAAAGATTAGGCTGCTCTTCTCAGAAATGTAGTTTGCTCAGGGAGCATGCATCTTTTGAATCCTTCATACTGACCATAGGGCAGATCATGTAACTTCAAATATCAAAATCTTAGCCATCAAGACCAGTGCCATTGACCTTGGGACATATTTGCAGTATTGGACTGAAAGAGCCACCACCAGACAACAATACACTGGACTTGGCTTTGGTGTCTAGGATGCCTCAGATCTTTGGGCATCCACGAATGATAGGAGTCTCCTTCTTGAGGTGCTTTGAAAGGCACCTATGGTTAATGTAGGTATTTTTCATGCTTACATTAGGGAAGCTGACCCCAAATACCAGCTGTAGCTACAGAGAAGAGCTCCGTGAGTGCCTAGACCTTCAAAGGCCGTGGGGTACCCCCAAAGCCAGGGGTCTCTGACACCACTGGAAGGTTACTGGGGAACTGGTTTCCAAGCAGGGTCTGAAAGCCCCATGGAGAAATTCTTGCTAGACAAAAATCCCACCAACTTCATCTTGCAGTAAGGAACAGTTGTGTTCTAACTGATGCATTCAAATGAACAGATAAATTACTGGCGGTGCTTTTGAAGTAGTATCATCCTCACCAATCTTAAAAATTCTGTTAGCTACCTGACAGAACAGCTTATATTTTTCATTAAATGCTGACAAATATATTTTCTAACTGAGATCAAAATGGCATTATTTTCCCTTGAGTGCACTAATGTTTTATTTATATATATTTATTTTTTAGAAATCTCTCTGATATTTACGGAGTTTATGAGTTTTGCTTTGGGTTTGTTTTTTTCTTAGTAAAGGTTTCTTTTAATCAAATGTGAGTATTAACTATTTATTAGCTATGGTCAAAAATAAACTTTCAGATCTGGAGGGCAAACACATTGTAAAGCTCTCACAGTTTAATCCTGGATTATGCAAACACTCAAATACTGGGAAGCTCATTTAAGCGAGAGGAGCAGTCGGCCTGGGAGGGCTTGGGGCAGTGTTCTCTCAGCTCCATTCCCAGGCACCTGCAAAGCTGGATCTGTGCTTAGGGGATCAGTGCCCAACCCTTTGTAGACCGAGAGCCAAGAAATAAAACACAAAAAGAGCCTTGGTTCCATCACTGGCACAAGTGCTGGGCCTTTGTGCCAGAACGAGAAAGCTCAGCCCCAAGTGTTTCCAGTGTTGTCCATCTTTGTCTTCCATTGGATGCATTCTCTCCCCCAGCTCAGATCCCTCCTCCTCCTCCTCCCCTGGCACCCCACTGCCTCCTGCTCACTCCGTGCTGTGTCTTTGCCAGCTGGAATTGCAGGTTTTGACACCATGCTCTTACCAAGTAGCCACAAAGATGTCTGGGGACCCAAATTTCTCCACTTCCAGATATAAGTCGTAGATTCCTGTGTTGAAGAACTTGCTGTGCTTCAGAAAAGGAGGCTTCGTTAACCAGTCATGCCTTTAGACTTTACATCTTTGAAAACATCTGAAAAAACATATGATTATTCATGGCTGTGGGAACCTTCTATCGAATTAGATGTGTCACCAGCTTATTTTTAAAACAAGTTGCATTTTTTTCTTGTCATAACTTTTAAAGAATCTTAGATGAACTGGTGATAAAATATTTACTTTCAAATGGACACAACTTTTGAAGAGAATATTGTTCATAGTTGCCAAAAGTAATATAGAAAAAGAAAGCAGAGTGACATTCTCCTTAAATGCATGTTGAAGTGAAAAATAAACTTTCAGTGATCCAGACTGTAGAAATGCAAGATGAGAGACTGCCATTGAAAAAAGTGTTCTATTAAATTAAGATGCTACTAGATGTCATTTTGACTCTGTGGGTAGCATGTCTGTCTCACAGCCAACTACTTGTGGGTTCAAGTCCCATACTGGGACTTTGGCTCCCATCCAGTGTACTGCAGTAACAAGCAGCGTGTGGCACTTTTAGAGGTGTCATCCTTCAGAGGAAATGTTAAACCTACTGTCCTTCTGCCAGCTCTCCAGTTGGAAATTAAAGATCCCAAGTACCCATTGAATACAATGAGTAATAACCTTGGGGCCCTGGCCAAGATTCCTTCTCTCAATAGAAGAATTTGTAATTCACAGGGCATATTTCACAAAATAGCAGAAGTCATAGAAACCAATGGAAAACCTCATTAAAATTGTCATGGTTCCTTTATGTATTTTTTAACATAGCAAGTCGCCTAATTGATTAAGCTTCAATGGCATTTTTAAGCAGCTGCCATAAATTGCCCATAGAGGGACAGTCAAAAGAACAAAGAACAACTTCCACTACACATCTTTGAGAAACAGCTAACTCCCATAGACACCTTTGAAAAACTCAGCCCAGGTTCAGGAAAGGTCCTTGAAAAATGTTTAACAAGACTCCATTTCGGAACAAACCTTTAGTACAGAGCACCACAGCGACTTCATGGTCTGTTAAGTGGGAAGATGCAGAGGAGTCTCTCAGCAGCCTCACGTGCTGTTCCACTCTCTGAGTACCAAGAGCTGATACACTCATGTTCCCAAAGGTATTCTTGCACTGGAGATGTAACCTGGCCAGCTGGTATTTGCATGCCATTAAATATGCTTTTGAGACATTTTCCACAAGGCAGGAATCATAGCAAAGTTATTTAATGGCAATGGGCAAATATCCTGCCAGTGACATATGTTTATAATTGTGGAAGAGATTTCTAGCTTCCTTTGTGTGGGTTGGGTGAAGCAGGACACACATGCTCTGAGCTAAATCCTCTATCTCCCACTGGCCCTGGGCAGGTAATCTGAGATACTGTAGTTTACATGTCAGGAAACTGAATTTCATTTGGGAAGAGCTGGAATTGCATCTCATAACCTGCCCACACCTCTTGTCTCCAACCTGGTTGCCCCTTGGCAGCTCCACTTTGGGAACTTCTTCACCCTTGTGGTGTGTCACCTGGGTGAGCAGAGCAGCTAAGGGATGAAGGACCCCACTAACAGGATTTCTTGTCACGAATCCCCAGAGTAGCCAAGAGCTGATCACATTGAAGGGTAGGAGCTTTTACGTGCTTCTCTCTCCCCTGTTTACTAAATGCAATAGGCTCCAGGTCCACATAACAGCTTGGCGATGTCACTTCTGGTGAGTCACATGCCCTGGCAAACTAAAATTTAGCAGTCTGGTTTTCAGCCACCCTAAGCTCACTGGCAGTGAACAGGGAGAAAGTACATCTAGATAACATTTCATCTCCTGGAGATCTCTCACGTAAGAAAGATCAGAGGAATTTTTTTCTCTTGACAGCTGAGGAAACAGGAGTGCCTTGTGCAGATGTGGACTTCAGACAAAGGAATTCAACCCTTCCATACCTAAATCCTCCTGATTTCAGGCAAGGGTATCCTGTGTATGCCGCACAAGGAAGGCTGAGGCTGCCAGAACACAGCAGCCTGCAATGTTGCATAGAATCTCCTTTGTGGACTTCATCATTAATATTTTTTTACTACTTTATAAACACAGAATGTACCATGATCCCCAAGAACTTAGGTATGTTGTAGAGAAACCTCTGTAGCGGCAGAATCCTCTGATTTCATTTTAATTTTTGTGGCACATATCCCTCATGCAGACAACAAAAGGAGCTCCCGTGAGGGTGTCCAGGTGCAGCAGCAGTCCCATGAGCACTGCTTGGACGTGTGCCAAAGATTCCCCATCACTGCCCACTCACTTCTGTGACTACGTTTTTAATGCAGTTTTATAGGATGGGTTGTTGTGGTTTCTTGCTCCTAAATAAGTTTCCCCTCTCTCTGCTCACTAGCCTCTGAAGAAAATAAATGGTAGGAAAAGAAAATGGCTTCTGTCTCTCTTATACCTTTGTCATTTCAGTTCTGCTGTTCGTTTCTCATAGTTCCAATCTCACGTGCTTCAGCACTCCTCACTTCAGTGACCGCCTTTCTTAATTTAATCTGGACAAAGCACGGAGTTCATTTCAAGTCATAAAGCTTGATTTGCTGTGTGCTCTTGGCAAATGTGAATAAGCTCCCTGGCTCCTTTTAATCAGCTATCATAATAATTTCTTTTTTTTTTAAAGCTGCAGCAATTAGTTCACCAAAGCAAGTCGTCTCTTGTGTTCTATTGAGAACAAATCCGTCCTTCTCTGCCTTGCTGCGTAATTTAATTATTAAAGCTTGATATCATTTTGGTTTCCATGTAAGGCAACCCCATAAGAGCAATTATATCCTTTCGAAGGCAAGGTTACTACTCCTAGAACCAGTGCTCAGAGGGCCTGGTACTGTGCTGTATATGGTAACATTACTACTTCCTACCACTCACATTGTAACATTTGTCTACTTACCCAGCCAACAATAGCACTCTGCTGGCTTCCTCCCCGTGAATCTGCACTGAGCTAGCATGTGCAGGATCTGGTATCAATTAGTTAATAATTTAGCAATGGCTTGAAGATGTAAAACAGCTGCTAAAAGCTAAGCCTTATTATTATGCTAACAAAATTTTTTTTCTTTCACCTTTTCATTTTTTTCTCCTTCAGAAAATATTATTGTATTATTAACTGTGTTTAGCACCTCCTAGTTCTGACGTTTAAATATCTAAAATGTTTTGATGTAATTACATTGTTTTGTATCACAACACCTAAGATGTTCATTTCTGCATGAAAGTTTGCAGAGCTAAATTTTGTTTTAAGAACTGTAACTGTTTCTGTTCACTGCTTTCCAAAGGACAAGAAACAGTGTGGTATAACATTTTACTCGTCTGACTGGGAAAGTTTTCTGGATTAAAGTATTTATGAAGTTTGGAAATGAGTTTTGGCCACTGGGTTGATTTTAATTTTCAAACTCTGTTTTTCCTGGTTCCCTCTCAGTTCCTTTCACCACCCCAGGAGTATCAAATACTTCTGGTGCATTTGGGAAAAATCTCTCCTCAGTCACATGTTTTGAGGATCTGATTGGCACTCTAAGTAGGCTGTTGGGCACAATTAGAAATCCTGTATTTCAAGAACAACTTGTAGTACCCACTTGTAGTTGGAAATCTAAGAGACACAAAAGCAGAGTTCAGTAAATTGTGCCAAATGTTGTTGGTTAGAAGAACAAAGTATCTTCACACTCACCTTAATACACTGCAAATTGCTCAAACACAAGCACATTTTGTCTTGCTTATGCAGGCAGAACAAGATCCAACTGCAGCGTGCTGAGAATAATGGGGCCTTGCCACTGAGTAAGCTTGTGTGGGTGTTGCACTGCACATGATAATCAATAGCAATTATTCTAAAATATGAATTAGAACAACTGTACCATCATATTAAAGATGCTGATTTCCATTTTTTTGCAGGACTGAAAGATACAACCAAAACAATTTGAACTTGGAGTTATTGTCCTACTCCAACTATAGGAACTTGCTTAAAGGCTAAGATGACATGCAGCATCGTTTTCTTTTGAATTTATGTTAAATTCCAATAAAACTCACTATAGAAACTTTAAATGATCTGTCTCATAAACTTCACAACCTTTCTAGACTGAATATATCAAAATTCTTCTAGTGCTATAAATCATTAAATACCTTCAAACCTGTCAGAAACACACCATTTATGTAACAACACTTCAGTTCCTTATGGAACAACTAATTAAATGTCCCTTTTACATACTTGCTTTGTCCTGCCTGTAGCTATTAGGACACATCATGCATTTTTAGTCAGTGTGAGGGCACTGGAGTTAGCTTCCTGGAATTCCATCAGGATAAAAATAAAGTTGTTCTTAATATGTGACACATCATTCAGTATGGCTTGTTCCAGACACTCTGGGAGAGGAAAATAATGCATGCTTTGTCACTTGGGGCTGTGTTGTGCCATGTGGAACTATTTTAGTGCTCTGTGCTTTTGATGGGGACAGCAGCTAATCCCTTTCTCAGGTACCAAAACCGAAGGAGCACAACTAATGTGCAAATCGTACACAAAACCTGTGAGCTTGCTTATGCAGAAAATGAGGATCTTCACAAGCCTTCCTGCCACAAACAGGTGAAACTGTTCTTCTCTACCACACCTGGAGGCTCTGGGCAGGCAGCACACAGCGGAGCTCTCTGCTTTTGTTCACAATCCAGGAGGTCCAAACTGTTCCATTGGGAAGCACAGACTCAGCCTTGAGCTCAAACCCTGGCAAAGGCAGCACTTTCTGCCGTGCCTGTCAGTGTGGCAGAGCTGGGCGTGCTCTCCAGAAACACCCGGGGAACTTTCTGGGGAACAAAGCTTCTCCTGAGCAATCAGGCAGCAATGTTCTGGCTGGTGGCCAGTAAGAAGTCGGTGGTGAAATGAGTCTTCAGCACAACCCCCAACAAGACAGCATGAGCCAGCAAGGTGCTCTTGCAGCAAAGAAGGCTAATGGTGTCCTGGGCTGCCTTGGGCAAAGTATGGCCAGCAGGTTGGGAAGGTGATCCTTCCTATTTTTTCAATACAGGTGAGGTCACAGCTGGATTATGGTGTCCAGTTATGGGTTCCCCAGTATAAGAGAGACAGGGGCATAATGGAGAGAAAGAAGAGTGACTCAGGAAGGAAAAAGAAGCTGAGCTGCCCAGATTCCTTAAATTGCTAATATGAAACTGGGTAAAATCAGCCAAGTTTGTGCATACCAGGGATGTTAATGAACAGACAGATAAAGCTGAATCACAGTGAGACTCATCTAGCAGTATATAATATCCTGCATCCTTTATTGTCTTGTTTGTGTCTGTCTTGGTATTCCCTTTAGGACCTCTTCCTTTCCCCGGGGTTTCTTCCAGCTTCCAGGGGCTCTGCGCATCCCCCTCAGGCTCTTTGCAGTCAGTGCCACCACATTTTGCCCTGAACCTGCCACTCTCCTTCAGTGTCAGCAGCAAGAGCTGCAGCCAGCAGGATTCAAGGATATTTGACCTCTCATCCAGTCCGTGTATCAATTCTGCTTCAAGCTCATTCTCCAGCCTGTACTTGGACTTCAAAGACACAGTCTGATGCACTGCATTGATTTTGCCTCCAGAGACTTTGAGAATATTTGCTTTCTCTGGGAATAAATTTTTACTGTGGCAGAAAATCAGACATAGACATATATAAACAAAGAGCTTTGAAAGAACATCTGGGACAGCAAGTGTCCAACAGAGACATATCCTGGCCTGTTTCCACTCTTTTGCCACTTGAAACTCATCCCTAGAGCCATAAACAAAGTAAAGAACAAGAGCATCAATGTTTTTCAAGGAACTCTCATCCTGCATCTCAAAGTAATTGCTACATGCCTTTGCCTGCAACCTTATTTTGTGCAGAACCTTCATTTGCCCTTAGACATCAAACACTCCCCAACTTTGAAGAAGTTTGAATACAGATCTGGTCTTTGCAGTCGAAGCACACCTCTAGCATAATGATGAAAAAAGAGGAATGTATTGAAGCAGAACACAGACAAACTTCTTCCAGAAGTCACTCTAATCAAGCAGCTGCTTCCAGCATGAGGTCATGTCAAAATGTTCCTCGACATGGTGAATACAGTTCTGATGTGATATTTTGAAAAGACTAACTATATTAAGCTCATAACACTACTATATCCCTACACTGGCCTCTTAAGGCAAGCATGAGTGTGTTAAGACACTGGTTTATTCCATAGACACAGTCAGAGGATAATACTCTTATTCAGTTACTTCTGCCTCACCATGGGAAAGCAAATTGTAATGAGTTATATATAGAAGAGGCAGATCCAACTTTTTTTCCTAGTACAGTAAATCAACTATACACTCTGCATTCCAGTAGTTGCCCAAACCAGTTTTAATATACTGCTTGGTAGATTTTAAAGGAATACATCTGGCATTTGAACCTCGAACATGTTGTAAAAATGGTATTCTGATGGTGTTTTTATCCAGACTTCTTAATCACAGATTAGAATTCCAGTGGTTTAGGCAATGCTGTAAATATATAACAAAGAAGATGGCAAGACATAAACATTAATAGTATTTTACATGAAAATACATGATATGGAGGTGCCTGACACACCAATATTCTTCTCCATTTTGATCTATCTGTTATAACATACCTTCGTTGCTAAGGCTGAAACATTTGACTATGAAAGGTCAGGGGTATCCTTGAGGTATGGATCTGTAATATATGGGAGTAAAGCTCAGGAAGGGAAGAGGGGAGCACTCTGAGTTTGATTGCACAAGTTCTCTTCTTACAACAGGAATCCTTAAAGAGCATCTGATTTTTATCATGTCTGGGGCACAAGAGCAGAAGCAATGGGACTAATTATAATGGCAACAACTGTGATAACAATAAGATGAGAACAATGCAAGACAAAGATAAGCAATTTTTGTTCAGCAAATGGGTTCACTTTAATAGAAGCTTGTTTAAACTCTTGGGCAATGAGAGGTGATTACTAGTGTACTTCAAATGTTTTCTGTCATCATATTTTTTCAGCCATGCAAAGTCTCTAGCATTATAGGTGAAGAATTATTTAGTGACAAATTTTCTGCTATCTAATCTAAGCCTTTACACTTGTCTTCTCACAATTTCTTGTCTCCCTTCAGCTGGAGAACCAGTCATGGGTATGCATCAAAGCTTGGAGTATTTTCCTCCATGTGCCTGGTGTTTCTCAGATGTAATTTAACTAGTGGTCACTCAGAATTAGTCATGAATCTGTCTGAAAAGAGTATACAGTTTTGTCCTTCCAAGAGTCCCAAAGATATTTTCTATAGCCAGGCAAGGCAGGTGCTGTAATTACACTTTCAGAGGACAACACTATCATATTTACTCTCATCTTTTACTCATCCTTTGATAGCTTTTTATGATTGCTCTCTGGCTTTTGGCTTGCAGCCATTTCCCATCCCAAAGGCAATGACAATCACAAATAGAAAGAAAAAAGGAAAAGATGACAGGAAGAAAACAGTCAAGTAAAACAGAAAAAAAATCTGGAGGGTAAGAGTGAAGGTTTAAAAGAAAAATTTAACACACAGCAGAACAAAATAAAATGCCTAAGACACATTGGTTTGAAGATAAATGCAAAACCTTTCCTTCAGGCACTTAACAAGTACAGTGAGACAGTAGCAGAGAAAGAAGAAAGGGGAAGGACAGCAATGGAGAAATTGTGTTACAGTGTCACAGGCTTTTCTCACAGCACATTCTGAATCCACACTTGAAGGGTGGCTGGTTGCAATTCATAAAATAAATATCAAAAACCATATCCATTTCTGAGTGGAGAAAGTAAGAAAATCTCTCAGCCCAAAGTCTCTTAGGAGACATATCTCAGCCACAGCATGTTTGCTGAAAATATAAAGAGGTGTTTGACAGAAATTTTGAAACACATTTTTTTAATCAACAAAAACAAGTTAATTATTTTTTTTTTCTTAAAATGCTTATACCAGTTATAAAGTATGGAGTTTCTGTTGAAAATGAGAAAGTACCACATGCTCTAAGCCAAGCATCTCATAACCTGAAGGAGAACCTGGCCCTTCACTTATGCCAGGCTGGGATGGGCGAGGAGCTTCTTTCACACTGCTTTTTGGTACCCTCTAGGTTCACCTGATTTCGAACAGGAACAGCTTTGAAATCATGAAAGCTTTTAAAAGACACGGAAATGTTTCCTGTCCAGCTCTAGCATGAAGATTCTTATATCACCAAATAAAATGATCTATAATGGCTAAAATAGCTTCGTTAGTTCAGTTTATTATTGTGTAAATTGCAGAAAAGGCATGGAACTCAAATATGCAAAGGTGGCAATTCCATTACCTACTTTCCAGCACACCATATGTTTTCAATTTAAGCAAATTTTACCGTTTCCCAACTGCAAATTGGATGACATACAACAAAAACTGTGTTTTAACAGCTTTTGCATTTTATAGACATTACAGCCAAGCACCAATCCTTTACCTTAGGAAAAATTAAGAATTACAAAGAGCTTGCTATAAAAACACCTAATCACCAGCACCCAGCTGGAAGCTGTATGGCCTACTGCATAGTGAGCTCTACTAAGACACAGAACACATGAACTCCTGGCCTTGAAAAAGATGCTTTTCCTTCTTTGTTTCCATGTCTATAAAATGGAGCAATAATACTTATCTGCTGTGTAATTGAGTGCTTTAGAAACAAGAGCTTGGTGTTTTTTGCAAAGTGGAGGTCACTTGATATTGCTAACAGCATGATTAATAATAATGCAACATGGCAAATGCAGTAGAAAATATTTTAGCAAGCTTCAATGAACCAACTCAAAACTTCTAGTTTTGGGAATCTATTTCCATTAGACTTTTAGCTCAAATAAAACACAATAGTCTTTGTTCATAGCAAAAATTTTCCATTAGATTGAGATTTAAGTTGCAGAACCAGCTACATCTTCGTTAGCCAGAGTATGTTTTCCAAGCTCTGTTAACAAAAGGCCTGACATTTTTAAGTACCTTTGGAGCTCATCTCTAGTAAACTGGCAGAATATGAAGTATAATCACAGAATCACCCAGAATAGGTGAGGTTGGAAAGGACCACAGTGGGTCTTCTGGTCCAACCTCCCTGCTCTTGTCCTTGTCCAGTTAGGGAGACTCCACAACTTCTTGGTCTCTTGCACAGTAAAGAAATTCATCCTCATATTCAGGGGTCTCATTTCCTGTTGCCTCCTGTCTTCTTGCTTGACACTACCAAGAAGTGCCTGGCTCCATTCTCTGCCACTCTTCCTCCAGACACTGATAGACAGTGAGGAGGTCCCCTCTCAGTCTGTCCTCGTGAGAGATGCTCCTCTTCCTTAATCATTTTCATTGCCCTCCACTAGACATTGGCAAAATGCTACCAATAAAAGAACGCCAAGATCTTAAACTTTTTTGTAGTAGTACATAAATAAGCTTAATATTAAAATACTTATTGTGAAAGCCTGAAAAGCCACTCCTTTATTCCAGATCATCTATAAAATCTGGGCTCCACTTCAGTCTGTTGGAGTTTTGCCATTGATTCGGCAGGGTACAGATTTCAGAATGGACTTTGAAACAATTGGATTAGAAACAGCTACTCTCCTGATTTCCCATATTTCATAGTGGAAGCTGAGAAAGGACATTTTGAATATTGAAGTAATTTAAGCCAGCCAAAAAGGATGCAGTCGGTAAACTTGTTACTTTGCTAAGATTGACTGTCTGGAAAATGTTACAAAGCTGGACACTTATTATTTTTGCATTAGCTCTATGAGATCTGAGGCACAATCTGGGAAATGAATCAAAGGTGTGTATGTGCACGCTATAGTCAGTGTGGTACCAGTTTTCTGTTTATCACATGCTCATGAACTCTTATAGCCTTGTGCTCATATACACTCTGATACAGCAGTGTTTCATATAGCTTAAACTGATTGTGCACTAACAACTGCACAGAAAAGAAAGGAACTCAAAAAATATATGGGAGTGGTTTCTATACACTGACTGGACAATTCTTCAACACTTTCATTCATGCATCTATCATACATTTTCCTTAGTACTTTAGACCTCAGTAGCATTTTTGTTTTGGTGGCAATGATGAAACAAATCAATGTTTTTCACTTTTGTACAGTCTACATTTCTGCTTTTATTTTTCCCAAAACCAATATAAATACTCTTTTGTCCAAAAGTTCAAATCTGGGTACCGCCAGTTATGTGTCCAAAGGACCTTGTTCCTCTTTTTGCTTTCTCACAAGACCACAGGGTCAGTATCTTCCTGTTTTTGTTGGGCTGCTTTCTGTTCATCTTCTCCTTCTGTACTCATATAATCGAAGCAACGTTTATTTCCCATTCAGGAAATCTCCCCTTCTTCTCCTTTAGTCAAGGCCTGCCCCAAGGACAGAGAGCTGGACAGTAGCATCTATTGTTTCAGCTGTCTTCTTCCAGGGAGGAGCTTAATTGCTTCTCCCACCTGCATGACAGAGTTTGTGTACTCATCACTATGGCCCATGACTGTCCAGGGACCAAAACCACTTCTGCTGCACTTAACCATATTTTGCTACCCTCTACCATATTACTGTTTGACCCTGCGGGCTGAAGTCAGCCTCTATGCAGATATTCTTTTCTGATAAAGTAAGAAGCTATACCGTCTTATCAAGAGATTATTTTTGAGAGGCCAGCAACTGATATATAGAATTGCTACTACTTGAATAAGCTCTATCCAGTCAATTGGAAAGACCTCAAAAGACCTATAAAATTTTATTTCACACACAGGCACATGTATACACACTTGTCTTCAAGAAAAAAAGAAAATGAAAAATATTATAATGATCTTTGCAATCAAATACTCTTACCTAACTTCTCTACAATATCAGCTACTGTTGTGTAAGTACCCTGTTGATTAAATTTTTTTTCCAAGTGCCCCAAACTATTTAGAATAATGGTCCACCTGTTCACCCAGTTGTCTTCTCCAGAAGGGCTGATTGGGGTAATTGATTGTGGGGGCTGATGAAGGGGGCGGGAAGATGAGGTCAGTTAATTGCTGCCTGGGGAAGAGGATGTAGGAGGTCTCTTTTGTTCCAGGCTGAGGGCCCACTTGTAATAAATGACATACAACAGAGATGCTCAGAAGACACTCTTTTAAGATACTTCCCACAAGGGAATAACAGATGTTCTTTGTGATTTATGGGTCTGGGTTTTGGGGTCTAATACTGTAAAATGTCTGTGCAATCTGGACTAGGAATCACAAACAAGTGCAAACAAATATATCATGACATTATATCTCCATGTGCATTAAAAGAATAAAATGGCAAGCACCAGAACTGGGTAAAATACCTTTCAGTTCTCCTTTTACATAACTGAAATGTGTGCAGACCTCACACACTTTGAGAATTTCCACAGCCAATGCTTTCTGGAAGGAAACAGCCCTCGTCCTGAGCACTGCTGTCCCATGGGTTCCCTGCCTTTAGATTATGGGAGATCTCACATCTGTTCTCAGACTTGCCAACTCTAATAAAATGTATTTATTTCAAGCTTCGCTGATGGTTAGAAAAAAGCCTTAATAACTATTGAAATGGAAATCAACAACTGTTCCAGGTCACAGTAAATGGATTTGAGGACTTAGTAACCTGGCACCCCTGAAAATGTCTTTTACATAATGCCAGGCAAAATGAGCGTGTTTGTGAGCATTTGGTCAGCTCTCATGGATGTAGATTCCATTGCTGAACAAACACAATGTATCTTTCTTATTTCTCCCTTTTTCTTATCCTCTGCTGAGTAATAAAAATACAGGAGCCCTAATGCAATCTTTTCTGTCTTCCCTTTTCCTCTCCCTCTATCAAGTGTCTTTGATGCAGCTGTGATTTACAGTGTTGAGGATGGCAAATCATGTTTCAAGTGAGGACAAGGAGTTTTAGAACAGCACAGTCCTAAAGCAAACATTCTTGCTTGACAAAGCCATGAGAAAATAACCTGCTATACCTTTGGTATTGAAACATATGCATTTTCTTCTCCAGCCCTTAATGAATGTTTGAAGAAAATCAAGATTGATTGGCTTTGAAATTTGGCTGGGAGAATATTTAACATGTTTTCACTTATGTTCAGATGCCAAGGCTAGAAAATGGTATTTGTGTTGGTATTCATATGCCATACCTCTCACTTCCCTGCCAAATGTCTTTTATTATAAAGGGGTTTATATGGAAAATATCTCAGTTTATCTAAAACACCAGGAAAAAAAATATTTTTAGATCTATTTTCCTCCCTCCCCCATCTCCATTCTCACATGCATAATTAGCCAGCAATCAGGTATAATAGCTAGACATGTAAATGCCTTTAGTTTCATGCAGGTGCAAAAACCCAAGGTTACACACAAAATCAAGCCCTAAGGATTAGTCTTTCAGTATAGGACACAAAGGCGGCCTTCCCCCTCTCCTCTCAACTGATTCCTCAAATTCAGATACTTCTTTCATGTGTAAAATCTAATAATGTAATCACATCCTGACCCCTATAATGTATAATGCAAAAACAATGTTGAGTGAGCATCTATTATGAGTCAGTTTTGGCATCAGTTTTGGCAATCTGAGGATAGCAGTACAGTGAAGAGAAAATTAACTCTGGAAGATGAAGCAATTACCAGGAGATCAGCTGAAAAATGGAGATTTACTTCAAGAAAAACTTGGGAAAGATATTCTTTTCTGAGTTAGAGGCACTAAGCTGTTTTTTCAGTTACAAGAAAAGAAAAAGATAGGGCCTTGAGAATAATGTCTGTGTGTATGAGAACATACATAAAATGTGAAATGGGGAACAATCTGTAGGGATTTCTTGTTTTCCCATAGTTAGTGTACAGGATACTTACCTTTATCTTCCACTAAAGCTGGATTAGCATTTTGAACTTTAGAGATGAAAATCTTCTCCTGCGCATATATGGTTTTCTAAAGGTGGCAAATAATGATTTGGAAACATCTTCCCTCCTAGATCATTTGTCAATATCCAAAACTAAAATCTTGAGTGAAACAAATGGTCCAAGGTACACAATCAGACCTTCCCCAAGGGGTAGTAATATGGCATTTGTGTAAAACCACCTAACTCTGCAGCTGACGGTGTGTAGGGCTGTGGCTTATGAAAAAGAAAAGAGGTTTTTGAGGTGGCTGAATAGCTGGGTTGAAAGGTTTGTCAGCATGAAAAACCAACCCAAAATCATCCTTATTGTGGCCATAAAATAGATACAAAATACAGGCACTGTGAGTAGGTCTGAGTATATGGTCAGAGAGGTCACTGTATTTTTCTTCATAGTCACAGTTCATGAATTAGAATTAACTTTTCTAAGGAGCTGCGGAGTATCCCCATAATCAAGGAGAGGGTCAGTTTTACAGAGGCAAGAAACAAATTAGTATCACACCACAAATAATCTTTTCTGTCAGTTTTCGGACTCAAGCAGCTGAAATTCTCCCTTCTGTGCAGATGCATTTTTGTGGAGTGGAAGCAAGCTCTAACTTGTTCATCACGAAGTCAAACAAGTGCAGGAAGGCCAGATCCCTGTAAGATCTGGCATGCCTGTATTTAATAATGTGTTTAGATAGCAGTGATTGCAGCCTGTCCTGTCGCTCTCTACTCCGGCCACAGAACCAGAGCAGCTCCAGAAGCGAAAGGGAGAGCTGACTACCCGACAAGAAAGTAAACATTGAAAACATGCCTTTGCCTGCAGTCTAATCTAACCCGGCTGGTATTGAGACAGATAAAGAGCATTTACACAGCGCCTTCATCTGTCGCTGCTGGGCTCCCCTTCACAGCAGCAGGGCAGGGCCTGGGAGGGGCCCTCAGTTCTCTGAGCACTGGAGAGGTTGCATTGTGATCTTTAACCTCTCAGACTGACTCTTGTTTGCCTACAAGAAAAGTCAAACTGTCTCAACATACAAGATTTAGCTCAGCATTAAGCCACAAATCCTAAGCCTAGAAGGGCTATTCTGTGGCAAACTGAAGTTTCTGCCCTGCCATCCCATATTATGTCAGCTTTTCTTGTTGCAACCCTTTCCTCAGCATTCTTCTAACTTAATTTTCATTCTGCTTCTGGAGCAAAGTGCCCTAATGTCATGTGCCAGAGATTACATTCCTCACATGGAGACCTAGGCACATCCTGAAAGAGCTTGTGAACTGAGAAACTGTGCAAGAAGCCCCAGAAACTACACCCTTGACATGACAACACATACTGCTGCAGACATTTGGTGCCTCTCAGACTATTCTAAACTCTATTCTGTGCTCTAAATTGAAATACAGTGTTTGTCCTCCTAAGACTAGCAGCTTGGAGACAGTGCCAGGCTCTTTGGAAGAGCAGTCTGCAAACACCTCTGTAAGTCTCCTCTGCTCCCCCTGCGCTCCTTGCCCTGCCTGCCTTGTGTACTTTCCTCTCTCTGCCACTGATGAGGCTCTCCCTTTTTGAGAGCCAAAAAGCCACCCACTGTGGCTTTCTCCATTAGGCCATAAATGCTCTTGAGCTGCTGGAATCTGTTTTGTAAATAGACAATTAAAATGAAGAAGGAAAAAAAAAATCCCTGCTCACTTTGCATAGTCAGAGCCCAAAGACAGCTGTCTTGATGGGATCAATCCTGCACATCAGGAGAAGGTTCTGAAAAGTGCTGAGTACCCTCATCTCGAAAGAGCTTAATTGGAGACAGGGGTAGCAAAGCACCTTCAGCACCCCACTGGATGAAGCCACATGTTATTGGAACTCCCACTGATTTCTGTCATCAGAGCAATTGGTTTTGAGAATAAGCAAGGAAAAAGTCTCCCACTGACACCAGTGGGAATCCTTGGCACATATGTGGAACAAAACGCTATGGTTGAGATCTCTGGATATGGGAGCAGTCTTTTATTCTGCTTATGCAAATTATTGATACAAATTATGCAAATAATTACCAAGTCATTCTGGTGACTGTATAATAATAACAATAATAATTATTGTAATTACTAATGTTGATGTTGTTTGTCACTACTGTTGTTATTCACATTTATTGTGATCACGCCTTGGGGCCAGCCAAGAACAGTGTCCATTAGGGCTGTACACAAATGAGCAGTCACTGCCCCAAAGAGTTTACAAACTGAAGAAACCCCATGGATGCAGAAGGGGAGGGAGGGAAAGTGGGATAGGATGATGCAGTGAGTGGATTTAGGATTGGGGACTGGAAGGAGCAGGGCAGGGAGTCACAGCAGGACCGGTATGGGCAGATTGTGAGGAAGGGAGTCAGGGCCAGCATTTGTGGCTTTCCTTTGTGTTTTTCTCCCAAGGCCCTACAGGTGCTAGCACTACCCCAGTGTGTGAGACAGATACATCCACTCCTCAGATCTGAGTCTGTAAGAGGTCTGTGGGAAGTGTCTGTCCCATAAAGTTACACTTTACCTACTCTTCATCAGTACAGAAATCCCTCAGCTGCCATCCTCCTTCTCTTATAGACTGGGATTTTGAGGTGCTGTTTCTCTGCCCTGAGGTACAGAATGTCTGTTTTAGCCTTCCAACCCATCCCCAAGGAAACTGCACTGATGGTGGGTTTTCTCTTAGCCTACTGTGTTCACACCAGAAAAGGTGAAGAAAAAAACCCCAAACCAACAATTTGTGAAAGTGAGACCTGGCCTAACCTAACCTTCTTCATTCCTCATCAGATGTTTTCCAGGTGCTTACTGATATGGATATTTTGTCAACCACTGCTGCCTTTCCAAAGTGGCTGTGCTTCATTTCCCTCCCATGACCTTGAGTCATTTCACCAACCACTTCTGTATAAAACAAGCTGGGGCTGGTTCTCCAAGCTTTGTGCCAGGGGGCAGGAACGAGCTAAACCTCAGAGCTGAAGCCCAGGGAAGCAGGGTGACCTTCACCCAGCTGTGTGCCAGGCCCTGGGCCCTGCCCACGCCGTGGCTGGCAGAGCAGTGGGAAGGGGCAGCGCTGCCTCCGGCCGACGCCTGTGCCTGTGCTCTGGCCTTGATCAGTTTATTAATAAACCACTTAATGTGTTGCTTTTGCCAGATCCCTGCTGCTGTTTCTCCTTCCTGCCATTTTCAGAGTGTTTGTTCATTGTTACCCTAAATAAATGAAAGAAAAACTCATACAAATTACTTGTTCCCTGAAAAATGCAAGGAGTAGCCTCATTACTCGGGTTGTAGAGATAACCCATCAGCCCTCTTGCATTTTGGAACTAGTATATATAACATCTCATGGCTCTTCACCAACAAGACTTTCAATTACAAGAACATAAATCCAGTCAAATTTCACTGAAGTCAAGTCTTTTATTCTTGATTTACTCCCTTATAATTTAAAGCACTGTAGCTGTATTGTGCTGGAAAAAATAGAGGAACTTTTCAAATCTCAGAAGTCTGAATTTCTCAAAATGACATATGTGGCTATGATTTCCTGTGTGAAGTACAAATTATCAGGAATGTTTCTGCAGAGCTGAGAGATGCCAGAAACCATTTTTCGGTCTACATTTCAACAGTTATTCTTATCCTGTTTTAACTTTTGTGTAAGTAATAAGGATGGATGAACGTTCTTCCCTTCATTTTTCAGTCTCTGTATTTTCACTCTTCATTAGGTTTTGTCTTTTCTGTTCTCTCCCCCTTTCCCACAATCTCCTATTAGTGGAATATGAGGTCGTTTATTATCAGCCTGAATCAAACTTTCAAAACTACAATTCAAGTGGGTCCTATATTAGGCATGAGCTAGGCCTATTCAAAATGCGTAACACATCATCATTTTGGGGCCTAATAGTATCTTGCATGACAGAAAAGTGTAACAGCATTTTTCTGACAAGGTTTCTTATAATCAGAGAACATCTAATCTATTTATTTGCACTGGGTACGATGTGGGGAGTTCACAGTTGCACATAGTAGCCTGTCATTTGCAAAAGTCTCAGCCTTCTTTTGGAGGACTCTCTGTCGTGGGAGGGATAAGACAGATGAATGTGAGGAAATAGTTGTAAGGTTCAGCTTCCACTAGAATAAATATGAATAGCCTTGAACTGACAGATGTAAGAAGACAATTGTTTAACAATTTCCTTTCCACCAGGAGACAATATTCCAAGCCCCTGTAAAATACAATACACTATACAATATAAACACAATGCAAGTGTGCTTAGCAAATTAAATAGTTGGGGTAAGAATATTTGGATAGCTGGATTTATTTTCTTGATTTCTAATTTTCAAAAAATGTTGGCTAGATCTCGGTTTACAAATGTCTTAGTTAATTTAAATTCCCATTTCTATTATCCCTTTCTGAGCCTGCTGGTAAGCTGAGTAGGTTTCATAGTTCCACAGAATAGTTTTGCTTAATGGAATGGTATTTATCTTGGCCATTATAAAGTTCTCTGAGTTAAGCAGAACTTCTCAGATTAAAAAAATTCAAAATCTGAAAGAAAGACTGCAAAAAACAGTTCCTTGAATAAAATTAGCAGAAGCATTTCCGGATTATCAGATCCCCACAAAACAGGGAAATACCCACATTCTGTAAATGGGTAAAAGGAAATGCCCACATTCTGTAAATTTCAATGGGTAAAAGGTACCTTCTACCCATTGCCCCAGGTTTCCTCAATACCTGTTTGTGCTCAGTGATAAGGGAAAGAGGCGGAGAAGGTCAATGGTGCTCAATAGTTGCATGATAAAGTTGAACCATCTCCAGCTCTCACTGTGGTCAGGAAATGTCTTGGCTGCATGGCTTGGTGCCATTTTCATCTCCTTTACTACTCCCAGTAGCACTGTTGGGTTGAAACAAGATCAGGACAGGATAGGAAGGAGCATCAGCGCAGGAAATCCATCACAATGTTACTTCTATTCTAGCCACACATGCAGAGAGCCAGAGGTAGAGCTGCAGCCCTTTCCTTTAGCCCTTTCCTTTAGGTCCACGTTGCCTGGGCTTCTGCAGAGGATCGTGTTGTGGCTGTGCACATGAAAACTGTCCTGGGTAAATCAGAGCAGTCAGTCTGCTGCCACTCCCCAAACATTCGCATCTGGTGCTGGCTGTCTCAGGCGCTGTCTCTGCTATCTACCCATGGCCTAGGGCAACAAATTTCTCTGTCCTTGTCCCTTTTTGTACCTCACCAGAACCTGATGAGCCGGTGAAACAGTTATGCTTTCTTCTGCCCCACTAACATCAAACACTATGTGCAACAGAAATCAAGGAAGTCCCATTTGCCCCCTCAAATGGCTCTATTCCTACAAACCATAAAAAGGAATTGTTTCTATTTATTAAAGCATTGTTATACACTGAGATGAGGAATGTCACAAGCTCCATGTAATTATTAGCCTGGAATAGGGCTAATTCTGAAATAGAAAGGAAAAAAATTTCAAAATACTGATAACTAAATTCTTTATTTGTGAAACTTTTGTGATGAGATGCTTTGCTGTCAAACTGGCAGGAAAACTGAGTGGTACTCACAGGAACTGTGGCATGTAGATGGTAAGTTTTAAGGTCAATTACAAATCACAGTGTATACATATGCATTATTGTATAGTGGCTGAAAATGAATGTGCTATTGTGAGCATCTATTCAAGATCCCCACGCTCCAACTGGCTCTGCCTGCTCCATTTCAGTATAGTGTCTGGTAATAGAATTATACTGTGAACAATATACATGCTGAAGAATAATAGGTTGAAATTAATTCCCCCAGTGGTGTTTTCACTGCACCTTCACCTTCTTGGCAACTGTGAATATCTGTAGCTTATCTTAGACACTACACTAGGAGCAGACATTTAAATTAATTTTAAGCAGCTTGAATTTAAAAAAAGAGTCCTCTATTCTTTTTAAAGTTGCCTCTATTCTACTGCTCTCAGCTGTTCTACTTTTTTCAAAAGTGCTCACATATACTTGAAACAATAACTCTTTACCCTAAAGCATTTTCTCAAGATTAATAACATAACCAAACATCATACCATTTTTCTTGGCAACAATCAGGACCTTGTTTCATCCCTGAAGTTTATCAGTTTATCAGCAGGACTTTATTTTTTACATAAAAAAATATACAGAGATTCTCAAACTGTAAAAGAGACAGACACCCTCAGGTACCTGTCATAGGTAATCAGAAATCATACTCAGGATGTGTATTTCCCTTGTAAGTCCATTTGTCAGGAAGTCCAGTCTTGGACACTGATCACTGCTTTGTAAATGGATCATCTGTTGTCTAAAATACTGAAGTGGAAATAAATCTTATGACATATCCTGAGCCTTTCTTCTGTTGATTTTTTTTCCTAGACTGGAATAAATTGAGGGATTATATCTTGTATTTCATAGCTAGAGAGCTTAAAGAAAAGGACTTAGATATGTAATGAATAAAGATGTCTCCTGGGAAAGAAACAAAGAAAATAAAGAGTCAATGAATGAAATATTTGCATAGATAAACAGCAAGATCTGCCTGAACCTACAAAGGGATGACAAAGAAATGAAACAAAGCTCACCAGTGGAAATAGTAGCAAAAAATTACCGGATTTTGCTAGATCAAATGCATCAAATGCATCTGTTCAAACTGGATTGGTTTTAAAATAAATAACAGTAAGGAATAGCCAAGATCCATTGATTTTTTGCTCCAGACAAACATTCTCTCAGCAGGCAACACATTTTATCATAGCAGAAGTAAGTGTCAGTAGCCACTCTTATTATCTTCAGGAGCCTTCCATAGCCGATACACCTCAAATGCACATTTGAGTTCAGGTTTATGTACTGACTTTAGCAACACTTCCAGTTTAAAGTGTCTCCTATTCTTGTTTTTTTTCTGAGGGAGAAGAAATACTTTGTGTGGTCCCACTATGCAGCAAAAAATAAAATGTGGCATCAACATGAAACACTAGAAAAGCCTGAATTTTAAGCATCACATAAACACCAGCTCAGTTCTTATCTTTCAGGACAGAGAACATCTTTCTAGACAGGTACATTTGACAGTTCTTATTCATTCGCCCTCCCGTCCCCACTATGAGGAGGTTCAGTTAATGGTCCTGATAACTGCATGGTGCAATGCCAGCAGCTTTATCAACATGTGAGTGTCTGTGATGAGGATACAACTGACCTTAATTCCACTTTCAGACTCTTACAGTGACTTGCTGTATGACCTTCAGCAAGGAACTTCTCTGCACACTGTTATTCCCAACAGGATAAAGAGATAATGATGTCTATCCACCTGGTAATGAGATTTGAGGGCTGCTGATAAAGTGCAGACCAAATTCTTGGTATTATCAGCACTTATGTGACTTCAGCAGCATCAGTCAGTTAGCCTTTGCAGGGAGCAGGGGCTGGGTTGGGAAGCAGTAATTGGAAGTAAAAGCAATTGATACAGAGGGCTTCTTAATGTGATGTTCTGGGCATTGACTGGTATCATGGTGGGGTTTATATGCACCTTGTGTACCTTATCTCTCAGAAAAACATAGAAGGCAAGCAGCTTACTGCAGAAAAATGCATTTTCTTCAAATTTTTGCTTCTCCAGTGAACTTCAGTCCCTGCTGTGATTGGGGCGGTGGATGAGACAATGTCCAGAGCTCACTTCCAACCCAAAATCTTCTGTCATCCTAATTGGGTGGTGTTGCCTTAATTGCCTTCACCCCTTTATTGCTGTCTATCATAAAATACACTGTTTTCCTTCAAAATCCATAGATCTCTCTCTGGTATATTTCCTCAATACTTTTTACGTGACCCACTTAGGGGCCAAGAGAAAGTTATAAGCATAGTTACTTTTAATACTAGGTCATCCTTGTCAGCAAAATGTACCCTATGCACAGCTCCCAGACAAAGGTACTGGATGTATCAGTTAAAGGTCAAAATAGTTCTGGCAGTGCAAATGCCAAGAAAGGAAAGTTCTCTTTCAAGTTTTGTTTTATTAATCCATTGCGTATTATCAGTGGAAACTCAAGAGTATCCCACCTGCTTCCTCATTATTGTCTATAATCACACCAACTGTTTTCTCTTCAACTACAGATTCCTATCCAAGTTCATAAATTACTTTTTACAAGCTTTGACTTGCTCAGTATAAAAATGCAGAAACGCTTTCATGCCAGAAAGTGGGAAGATCCACCCCACTGCATCTGACCCCAGCATTCAGCTGTCTTTGTAAAGATTTTGAATGCTGGAACTAGATCTGAGGGGGAAAACACTGTTTTATTTTAAAAGGGTGTAAACAAGTGATTAGAACAGGTGCAATCTTTACTTTTACATAAATATTGTGGTCATTCCAGCAGGAGAGGAGACCTTTCTCTAGAAGTTAGCCTGTCTCTTTTTTATTGCAAAAGTGTGTTGAAATCCTGTATTTTTTTAAAACCAAAATGTCATAGTGTTTGCTTATAGGGAAAATAATTATAAGGAAAATTAGTAGGATGTTGCTACAGCAGTCTACATGGCAGGATTTCTACAGTTCCCAACTGTAAGGAAGTCTATGAAATTTTGCATTTTATTCATTTTTTGTCATTTGCAGAGTTCTCATGAATACAGATGTTCTTCTTTCGGATGGGAAAATGCATGTTTTGATATGGATAAAAACCCAAAATATTTTGATACACTTCTATCTATCATTTTTTTGCATGTGATACAATTATTGAAATGTGAAACAGAAGCAGAAAGGAAGGTGTTTCACAATAATGAAATTAGCCATGCCTTCAGGGAACACACTGAGTTTTTTTCCCCCACCCCCTTTTTTCTAGCACACTTTTAATCCTGCCTAGCCAGAAAGAAGGAAAAGAGAAAAGCAGTGACACAAGTTTATACAAAGACAAGTTTTCCTGGCAATATCCCTCGTGTCCATGGGAGTATGAAGGTTTGTGTGCACTGGTTTCTGGTTGTCACTGTGACACCATGGAGGGACAGGCTGCAGCTCATCGTGACACAGGCAGAGCAGCTCCAGCCTTACCCACCCCCCAAAGGGGATTCCAGAAATGCAACTGGCATTTCAAAAGCAAATACATCCAAGAATTGGAAAGGACGTTTGTCATCTTTTTAGAAGTTTTAATTAGACTCGAGTCAAATAAAGTCACTATACACCTAGAGATTTGGAAGCACAACCAACCATACCTCTTGTAAGTGTTTTAATGACTCAAAATTCTTTATACGGAGTGCAGTGGCCCATCAGACAGTGGACAGCATGCACATTTTATCAACTATAACTGGTAGCAATATGCTTATTCCCAGGATGTTTTGGCAACAGATACAAAAGTTAATGGCTTTTCACTCTGTCTCAGCTCTAGCATTAAGACACAACTTGTTAGGCTTTTTGTTAAATATTGTCCAAATCAAATGCTAACATGGGAAAGTACCAATGTAAAGTGTTAAGCACATTCTTCCTGTCAGAATCAGTGACAGCTTTGTGAGCATTTTATCTGAAGAAAGATTTAGCCAAGCTGGGAAGGAAAACTGTTTTGAAGTTTTGTTAAATTTTGTCTTATTTTCTGTTTGAATTCTCAGATAGCCTAACACACAGAGCAAGTTTTCTTTCCTGCAAACTGGTCTGAGTGCATGAGGCCCCACTCAACATCTAAAAAGGAAAGCCATGAAGCATAAAGGTGATCAGTGTCAGAGCAGTGGTGAGGGAAGCACTAGGGGCTAGTTATGCAGTGCAGAGTGCTGTGATACGTGGGGAAGAGAGACAGACTAGTGGAAATCAGCTGGTGTTCTCATCCGAGCATTACGTTAGATGCATTGACAGAAGCAGACATGATGATTTATCTGGGAGAAAATAGCCTGGTAGTAGATATAGAACTCAACTTCATTAAGATAGAGATGCATATTGAGGCAGGCAATGCAGAATATAAAATGCATCTGGAAGAAGCACTGTCAAGTTGTGTTTAAAGACAGTAAAAAAAAAAAAAAGATGCAATTGAAAATACTTTGATAGAGCAGAGATTTGATAATGTGACCCTTCAGGCTTAGGGGTATTAAAATATGGTCTAAGATGTATTAGTTCTTTGTGTTAGCAAACCCAAAAGGCTTACACTTATTCATTAGATATTCCAGCAGATGTAGTGAATGCAAACTTACTGGGCCCTTTGAAGAAGTATCTGACAGGATGGGTTTTCTTGCTTCCTAAGAAAATCACCCAGAGACAGAAAAACCAACACTGATGTCTTATCACCCATCAGATAACAGTGCCATTGACCCTAAAGTGTATCACAAAGGTGAGGCTAGGTAGGGAAGAAGAGAAGAGGAATGCAGTTGGATAAAAATTAACCCATTATGGAATGTATGGTGAGAGTCACAAGGTATTTTTGACCATAATCTATGCACACTTAAGGGTTAACCTCTTTCTGCAGCTACTGGTTGAAATGAGGAGAATAAAGTTGATTCTAAAAAGACTGTGACTGATGAGCATTGACCTTTGATGTTTGACTGATTTGATTGTTTCCTGGTATTTATTATTTAGCATTTATTGACCAGAAGAGGAGAGAAAAAAGGCTTGGCTACTTTCTCAAATTAGTGAACACTCCCAACTTCAGAAGATACAAACATTTTGTGGAAAATGATCAGGCTTTGGGCCATATTAGTAGATTTTAATGTCAAACTTTTTTTTAAAAGAAACAGACTAATATGGAGCAGGCATTATGCAGTTTAAAAATAAATTTCCTGTTATTAGAGTAGATCACCATTACAGGATGTTTGCTATGTAGAATAAACCTTTGGGGATAGCAATCATATTGGACAGAGAGCAGATTGTGACAGCAATAATAAAGTGAACAGCGTAACAGTGTGGGAAAGGCAGAAGAAAGAAAAAACTACTGCACTGTATATTCTTAACAGAGATTCACATTGAGATACAGGCTTAAATAATTATAAGAACTGAAAGTGTTTTCTCCTCTTTTCCATGCATTTCCCTGGTCTGCTAGAATACAGAAAAGAAAACACGCTTTTACAGATTCATTTCATTGTACTTTATTTTTTTCCTGATCTGTACAAGACTCAGAATCCATGTGCAGTAGTGACAAACATTACATGTCATGCTATTGATCAGTGCTAGCATATAAACCCACCAAGTCAACAAACTAAATGCCAAGTCCCTTCTGAGAAAGCCTGAGAGGAAAGCTGAATTGGATGACAGAGCTTGAAAACATCTTGTTTGCTCTTGTTGAACACAGAAGACGAGACCATGAGCACGCCACACAGTCTGGCTGCCCCCAGCAACAAAATATGAGCACATATCTCAGCTGGCTTTTGATATCACTGCAAAATTTTTAGGCTGAGGCAGTCACAGCAGAGCAGGACTCCATCCATGCAGGACTTTAGAGAGCTATCTCAGCAGCTTGACTTGAAGCCAGATGCAAACAGGAAACCGGTACAGCTGTTTGTGTCTGCTGGTGTACTTATTTTCTTTATCTGGGGTTTTATTTTACATTCATCACCCCAGTATCAGGGCACTTCTATTCACAGCATCTAAAACAATCACGTGCACCAACTCAGGTTTCCAATGGGCTCTCAGAGGTATCTTAGGGAAAAGCACCATGTGGCAGTCAGGTCTGGGATCTTGCAAAATCAAGACAAAGATTGCCCAGTGTCACAGTTTTTATGTGACAGTTGTAAATGAAAAGGGTCCAGCTGCAGTGTCAAAGCCATCTTCAGCACACAACCTTTGGACCTGCTGTGGAACATCCAACACTCTTCTATAATTCAGTGACAGTGAGAAGTTTAATCACCACCACGTTCTAATACAGTATTGATACCCTAAACACTTTGGGAAAGTGAACTTGGCCTTTCTTCATGAAGACACAGGGGTTATTGCAGTGCAGAACACTCTGTATGGATAAAAGTTTTGGGGTTCAGTAGTAAAACTTAATCAGGAACGGCTGTGTTTGTCTTCTCTGGTGTGAGTTTCTGTCACCTCAGGCAATGCCTTCAGCAAATGGAGGAGGAGGGCACTGGTCATCACATAGGTTCAATTAAAAAATTATGCAGCTCTGTATTTCCTGATTAAGGACCACTTAATAATTCCATTATCTCCCTTGGCATCTTCATTTTGAAGTAGCACTGCTTGGGCAATTGGAACTCTATTCATGTAAGACGGGATGGTGACTGGTCCATGGAGAGGTGTTTAAAGTGAATGAAGACCTTTTAGACCAAACCTGAGCTCCCTGTCTTTGGCCAGGTATTCAGCTGCATGGACACTGCTCAGTCCAGGGAGGAGCCACATTCTTCAGATGTTCCAATGTCATTATTTCAGAGACTCTGAGCTCAGCAAGACAGCCTTAATGACAGCCCTTCCAACATACTCCAACACAATACGTTGGTATTCCAAACCGAGAAAGAACCTTTGCACACACTTACTCTGTCATCTTAGGGTTGTCTTCTGTTATTGCCCAACACTTCATCGTGTTTTCCTGACACAGAGTTTAGTGTTTGCACTAATGAAACATAACCTCCCCTTTTCCTGGAAACATTCTCATAGCAGCAGGGTGAAACCAGTGTCACTGATTTTATACTAGGCCAGAAATACTGTTTTAAGAGACGAATCCCTTGCTGACTGTGACACATCAAAGTGCTGACGCGGGGGCAGGGGTCAGTGGGTTGGATTCTCCAGTCCATCCATGATACTCAGTTATTTTCTGGTGCTGCATAAAAGCTGTAACTTGTTACTTGGCTTTAGTTTCCTCTGTAGGGTCCAGATGCCAGCTCCCTGGGGCAGGTTGTCCCTGGGGCATTCCCAGGAGTGGGAGGGGTGGTCATGAACTCCATGCCTACCTTGTTCCCAGTTGCCTAAGCCAGCTGTGCTAGTTATTTCTCATCGTTGTGAAACAGTTTGAAGCGTCTTTTACTTTATGCCAGGGACTGTAGGCAGTGCCCAGCACAGACAGAATAAAACACTGACCTTTGCCATTCTGTTCTCATAACTTGCAAATGAGCACAGCTTAGCTGGTCCAGAAGCCTGGCCAGCATGTGACAAAAGAGAATGAGGAGTTAAGTGTTCCCTTCCTCTCCCAACTATCTGAAATTCATTTGGCCACTCCATGGCTTGAAGCCACTGCACCTGTGAGTGTATCCCAGGGGGTCACTGTGGCCTGTCTGCCTCAAAATGTCAAAAAAATTCAGCAGATCCTACAGTGGGAAAATGAAGAATGACAGAGTCTGTACCACTGGATTTTCATTTTGGATAGTAAAACACTATTTATTTTCCTTTAATTATAGAGCAATCATGCTTCTCTGAAATAGGGCTTGCAGATTTCACTATAACTTCTCTCTTAATTGGATGTTTGTGAATGTAAAGGTTTCTACCATGACTTGTGAAATGAAACAAAAACATCATTTCTACATTAATTTAATTCTTCTATTTCCAACCATTCTCTCACAATCAGGTTTCCTTGATATGCTTAATCTTTTGCAATGGTTTCCATGGCAACTCCTCTTCATTGTGGTGACACCAAGGACTCCAGTAATCATGAAGCCAAACTTTGCCAAGGGATTGGCTTTTGCCTTTTTCCCGCTGGCTCTGCCACGGCAGCCCCTGCCTGCTTCCTCCTGTGTGCCCCACCTTCCCCACAGGCACACTGAAAGGCAGGGGCAGGAAGCACACAATGGGATGTTGTTAAGGTTTTATGAGTAGTGCTACAGACAAGGCTCCCTTTTCGATTCCTGTTATACATCGCTGTTTACTGCTGCATTCCCAGTAAATCCCCGTCAGAAAGGTGAGGTTCTCATGGCTCATAGCTGTTCATCCTCAGAAACACAAAATGTTATCCTGGCTGTAGAGTCCAGCATTACAAAGCAGCACAGCCCTTCTCCAGAGCACAGCATGGCCTGCCTGGTGCTCAGTCACACAGAGCAGCCTCCTCTGTTCAGCAGAGTGCCTGGGCCGTGGGGCACGGGGCCTGAGTTATCCCGTGCTGTACTGCACTCATCCATCCCAGCACCACACAGACACACAGCTAACTCCTGCTCTACAGCACAGACCCACGGCTGCAGTGTGCAGCTGTATGAAAATTGCTGACAGTGGATTGAGGTGGCTCCAGCAGAGTTTGGTTGTACATTGCAAGAACTGTACTTTGTTGCTCTAATTTCCTTCCTACAGTTTACCTCCCCCTCCTCCAGACCAACCAGCTCTGAGGAATGGACTGTGTGACTGGCAAATCAAACATTATTATTAATCGCTGTAATTACTTTTCTTGGCCCAATTGCAGAGCCTGGGAAGCTAACCACAGTCTCTGGAGTGCAACCTTAACTACAACATGTTTCTGAGCCACCATTACCTCATTGTTAGTCATGTTTAACCAGAAAGAATTGTGAAACTTTTTTTTCCCTGAAACCTCTCAAACCACGTATGCTGCACAGATCAGCGTGAGAATCTCTGCATGTATATCTCTGTGCTTCCATCTAACCACTGACTTTGCCAAAACCCCAAGCGTCTGGTTCAGGCTGAGGGACAGAGAAGTATTCTTTCTTCCCCTAGTCACACGTAGTGTGAATCGTTTAAGAACAGCAAGGGTAATTTTCTATCTTTGAATGCCCACATAAGGAAAAATTTCCTTTTCTGAAAAGCATCAGTTACAGGGTAATAAATTGGTGACTGGGAGGTCATCGAAGGGAAAATGTATTGAAAAATACTGTGACTCTCAGCACAGTCCCTGCTTCTCATGTCCATCACCAGCTCCTCATGGTCAGCATGAGAGGCCAGGGCATGGTCCCAGCACTTGTTCCTTGTCCCAAGTATTCCTGCTCAACCCATGCATCATTCTGCACAAGCATGTAACTATCCCAAAACCAATTTTTTTTTAAAATTGTCTCTTGACTCAGTGAGTTGATCTTACCTTGCCACTATACATGTCCTAGTATCAGCAAGAGGCAAGGAGCAGGAGTAAGTCCAGGTGAGAGTGAGGTGGAGGAGACCTTTTGTTTGAGGCCTCATTTTATGCATTGTTTTTCTTACATATTTACTGTACTGTGTATTACATAAAAGTAAACACACAGTAAAAAGGAAAACTTTTGTGACCGCACCTTCTACCCCCAGAACATCAGAATCTTTTCTTAGATCAGTTTCATTTCCTTTCTGCAGGGACTCACAAAACTGTTTTACAGGTAGAAATATTTTTTTCCTACTGCACAATGTGACCTGACACGGATTAAACACTCAAACCTGCCTTTGGCTTGAACTCCAGTTGTACCTGAGGTTGTCCACATCACAACAGAAAAATTACAGACATGTGGTAACATCACAGACTTTCCCAGCCACCCAGTGAATGTGGTTGCCATATGGTTATGAAAGTGACTGGCATTTTTCAACCTCTGCTCTTCAGCGAAGTGCTGCTTTACAGTCTGAGTGGAAAGGGCCGATCATTAAAGAGCCAGCCGGGTGAGGGAGAGGGAGGGAACAGCTCAGACACATTTTAGCCAGCCTTTTTTAGCAATCATCATCATCAAGCAGAAGGAATTCTAGTTCTCATTGTCTTTGTACAGGCAGGGGTAGGCAGGTTAGTGGTAATTGCCAGCTACCTGTGAATACTCAAAACCCAGCAGCCACTTCGGTGTTTTTCAGGACTTGAGTGAAATGGCAGGAGAATGCTGCAGAGGCAGAGGACTGCTCACTGTCCATGGGTAAATCCAGCTGACAGGAGGGCAGAGAAACATCCTGGCCAAAGCAGCAAGGCAAGAACAGCTTAGCCCTTCCTGTGGCACTGCCGTGCACCCATGGCCAGCCACCCCGAGGGAGAAGCCTGGGGCTTTGCACCTTCAGCCTTCGGGATAACGCGTAGGAGAAACGCAGCCACCATCACCAAAGAGTTACGAGCAGAGAAAAGGCACACGGTTCTGTGCTCGGCAGAGTGAACTCATTCATGCACTCGCTACAGGGGCCTCTGTCGGGGACTCGGAACTCAGTGCAAAACGTTGTTACTGTTTCCCCAGTTACAGAGAGCTCTACTGAGCAAACAACTGTTCAAAACAGCTTGTGTGCTGTGCTGCCAGGCACAACTGATGCCGTGGTGGCATGGGATGTATGTACAAGTGGTGGACAATCATCCCTCCATAAGAAAGATGTATCCATACAGGAGGCAGAGCTGTAGTTGTTTCTGTGTGCATAAGGGATGCTGAAAAGACTTGGATTGATCATTGTCAATGAGCAGGTAAGTGAAAATAGTCAGAATTTTCATGGCTACTTAAATGGGACAAGAATATGTGCTAGTTTGACCTTTTTCAAAAAACAATGTAGACCTGAAAGTCTAGTAAAGTTCCTTCTGGCCTTGACCTTCATTTTACAGCTGTAAATATTACTTTTTCATTTCTAAAACTTGAATTAAAACACCGTGATTGCATAGAAGAAAAATGTGTTTGTAATTATTTACAGGCAGGAAATTTTATATGCAAGAAAAGAACTTAATGCTGAAAATATGGCCCTAGAAAAATTAGAAATGAATGCTCCAGTCAGTATTTCCCAAACATTTCTCTATTGCAATGTTGGCCAAGCTTCTCTGTTTTAACAGTTACATTTTGGTGAGGCACCTGTAGAACTACCTTTTGCACTAAAATGGAACTTTTGCTATAGCACAGCAGAAGAAGCCAGCTCTGACATTTTTATGATCCCCAAACACAGACAGCCATTCAGACTACAGATACAGGAGTTGTCGTTCATACAGCCCTAGCTGCTGTTTTGGTTTGGTTTTCTGCCGTGACTGTAAGGGGATCTTGCCTTTAGCAAGTTCCCTGTCTAACAAGATTCCCAGCCAAGACCCTGACCATGGCTGGGAGAGCATTTTGTGTTCAGGCACCTCTGATTTGAAGAACCCTGTTGTAAATTCACAGCAACCAATTCTTGACAATTTCTTTTTGCTCTTCCCAAATCCTGACAGACCCTCAGTGAGAGGCTATGTGCATACAACTGGTGCATGCCTTGAGCAAGATTTCTCTCAATTTCTCTTCCCTTTTTCCTTGAAATTCCTACTATGATGGGTCAGTGGGGAGACTGACATCAGAGCACACCATCAGAAAAGAGTATTCTTTGTTCTTCCCTCAGCCAGTCATGTTGGCTGTCCTCCATGTCTCCAGTGAAAGCACAAGGGAAGCTGCAGGCACCTTGTGCTGCAACTTCTCCTTTCCTCCAAGGACTGTCACTTTCAGCAGCCCTGTGCAGGGAAAGAATTCAACCCATTAACTAATTTATCAACATTTACATTGCAAATATTATCTAATTAAATAATACTGCTTCTTTAGGCTTTACTGCATATCTCTAGCAAGAGTTTACTAGGTGGATAAAATATCTCAAAGGAGCTTAGGAGTTTAGCTTTCCAGTCACTCACTCCATTTGGTGCTATCTGTGTTTATTTTTCTCCTCCACCCACAGATACACAAAGCAATGAAAACAAGCTGCAAATCCACGTACTTGCTTTTGGAGTCTCTGATCCTTAAGACAAATGTACAGTTATCAAAACAGTTATCAGACACATAAAATCTAAGTGTTGCTAATGGATTTTTTTTCTTCTTCTCCTTTCCACTCTTCATAATTTTTGCAGATTTGTTCACAGAACTGCAGCTCTGGCTGATGCAGCAGCATAAAGAAACTAACTTACCTGAAGCAAAATAATAACAGATCTTTGGGGAAATCCCACCATGAAAGGACCCAAGAGTAAGGGAAAGCAGAAGTTTAGAAAGCTGGACTGAAATGGATCCAAGCAAAACATGCATACACCAGCTACTTCGTTTCAAAGGAGGCAGGTGGCAGGCTTACATCCTCCTGTCCTTCAGCTACCCATTTCCTTTTGTGGTCATTTTTCATATGAGTCTCTTCCTTTTCTTGCAAGGCAAAATCTGAATATATTCCTTCTGTACTGTGCTTGCAGTTTCCAACTCAGCTTACACATAAAAGAATTCAACCGCAGCTTCCTACATTCCAAGTTTATCTTGCTTCTGCAATCGCTTTCCTCTCCTCTCTTTTGGATACTTCAGCATCAGGAGGATGTGGGCAAATCAAAGGGAACTGAGACAAAACAAGCTGAAGGAATTAAGAGACTGAACGAAGGCGCATTAAAATCTGGGTAATTTATGACACAGTGAAACGCAATATCTGTCCAACATTCATTTATTTGGCATGAAACAATAATTGAAAGATTCTATCCTAGACTCTCAGTGTCTTAGCATGCTGTTAGCAGTACAACTCAATCACAGATGTATTGAACAACCAGTTCAGGAGAGTTCAGTCAGTCAAGCACATACAAAAACATTCTGCTTTTCCAGTGCTAGGAAATACATGCTTATCTCTTTATTATTTTTTTTTTTATAATTCTATCAAGCAGTTTTTCTATATAGCCAGAGATGAGCAAATTCCCATTATTTGAGACCATAGGAAAATGAAGTGTACTGGCATTTAAATATTCAAGGAGGGAGAACAAATACTGACAGTAGTAAGTGAAGGTATAGCTGGGGCTGGGCTAGAATGGCATAGAAGCATAGAAGAATATCAGAAACGCAAATCTTAACAATGAGATAATCATCAAGAAAATATGTCATTTGTCATGAAAATATTTTAAACTTGAAAATTTTGAACTGGAAAAACTGAAATTATAAATACAATGCAGGATTTGCTGTTACTTTGCAATTATTTCTATTGTTTTAGCAGCACAAAGAAAGGTCAGGGTGGACAAATACTTAGGTCAGTGTGATCATTCAAATGACTGCTCCATATGCAATAAAAAATAAGGCCCATAATCTGCCAAAGGATAAATTCAATGCCTTAAAAGTTGTTCTTAGTTCTAGGTCATGGCTTTACTATGACTGCATAATAGCAGGGTCAGAAATAGATGAGGCTCATGTCTTCAGACAGAGCACATATATTTTGGATATACATGTTCAGCTACGAGGACAAGGAAGCTATAATGTTATTGTAATTATGGGTTGTGTAAGCCTTGTTCAGCTTTATGATACACAATATGCACTTATGTAGCTGGAAAATAAAAAGTTGTGTCTTATTTGTGAAAAACACCTTTTGCTTTAGCCTAGAGAGAGATTCACAAGAACATCCTTTCAGGTGTTCTTGCAAGTATTCATGCTGCATCTCAGTGATAGCTCCTGCTGCATTATATCTTAAGGCAGTGTCATTGCAGCACAGAAATCTCAAGGAAGAAATGAGTCATATCTAAAAAAAGCGAACCTAACCCAACAGTTCCATGTGTTGCACAGCTAGTGAAGACTTGTTGCTGTTGGATTCGTATCCTGTGTTCTCCAGTATCACCAGTAACTCTACATTTCTTCTTAATCTCACACCTTCACATCCCTAAATCTTCCCCACAAGTGCAAGCCCAAACCACTAGTGTGTGGCATCTCTCAGTACTTCCATGCCATGTTCCTGCATTAGCTGCAGCTGCTTTCCACCTGCTGAGATCCCTGGTGCTTCCAGAAGCTTTCCTCATCCTCTCTGCTCCCCATGATGCTGCTCTGTCTCTCCACCCTTGCCTCACAAAGTGGGGATTGCCCACTACAGCAGCCTGAAGTATTTCCTTTTATCACTTGCCAGACCGTGCAAGTAGGCAGGGGATGGAGGAATTGACAGTTTGGGGTTTTGTTCTCATTCCCTGTCAGCACCTCAGTGGCCAGGAGCCCAGACAGGCAGGATGGCTCTCACTGCCACGGCGTAGCAGGGAGCAGGCTGATCAGCACTGAACTGTCTCTTCTGGAGAGGACCTTTCCACACTCGCAAACATTAAATTTGAATACACCTGATATCTCTGAGAAATTTAATCCTTTGTCAAATTTGCTAAACTTTCATCACAACTTCTAAAATTCCTGGTGAAGACATGAGTAGATAGATAGATGGACACAGACAAATAGTACTATTTGCACATCTCATCACATTTCATTAGCCAGCCAGGGTAAGAAACTAAGAAGTTGAAAAAGCAGCACTGCCTCTATCTCACCAAAGCAGCTACTGAAACAATATAGGATTTGTCACCCCTGTTTCTCAGCAAAAAAGCTTACTTCCATAATTAGTTCTATGCTTGCTAGAACAAAGCATGAAATCATATTTTTCTGATCCAACTTATCTGGGCATCATTGTCTCCTAATTTTCTTTTTCTAATTTTCTCTACTGAGAGAACTCAGATACACACACACACACAGGCACACCTAAAATGACTATGTCTCACTTGCCTGGTCAGTAATTTAGCATAGTTATTTAAGAACTAATTGGAGATTATATTTTTTTCCTCAGGAAAGCAAGACTATTTTCAACATCATAAAAATTTTAAATAATCCAGGTTGGCAATTTAAAGTTATTACTGGATTCATTAGAGCTTCAATATCCTACCTACTGCTGAGCTGCTGACAGGACGAGATTTAGCTGAAATCAGTGGATCCAATTAGAGCCAGGGGTTCACACACTGAGCACTTCCAGAGTACAAATTATTGGTGACATTTCTAAACAGTGATTGACACTGAAGCCAGCACAGGTTTCCTATACTGCTATGGAATGACATTATGAAAAGGAGTGAACTTTGTAACCTTTCCATGGTACTGGCAAAAAAATCAACTTCCGCTTATTTGTTATCCTTCGTTTATCAGCATGGACTTTAGTTTTTTTTTCAGAACACTTGGAGAGTCCCAACATAAATCAGGATTCTAAGTTGTATTAAAATTCATGAAGGCAGTGGTTGCAAAAGGGCCACCTTCAGACCTGCAGACTGTTAGATTTACCTTTGTGCAAAAAAATCAGTCTACTACACAGATACTAATAGTTGCTTAAGTCTCCATTACCACCCCACTGTTGTGAAAAAGAATATTTGAGACGGTGTGTGTTTATTCATTTTCATCTCTTATACAATGATTTCTTTGGAATGTTTTTCTAATCTAATCAAAATTCATTTTGGTATGTCATTTATTAGCCCACCTGATTCCCAATTATATCTCCCTACAAACCTTGTCTCTGTTAGAATATTATAAGTGCATTCCAAATATAAATAATTAATAAGACAAGCGTGCCTTTCTTATCATCAGTTGCATGTTATCAACAGACTCACAATTCACGTTTGGTGCTGCAACCACTTTGCTTCCAGCAGCCACTCGAGTATCAGTCCTCCTGGTTGCTATTGCAAGGGAACAGATTTAACCATCTTGAATGTTCTACATGGTAAGATAAGGAGGCATGCATGTGTGAGAAGTCAAGGTCAATTATCTCAGTATGGTTTTTCTGTTATTGATATAACAAATTGTTAAAATTTAGGCCCTGATCTTGTAATTATTTTGTGTGCAAAAATCATACAGACATCAAAGTGAATTAGTTCAGCACAGAGAGGGAGTGCAAGATCAGGCATCCAGCAAAATGTTTAATATTTCAAGTGTATCATTCTTCACAATACTGCTCTGTCAAAGTAAATGAAGCAGAGTAATGTACATTGGGAAAAAAAAATCAACCAATTCCATTTCCGCCTTCCCCATAGAAATAAATGCTAAAGATTCCAAGACATGAAAGAAAGCCCTGAGGAATAAAACCTGATTGGTAAAATTTTGCCTAAGGTGTTGTAATAGACACCACAAAATACATGTTCAGTCACTGAGTTTCCACTACGTTCCTCATTATAGCTGCGACTGCCTGAATTATTCATTAGAGATAACACACCCTGTGAATTTATCATAATATTATTTATACAGTAGAAATGATCACCTAAGGCTGATGGCATTTGTTTATGTTTTCCACTGTATGGCCAAAACTTTATATAGCAGGGACACATTTCTCATTTGCAAACTGGCCAACAACAACAACAATATTAATAATAATAACAACAAAAATAATAATACTTTCTGCACTAATCTGCAAATAAAAAGTCTCATTCTGTCTGAGTCCATGAAAACATCACTCTTTGTGAGTATAAACAAAGCAAAAGGTGGCTCTAAGTTGCATCAATTGCTGGTGTATCGCAATAGAAACTCGAGGAGAGATGCCACTACCAAAGACATAATTGAAAACCGTACGGAAAGGTTCAATAAACCTGAACATGCGATGCTGCTGTCAAAAGTTTATCCCAAGGGAAGTTGTGTCCTTCACCAACAGCAGAGCTGAGGAAGGTCTGTCAGTTGTGCACAGGAGTCCCCATCTTCCCTCTCCATGTAGTCCGTAGTACTACAGAAAAGGTTTCAGAAAACTCCGTTGGTCTGCTCCTAAAACACCTTGCTGTGTTAGTCCTGAAGTGTTCTCAGTATACCAGTACAGACCTTCTGGATCAGCCAGACCAAGGATCCTGTCAGTGGAACAGCAATATTGACCAGGGCTCTAAGATGAGGTGGTTGGGTTCATACTTAGCTAAAGCCCAGGTTCACCAATTTCTTCCCTGTTTTTGTAGCTCAGAGGCTTGGTCGCTCTGGCCTAGTGGGTCTCACAAAATTGTGGGTTTAGAGTCTCCTCCATAATGCTTTCTGTTACAGCCTTCAAATATATCAGAGGAAATACCTTTGGTTTTGTCTTCAAGCTTTTTGCAAATTTGACTGATTCCCAGTTCTCTCCTTCAACATTGATGTATTTCCTTTCTTATTCCCTTAAAGACTCTTATGTCCACACATCCCCAGCTTACAGATCCTGGCTACAAAGATCTCTCACATGATAGTTGACTGTAATCTTCCATATACAAATATCCTGAGAGAAAAGAGAGGCGGGGGCACCAGGATCCTATTGCTCAATATCCACCACTCCATCTGGGATGCATAAAATTCCTAAACACAGTGTTTTGTTGCCTAAAGATGCTTCCAATCTTCCTAGCTGTAGCTGCATTACTGAACAAACAAGTCCTTTACTGCCAAAAAGCCCAGCCAAAAGTAACTGTCCCACAGACTCTTGGTTGAACTTGGACCAGTGGCCTGAGAACTCTCACAGAGAACTCTGCAACATCTGACCACTGCTGCAACTTTCAGAGGTTGTGTCTGTTAGATTGTGCCTTTGCCTTCTCAAATCCCTGTAAGATGTGCATGTTTAAAAGATATGTTGTTGTTACAAACTACCCTTAAGCCAGGTTATGTTACTCTACCACCTACTGTTGCTAAACAATTACTAACCCTGGAAGAAAGACCTGCTAAGCTGCCAATAGGAAAGAAAACTTTTCTTATCCAGCTCTTTTCTCATATTCTATCACTTTAGAGTGGCTGCAAAACACAGTCTCACTGAAGAGCTGTACTGGAGGCAATTTGACTCCTGAAGTGACCATCAAAATTGGCTTCAGCAAACTCCTGAAATGTCTGCCCTTTCTTCTCCCAGCAACCACCTGTGTTCAGTTGGACAGGCAGAGGTTTCTCAGGTTTGCTCAGGCTTGCACTCAGAAGACAATAAGGAAAGGGAGAAAATAGCCTTTTCTGGCTCACTTCCTTCCCCTAACACATTCCAGACCCCACCATTTTCATTTTAGCAGCACCTCCCTTCTCCTGATCCAGGCAATGGAAATAGCTGCTGGACATTTCACATTCCTCTGGAGGCCTCTGCACCAAGGCTTCATGCACAGAAAGAAAATTCCATTCCAGGACAGAAGTAAAGTCCACAGGGCCGAAGAGATGTTCTGTTTGTCCAGTTTCTCTAAATTCTTAAAACACTTGGCCAATCTTCATCTCCTAGATTCTCTTTCTCCTTCCAACACAAGAGTTCATCTTCCCAGGTCGTATTCAGGAAAGCTCTGCTTACACCACAGAGACACTGTTACTGCTCCCATGGCCGTGTTCTGCAGTCTTCTGAGAACAGATAGGAGCTCACAGTGTACTCCAAGACAGCAGCTGCTTTTTTTATAGCAGAATGTATTTGCTTGGCTTTGGCACGGGACTAGCCACATCCTCAAAGTTCACAATCATTTTGGAGCAAAAGCAGAGTTTGTTCCCACAGACCTGCAGCAGATATTCTGGAAATATCCTTCTGATCTACTCATTCTCCCATGCTGTGTTTTCCTCAGTCTGTGGGGGTTTTTTGACAGTTTCATAATTCTTCTGTGGGAAAACTCCCAAGTCCTGAGACCTTAATTCCAGTTCCAGTATTTTTCCTAGATATAGTACAAACTAATGCCACAGTAAATAGGTTTGTGAAAGTGCAAAGACTTCCCTGCACTTCCTTGTTATAGGCAATATATAACAAATAAAATCTACTTCTCCTTGGAGCTGCATCAGTGTTTAATGTTTCAGAGCATTTCAGTGCCAGAGCTTCAGTGTTGCGCTTCTCTCCTTTTGAAGGAAAGCAGACAATTGACCTGAAAAATCTGTAGTCCTTGCTTGGAAGTCTGTCACATCCACAATACCTATCCACCCCAAGAATCTGATATTACTACACCTTTAATTGTGCTTATGGATAACCCTCTCCTCTCCAGATCTGTTTCCCTTAGCTGTTAATCCAATAGCATCACACTCTGGTATGCTTGGTCCCCTTTAATCCTTATCCCCCCAGGCCACTTTCTGGACCCATAGAGGACAGCATTCCCATGGCCCAGAGATTAGAAGACCCTTGCAGGGTGCTTAGAGTCCTCTGGTTCAGGAAGAAGGAATTAAGGAATTAATTAGGAATTAAGCCTTTCCTCCTTGTACAGACACTTTTCCCTATGAATATTATTTCTAATCATACAATCATAGAATACCCCAAGTTGGAAGAGACCTGCAAGGATCATCAAAGTCCAGCTCCTACACTTTCCTTCTCAGAAGGTACCACTTACATAGGCAATCTTTCATTCAGTGATCTTCCTTGCTAGATGTGTAATGGAAGAGTCTCTCTAGTCGTTGCACACAAAAATAAGTTCAATAGTCAGACCAGTATGTTAAGAGAACTTTCATATTCAGGAGCTCTGGCACTCATCAGACTCTTGTAAGCACTGATATAGCTCAGTAATTAGGCAGAATATTGAGTTAGCCAAAGAAAACCAGCAGATTTGTGGGGGCTTTGTGAGTTAAACAGTCTCAGTGAAGAGCCCAGGGCTGCCAGAGTTTGCAAACAGGGGAAGAAGAAGGGAAGGATGTGCAAGGCACACAAGCCAGAAGCAGGGAGAACAGGGGAGAATGCAGGGAAATAACATGTCCCACTTGTAGCAGCAGGGGACAAGTCAGCCAGCTCTGTTGTCCTCTTATCTTCACCTCTAGATGCATTTTCAGTGTGTTCAGCCCCAAGCCTCACTGGCTGCGGCACTGGGAAGGAGTAGCTGAGGAAGACTGTATTAGCCAAGGCAAAAGAAGAGTGCTTATAATCTAGCCCTGCGGTGGTCATTCAAGTGCCAAGAAATACCACCTCAGATGTTGTGATTTCACTGTTCATTAAAGCACTTGAAGGAAAGGCCTGCTTCTGAAGTTGTGAGTTAAGTTTCCTTTTGGACAAAAGGTCTGACTTCAGTTAATTTGGACATGTTGAGGTGGGTGACTTGGGAAATGCCTTGACACTCCTGTTCAGTGAGTTGTAGTTGGTCAGTAACTGTGCCATGTGCTGAGGAGCTGACTGGCCCTGTACCACATACAGTAGACAGATTGCACAGCAGGGTATTTCATTTTACTGGAAAAGACTTCTGAATAACAAATACATTAATGGGATCCAGAATAAGATCCTAACTTGCAAACAAGGCAAAAAAGCTACATTTGCTGGGTAGTTTATTTCCAATAAATAATTTAACCTCTTCCAATAAAAAGTTCTGCATTCTGAAACAGAGAATTGGCTTTGCAGAAATTATTCCCAGTGCAGCATTTGTTCAAAGTCATCTCCACTGGATTCTGCAGGGCAGCATAAGTTTCAATGAAAGAGTTTGGATGTCCTGTGAAATGTTAGCTGCAAAATCTGAGCTGCACAATCTCCTCTGCTCTTTGAGCTCAAGCTGGTACATAAAATAATGAGAGCTTCAGGCATCTCCTTCTCTCAAAGCTGTAATTTATGTCAATAGATAGGAGGGAATTAGTGCAAAGCATAAATTATCTTTTCACTACAATACTGCTTTCCAAAATTTATATTTCACCAATCCCAGTACAGACCTCGGCAAAATGAAAGTCTTTAAAATGATATTGATCAACAAGTGATAAAAGAATCCCTAAAAAATAACAACATAAACCCAGTGTGTTAAAAATATCCACAAGAAAGCACAAGACTTCTCAATATATGCTTACTCTTTCCAACATTTATTTTTCCTTTGTCCTTAAAGAAATTCAAATTAATTATAAAAATGAGGACATTCCTAATGGGATTTTTACTGAAATGTTACAAGGCTTAATTTGTGTGAAAGTACCAACAAGTTTATTCATTTTGTAGGAGTGTGGAATTTGCTTCACGTAATACTCAGGACTTAGCTACAGCTTTGATAGAAATGTTATTTGGTAATTATCTGCTCTTCCCTCGGGGACAAAGTAATTAATTCTGTTCTGCAGTTCACAGCATATTCTGTTTTTACACACATATGAAGGATGAATTTTGGAAGATTATGATCAATAGTTACTTTATTGATAACCAATAACTCATCATCCTGACAGCTCCATGACTTTTAAAGAAAATTCAGGAACACAGAAGTCAAACCCTACTTCTTAACCTTTTTATTTGTATATTGGGAGGGGGGAAAGAATAAATCTGAAGGAAAATTAAAATTTTAAATTAGCTTTCATGAAAGAATTGGATGACATTTTTTACATAAACAAAAAAAATACTCCCCCAAATTTATATTTTTAATTACGCACAGCTAAAATAAAGCCCATATGTTTTCCCCTATTTGTTGATTCTTTATTCCTTTCCTTTAGAGTAGAGAATAATTTAAAGTTCAAGTTAAATGCTAGGTTGAACAATAAATTTAAGGCAGAGGTGAGGAGCTGAACCTTCCCTAAGGTATAGTTAAAGGCTCGTGACTTTTGGTCCATTACAGAGCAGCTCTGTGTGTTTGGAGTCAAGGTGTTCATCACAGACTACCCTCAATCAGTGTGGTGTGCTTCATACTTTGAAAGAATATGCACAGAAGTAGCACATACCAGCTGCTAAAAACCCAAATACAGAGATCCTGGAGATGCTGTCTTTGTGAAGAGCAAGACAAAAATGTTCCTATTGGTATTTTGGGCCTAAATATTACTTAGTGGAAGGCACTGCTTTCAAGAAAAAATGCTTTTGGTAATTGCTTTTGCAGATGTTTTTTGCCGGCAATGAGGGAAATCCCAGTTCAGCAGGACTATGGGGGAATGGGGTCACCTCCAGGGATTCAGGTAAGATTTGACTCATTCTCCATCCCAGATACCACAGGCTGTACAAGCCATTTTGGCTAGAGAGTTATGGTTTCCTCCATGGATTTTTTATGAATAAAATCTGGTAAAGATGCAAAATAAAGCATGGAATTCCCCTTTTTCAGTCTAGCCTATTGCTTGACAGATCCAATGAAAAGTCCATCACAAAAAGCACTCTATAAATAACTGTCCTCTCCAGGAAAGGTCGGTTCTTCTCCTGCATGTGATGTATTCTGTAATATAAACATGAACGTAGTTTCTTGGGCTTCTGTTTTCCTAATTGAAAAGTATTGATAATGATTATGATAACAGCATTTCCTACCCAACAGGAAAATTGTGTCAACAAATGTATTAAAATTGTCGAAGAATGGGAGCTGTAGGAACAAAAATACTGATACTGTAGCAAGGAACTAGGAACTTAATGTTCTTAAGTTTTCACTGTCCAAAAACACAGTCATCTCTGAAACAACTGAAATTCTCATTTATTCCATCAGCAACTAAGAGACTTGGCACCAGCCATGTAATTGGTGCTGGCCTTAGTCAGTTTTTAAAAAGCTCGTGGATGTAATTCGCCAATAAGCCAACAATTAGATGTTTTACAGGAAACTATTCCATTGACAAAAATTAAGTTTAGGAAGAAGGAGCTGGAGGACTGGAACTGGCTGCATTTCACAACAGTGCTGGTAATAAATCTTGACAATAAAAGGGAATGAAATACTTAAGCCAGAAAAGTGAAATCACTAAAAATAAAACTAGAGACAAATTACATTCATCTCCCAGATCTCATTCGAATATCTGACTGGAAAAATTTCCTACCACAATAGCTGCAGCATCCCAAGAGATCCTCATCTGCCTTCACCCATGCAACTCTGCCAATCCAGAAGACAAATAATGAGTGATATTCCTTTCCTCATAATGTGTGCTTTAGCTTGTGGCCAAGGTAAAACACTCAATGTGGATAAGTAAACAGCAGTTATGTCCAACAAAGATGCCCCTCGAGGATGCTGTCCAGACTCAGAGCAACATTTGTGAAAGAAATAAAACCAACAAACCAACAAACAAACCAGAACTACCATCAAATGTCTGGAAAAACCTTTCCAAGCCCAGACCACAAACGCCTCCGTTTTTCCGCACAAGGCACAGCCCAGCTCTGGCAGTGCAAACACCCACTCTTACTTCAGACAGCCAGGGACTCAGGATGTGAGTACTCCTTGTACTCATCACATGAGTATTAGCACCTTCTGGTAAAACAAGCCAGGTTCTTTCATCACAACCGGGAAATAAACATTGTGCCAGTAGCAGGAGAATCAGAGCATCAACCAGCCTCTGTTTCCTTTCCCCTGTCTTCTGCCTGTCTTATCACATATCTCACCCAAGGCCAAAGCATATAACTTGCATTGAGACTGCAGCATGAGGGTGGCTACGGTCTTCCTCTTCCTACTTCATCACTCCTTCTCCTGAACATGAGGTACCATGAAGTCTGTTCAAGCACAGCCCCTCCTGCAACACCCTGGCACGTACATTGCCCGGGATGCACACGAGCTGCTGTGTGCAGATCCCACCGTGCTGAACACACCCAGCTGGCACCACGGGATCTGATCCTCACAGAGCAGCCCAGCACAAAGCCAGTGCCTTGCTTGGTTCACACAGTAGCTTCCTCAGGATTAGTTATCACTGCACTCAGCCTCATTAACATGCCCTTCCTCACCACTGAGAAGCAGGGCTAATTACTGTGGATGCAACACTGGCTGATAAAGTCATAGTGTCTTGCTGTTCTGGTATTATTTTAGTTGATACCAGTCTGAGATTATCCACAGCGCCCTATACTGAGTACAGTGGATGAAATGAGGAATAATGAGGTGAAAAAAACTTTCTTTGCCTTTTTTCATACTTCAGCAAAGGTTTGGGTCATACGTGATTTCAATACAGGTTGAAGGTTGGGGTCAAGTTTCACTGGGGACAACTCAGCTCTTCCTATCCTAATTGCTCAAGCCTACTTTTCATGATTAATTCCCTCATCAGTGCTTCAAGGTCTTCAGGGATTTTGGCAAAGATGACTGTGTTATCAGCTGATCTAATGTGGCTTAGGTGTTCCCATTTATCATGATGCCCTTTCCCTCTCTATTCAAGGTTTTTATAAACTTTTCCATGCACGAGGTGAATTGTGCCAGTGTGACAATATCTTCTTGTCTATTCTATTCTTTCATTTGATCTCTTCACTTTTCTTGTCAATGTTTAAATGTCACTGCAACACACTGTTCACGTGCTCTGGGATTCTGAGAAATCCTTCTTCTTATTCAGTGTTTCTCATGCTGACTGTGTCCAGGTTTTTTGTGTGTACACCGTTTCCATTACACACCTCATTAGGGGCGTGCACCTGCTCCCACCAAAGCCAATGGCAAAATTCCCACTTACTTCAGTAAAAGCAGGTTTGGACCCAGTGGTATGCCAACTGATAAATTAACTTTCAGACTAAACCCAAAGATGTAGGAAATTTTCCAGGATTTTGATTTGCCATTTGAACAAAGGGAGAAATTTGTAATTGAAGTTGTTGATAACTTTTCTGTATATAATAAATAGCTCTTTTGTCTAGCCACTGCTGAAGACCTGAATGAAAATACACTCTCTAAATTTGTTAATAAATAAAATAAAATAAAGTCCAGTAGCTTTTTCATAAAGTGAACTACGTTAATGTAGACACCATTAACACTATAGACTACAACTCCTTAAGATGGAAAGTGATGCCTGCTTTTTGAAATTAATGGAAGCCCATTGCCAAATGACCAATATTCTCCAAGTAATGTTGTTGCAGTAAATTGCAACTAAATACAATAAAAGAACATAAGGAAAAATGTAAAATACTGTTTTGGTCTCTGTGACAAAGAAAGCATGGTTTTTTGGGGTTTTTTGGGTTTTTTTTTTTTTTTTTTTTTTTTTGAGAGGCTGGGGACATGGAATGAAAAATTTGGGTTGATATTTCTTTAATATAATTCTACCATGATTATTATTTTGACACTGTGGAGATGCTTCTTCTATGAGAGATAGAGTGAGATTTTAGCATGCAGTAGTTTAAAATAGAAGATAAGCTTAATCTTCCTTTACAGTCCACATTAGTCTCTCCTTTCTGTAACCTAGGGCATCTTCCCCCAAGCATTCAAACAAATCAGGACATATTTGAAGTTGGTTTATAAAATAAAACACACAACGATCTACATTTCTTCTAAACTAGAATTATTATATTAAGTCAAAATTTTCAGTAAATCAATATCTGGCCAGAATTTTCTGAAAGTCAAAAAATTTTGTACTATTTCTTGTTTGACTCACGACTGGCTATATTGTCAGTTTTTGATCCCAAACATGAGTTTCTACTTTCACTGGCTGCAGAACTGTAATATAGATTAATGTCCACTGAGCTATAGTTTGAGATGAAATTAATCTCTCTCATGATGTAAACCAAATTTAAGTCCTAGCCTCCAGAAATTGTTCCAATAATGAATTTCTTCACTAGTCCTTCATCAGAAATAACGAACTCAGTCTGAAAATCTTTAATCAAATTCCCATGGAGCTCATTAAAGAAACTGGAAGTTTCTCTGAGTGAGCTATAGGATCAAATATATTCTCTGTATCACTGCTACTGCAGTGTGTTTTATCCATCAGCTTGCAGCTCCTCTGTGTTGATGATGCCTGTGTGTTGCCCAGAGCATACCATGCCCAGGCAAAAAAGGCAGCAGAGGTAGAACTGAAGGAAACTCTGCTTGGTGATCAGCAAGTATCAGATAAAGCAGCATAATCTTATTCCTTGTCAGCATTGTACAACCCCCAGGCTTCCCTCCACCAGGGAACTCTTCCCTCCAGACTGGGAGGTCAGTTGCCATGACTGCACACCACATACATTTTCTACTCGATACCATGCTTCATAGTGTTTACTATGGAGTGATTCAGATATCAATTGCACCAGATAAAAAAGTCTGAATCTTAGTCTTAATGCTTTGAGAGGTAATAGCCATGGAAAGTATGAAACTGATCTTCACCCCCTCCCTGCTAGTCGTACCTTTCATTAATGACTTGATCGGTGCTCTGGGAGAACAAAGGCTTTCAGAAGACTACAGCCCAGCTTCCTTAATTTGTTTTTCATGACAAAAGTCACTGGAATCTTCTCTTTACTAACAAATACTTGTGGGACATTAAAACATGAAAGCCCCATGAATGCCTCTGTAACGCTCTCCACTGTGAGGTCGTGTTCCATGTGAGGTTATTCACTTTGGCTATCAGCTGCGCTGATCTCCCTGAGTAACGCAGTCAATTTTACCGTGCACTCCACACACAATGCACTGATTCCTTGGCTCCTGAGAACAGACTAATTGAGAGGGTGTGCTGTACTACAGAACACGATTTGCTTAAAAAGATTACCATCTAGCTCATTAATTTTACATTACCATACCATGCTTCTATTGACGTTATCACAATGCTTTCTACAACTACTTACAGTGATCAGAAAAATGCACAGAGATCACATAGCCATTAAGGTGATGAAAAGATTTTTAGAGCTGTTATTATTTATTTATGTTATAGCAATGCCTCCTGGTCTTGGTCAAGATTGGGGCTCGCTGTGCCAAGCCAGAAAATGTGTTCCCTTTCCTGAAAAACTTGGAGTCTAATTGCTCCTGGGAGCAACAAATATGACACAAACAAATAGAAAGAAGGAAAAAAGCAGGACTTATGACTTGCATTTAAACAAACCAAATATTTACACATCTGGAGACCTTATGTGCATTTTATAAATATACGATATAGAACAACAGGAGTGAGCAACAACAGAGTGGAAGTGATTGAAAACGGGAAAACTAAGAGAAGACTGGGCTGGTGAGAGTTTTCATCCTGAAGGGACAGCCTGGGATGGTATTTGAAGGAAGAGAATTCAAATGGATCAGATAGAATCTGATCTCATCAGTGAAGCCAATGCTGCACTTTTAGCATAATTAGATACAATATTTCTGACTAGTAATGGCAATATTACAGTAATTTGTGAAGTGTCTTAGACAAGGAACCAGATTAAATGAGTATGAAATAGTGTATGTGAGCATCAGTATTCTAAGGATTTTTCTGGGAGAAACTAAGGAGATTCTATCAGCAGAGAGACAAAGGAGCCAGAAGAGTTCCAGGTCCCTTCTCTTCAAATGCCAATGCTGACCTGGTCTAAATTAACTGTTTCCATTTTACAAAGTATTCTGAAATTCCAAGTAATATTGCCTTTCATTTCAGAATGAAATGTTAAGTAGAAATTGCTGCTGAAAATTAATTGTAATAAGATTCTGCTTGAAAGAATTAAAACATTCCATTGAAAGAAAACGACAGGAAATTCTGCAGCACAACCATATGTGCCCAGTACCATCTGAGACACCCACAACAACATTTGGAAGAAGCACAAGCTGTGAGGTACCTGGCATGGCTCTTTTGACTGCAGAAAGTTACAGGAGTGCTGCAATTTACAGCTGAGTTCGGAAAACTGCTGCCTGCTCTTCCACAGCAATGCGTTTGAAGCCATGAGATCGCTGGCTCAGAGAGGAGCCTGCGAGGCTGCCAAACACAGCGTTGCAGGAGTGAATAACAGAGCTGAAGTCCTCGGGGTTTCCAGGCTGTGTGCTGAAGAGGCAGGAGACTACAGCAGCAAGGTTTGCCTTTCCTCAGTTCATCACAGTAATCCTTCACAGTGTGCTAGAATCTCCCTGCTACTCCCAGTTCATCTTTTCCCAATGCTTGTGACAATATTAAAAAAGTCTGATGGGCAACACAACAGCTTTGGGCTTGGTTGTTGGCTGTCAGGGTAGCGTGGGAGAGCGGCACTGATGCAGAGGTGATGCTCCTGGGGCTCCTGGGATCCCCAGCTCGTCTTGGGAACCACTGCAGGCTTCATGAAGAATCTCAGCTGAAAAGAAAGATGAGCCCAGACTTCAGATCTCACCTGGAAAGCTGATCCAAAGCTCCTGTGGTTCATGCATGTATGGCAGGGAGTCTGCAGACTCACAGGAAATCCAGCCCCAGGGCACTGGCATGACAGAGTTTGTCAAAATGGCAGATTCTGCACAACACGGTTGCTTTGAAGCATCTGGAAGCCCATAAGATGAGCTGGCAAGAACTCAAGCATGTTGCTATCAGAAACCCACCTGTGTTTCTCTTGTAGTTCATCAGAAACTACATATTTCCAGAACAAAATCTGGATTTCATAATAGAAACTCAGTTGGAAATACCCAATACACTCAAACAGGAAGGTCAAGCAGTGAAGATAGGAGATAAGGAAAAATTAGACCACTTAATCAGCTTTCCCCTGTGGCTAGACATAAGCAATAAAAATGTAGTGAAATAACCTGTAAAGGACCAACAAAAAGGAAATGCGTATATTTAAAACTACTATTCATCCTTATAGCTTTTTATACTTACAAAAAAACCCCAATAGCTTTATAGTTCTACCATAAATTCATCCTGCAGTAAAATCTGGGGCATTACACAGTGCTAGCTTAACCGCAGTGCCTTACATTGGGTTTTATTTTCCCCTTGCTAATGTGGTTTCTACTCAGAAGTGATGCAGCTGTAGTGATGCTCCTAAAGACATTTGTCCGTCTGTCTCACAGACATGGTTTCAATTAAGTTTAATTACAGCCACTGCAGTTTCAGACCAAAGTCTACTTCACACCATGGGTAGCTTCTGTTGCAGGACAGCTCAAATCTGAAAGCTCTACAAGAACAGAAAAGCTGCTGCCACTCCAACAGTATTATTTGCAGTCACAATGGGTGAGTTTCCAAGTCTTTTTTTTAAGTACTATTTGAGGCTTATTCGGGGCTTCGCTGCTGCAACCTGTAAGCAAGGAAAAAGATGGAGAGAGTAAAAGATGAAAGCAGATCTCCTGAGGCAGACTTTTATCATGAATCTCACCATCTCTGATGCTTTTTTGGAAACCTCAGCTCCTGCTGTCAGTTGATTATAAAGACCAGATTCCTTTTTTCTTTAAAAAAAAAAAAAAAGTTATTATCACTGACAATTACAGAGAAAAGTCATGAAAAACATGACTGAAGTGTTCCTGCAGGGCTCCAAGGAGGAGGCAAAGGAAAAGAGTTGAGAAGTTACTTCTCTGACAACCTTAATTCTAAGCAAAAGTCAAGGTTTTGGAAGGACTTTGGACTGTAAACAGGCATCTACAAAGAATAAAGCAAAGTGTAATTCTTGTGCCTAAAGGTTTAAGAGTAGGGAGAGTCAATCCTTTAGTGGTGAAAACAGAGGGTTTGGCACAGATGCTGGTACAGTCATGGTTGATTTGTGCATCTCTTAGTCTGCTCAAGGCTTAACTTCTGCACTGTAACCAGCTTGAGGCAAGGCTTGGTACTCTGGGTACTACTAGGTTTTATTCTCACCCCAGACCTTTTTTGTTCAGAACCCAAAACCTGCTGGGATGGGTTACGTGAATGTTGTGCTCTAACTCTGTGCTCAAACACAGAAAATGGCATGCAAAAATCTGTGAAGGAAATGCAAATCCACCTCCTGAATAGGCCAGACACATGGCACCCTATTAGGAGCTCTATTTCTCAGGCATCAGACAAGTCATTTTTTTGATTTGTTGATGCCATGTACAGGATCCATATAAAGCCAGGCACAGAATCCAAGAACAAACTGAAAAGGAAAAACAAGCAGCATTTGCTCCCAGCAGCGATTGCAGCCACATGGCAATCTTGGCTGCTACGCAGAAAACATTCATTAGCCTATTTAACCAAAATTAACTATGAAAATGTACTCCGCGTTTTCTTCCCTCGTGTTGGTAAGGTGTCTTTTAACATAAGTGTTTTCTAACCAATTTAAAGCAATTTTTTCCTGTAAATGGTATCATTATTATCATTATGTTGGGAAAGGTTAGGTCATGATTTTTCTGAGTTCTCAGAATCACATTTTACTTGCTAAAATGCCAGAAAAAAACTCATACTTTAGATTCACTGAGATGCAGTAAATTAACATCAAGAAATAAAGCAGAGAGCATCTTAATGGACAAAACAGAAGCAATATACTGTAGTTACAGATAAATACTCCCACAAATGCCTTTCTTGAGTGAAATCAAATCAATATCCCTGATTCAACAGCAAATATTTCCAATGACCTGACCTGACCATGTCTCACACCATGGCCCCGGCTTTCCCAGAAATAGAAACAAATGTGTTGTAAGTTGCAATCCTCAGTTCAAGTCACTGACTCAAAGTACTTCTATGCCAGTGTTTGCACGCTTCCTCTCCATCTCTAAAATGTGGTTGATCAATTCAACTCACCTTGGGAGACTTAAAATCTATACGTAAAACTGTATTTACCACCTTATGTACACTTCAGTTGCAAATATATATATGCCTGAACGATGCCTTTTTGTAAAAAGAGCCTTTGAATGATGTTTGTTTCACAACCCTGCTGAAGAGAATTGAGATTTTTTTATTTCAACAGAGTTGGGGCTTCATCCTTTCCACTTTGACAACCCCACCTATGTCATAAAAGAACGTAAAAGCACCTGTGCTGGGCCAGACTGATGGTCTGTCTAGCTCAGCGTCTTTTATCTAGCAGTGTAACAACGGGCCAAGTGCAAAGTGGCACTTGCCCAAATTACAACCCAGTAATTTGGAACACACAGCTTCCTTAGCTGATCATGTCTTTGAATTTACTAGCCCTCTCACTATATATTTTTGTAGCTGCTTTTTGAACTCCATAAACTTTTATCATCTGCAATGTCCTGTGGCAAGAAATTCCATAGCTTACGTACATGCCATGGGACCTTCTCCTCTTCTACAGTGAACTTTTCAACTCCTAACTTGTAGGTATAGCTGCTGTCCTCTCCTAGTGCTTGTGCTGCAGATCCATGCCCACTTTTTCTATGCCTCTCATGATTTTATACATGTTTGTCATAGTCGATCTGAGGTGGCTTTATTGCCATTAAAAGTGTTACATGGATTGGATACTTAGTTTAAACTTGAATGGGGGAGCTGAGATTGCACATATTACTCAAAGAGCAGATAAAACATGAATTTATACAGTAAGGTAACATTTTCTGGGGTTTTAAAAAATGTTTTTCCTAACATTTGTTAACACTTGATTTGTTTTTGCTACTAATGAACACTGAGCTGATACCCCACAATTTCATTCCTAAAGTCCTCAGAGCTCATCATTTTATAAGTGAAGTTAGATTTTTTTCTTTTGTACATCACTTTACATTAACTCTATTGAATTCTTGTGTCATTTTATTGTCTAATCATTCAGTATCATAAGGTCTTCTACGACACTTTATCCATGAGGGCTGTCATTTCTACTACCCTGAATAACAGCCCCATCAACAAGCTTTATCACCCCACTCTACTTCCTCAGAAACTGCTTATTGTTTAATCTCTACTGCTTGCAGTTTCAAGTGGTAAGTGGCATGAATTGTGCATGGTTACAACACAGAACATCAGAAAGGAAAGATTTAGAAGAATTGTTGCACAATATTTCTATTCCTTTTACCACCTTTTCCTCTTCCCCATCTGTCCTATATTCTCCCTGTTTGCAACACTCTGCAGAGAAAAAAATACATGTTGTTCAAGGAAATTGTGCTGGTAGCTGTTGTCTGAAAAGAACATTTGGATAATTAAAAGGCAAATTCTTTTTTTTTTCCTCAGCCTTTTCTAACTGAGCTAGAACCAGGGGTAACTTTGAAAAAGAAGTTTGAATGTACATGTAGGGAGAATCATCACTTTCTCCATTTAGTGGGATGTTCTGACAGAATCAACTGTAGTTTTCTTCTTACTGTCTGGTGGGCTGACAAGAAGTCTCTCCAAGGCCAGAACAAAGAATGCTCCAGGGATCTGACAGCACACAGGATTTATGTAGCAGCAGACCATCATCCTATTCAGAAGCATTTAGCCAGAGTACTCTGCCTTGCCTCTACATCCAATTTCCATCAGTCAGAAATGTCTAGGGACCAGAAGGATTTAAGAGCAGAGGGTAACCTTTGTTTGTGGGTTGGTTTATTCATTCACGACATACAGGGAGTATGAGTATTTACTTAAGAAGTCAGAAGAAAATATAAAACGTAGTTTTCAAATCTGACCGACAGCAAATTGTTGAAATAAGTCTCTTAATTAAAATCCTAAGAAATATGATCTTAAGGACTCCTGTTTTCCCTAGGACCAATGAAAATTAAAATGTTCCTCTTACATTTTGTCCTCCAAAGTCCTCTTCCTAAGGACGGGAATTTGACAAAACTTTACCCAGACAGAAAATTTGCTGATGCTACAACAAAGACAGTTCAGGGGACTCATTTTAGCACTCATCAAGTTTGAAGAAAATGGTGTCTGTCCTATTTAACATGCTAAGATTTAGCTTCTTCTGGTTTTGGGGGGTTTTTTGCAAAGTCTTTGCTATCTCTTTAAGCTGGTTTTCTTCCAGTGAATCACCTGTATCAAATGACTACAAAGTTTTCTAGCGAAAAAACAATCATCCAATTATCCTACATGAATCAAGCCAGGATAAGGTCATTCCCTTCTTGTATAAGGGTTGTGTAAGCTTCATGTAAACAAGGCTATACAAGGCTTTATATTATAAAACCAGTTTATATTTAGAATACTTCAATGTTTTATGTGACCAACATCTTACTATAATTTATGATCTACTTACTTAATTACTCACACTTTCTATAAACAAGGACCTTCACCTCAGTCACACTCATACATTCACCTAACTGGATAATGAATTTTTATATAATCAAAATTGTGAGAGATGTCCCAGGAATTTCTCTTGGCTGTGCAGTTTCGTCAGCAGTTATTCACAGATATTGAGAACCTCGTGCTTTCCTTGAGCATCCCTATGAGTGCTTACTGTAGCCTACACATCTTCCCTGGAAACAAAGAATGTGGGTTTCAGAGTTGAAAGCTTGAATTTTTTATTCATAAGAAGTTTTTGCAGTCAATGTTGAGCTTGAAAATGATGCTGTTTGCCTTGAGAGCGGAAAATAGCAATTTAAGCAAAATCACTAACTGTCATGCACAAAAAAACAATTTAGAAATATATTTGCATGAATAGTCAATGAACTGAAATGAAGATTTCGCTTCTCATGCAGTAGACTTCTCAAAGATTGCCTAATGAAGATTATAGAGATTCCTTTTTTTTGAATTAGGAATAGATACACTTCAAAAAATAGTTTTGCCATGTTTCTTTGCCAATAATGTTTGTTGACCACCGGATTCAACAGTTACTTCTTTACTATTTCAGTAGTCATCACATTTTAAATTTGTGTTCCATCCAAGCAATGTCGCTTAAGGAATAACTCTTTCAAAAATATTATTAAATTCACAAAAAGGTGTCTCAAAGTATGCATATGGGACTATGTAGAATAAACCCTTAAACTCACCCTTATGTTACGAAATCTCACTTTTTTTTGCAGGTGGACAGACTAGACTTTTCCTTCTCTCCTTTGAGGACAAAAAGAAAAAAAATGGCATCTGTACCTAGCACAAGGCATTGCCATCTGTATGCATTAGAGTAAGCCAATTTAAGTCTTAGGATAATGGGAATTTCAAGCTTCCAAAGCTACAGGCAAAAACCAATATTCTCTACTTTGTTTTCTCAGATCCTAAACATGCTTTTCCCCCAAACTGAAAGGATTGCCTTAATAGTAAGTGTTGATATTTGTATATCCATTTTGTGAGCACACGGTTTGAAACAATATTTGAATAAAAAAATCTGTAAAGGAAATAATGAAAGACAAGTAAGGTCATGTGTCACTTTTGAGCTCTAGAAAAACATATACTTCTCAGAAAGTCAGCTTCTGTATTAAAAATGGGCACAAGAAAATGAATGACAGAGGGAGACAGAAAAATCAGGGGGAGAGCTACCTTGTGCTTCATTTTGATAGGAGAAAACTGTATCAACCAAATAAGGTTTTTTGCTGCAACATAATTCAGATGAGTCATAATGTTGATTCTTAAACCAAATGCATCAGGGCCTGTGAGATAGCAAGCTCAGACCCATAACTGAAAGAATTATTTATCAGTCTGAGTTGAATAAGACATCATTCATTTAACAGAAATTAGAAGTAGCTGCCTTGGCAGAGTTTGCCTGTGGAATTACAAGAGGGTGGGCAAGAATTCTTATAAAGCTGAAGAAGTCTGTTTACTGACTTGAGCAGACTTTGAAGGGAGTCTCTTTGCATTCTGCGTGCAGTGCTCTGTGCACAGAGTTATCCTTATCTTTAAATGAACAAATGCTGAAAATCTTCTACCCTACCAGTCTGTCTCAGCAGAGCAGGATAAACGTGCTCAGCTGAATGCACAGTTAACTCTCTGCACTAGGGCTTTACATGTGGACCATTATTTTCATCTTTATTTTTAATGATTTGTTTCAGTTTGAAATTCTGGTTGCCTTTATAGGGAACTTAACTTTTGTACTCTCCCTTTAGTTTTTTAAAATCCAGATTAAACAACACATCCTTATTAAAAAGCTAAATATGCTTTATTCTGTCCATTCCCATTTTAAATGGCTGCAATCATAAGTCACTTTTTAAAAATGTAAGACCGAATTTGCATTGTGACTGTTGCTACTTTTATTCCCCATGAAAATGTTATTCATAAAATAGCTATATATTCCGGACAGATAAGCACATAGTTTCATTTTATGGTGTTCATGGCAGCAGAAATTACACTTAACATTTCAGTCAGGCCTCTAATACAATTCATTGTTTTCCCTCATTCATATTTTTTTGGAAAAAGACCCTGAGGACTTGATAATCTTAGTGCCTCCATTAAAACTTTTCCTAAGAAACATCCTTTCTTGCATTTTAAATTATGCATTTGCTATTTTAACATAGCTTAAGTTGCTATTGGGTAAGCAACAAAATGATAACCACTGTACAGAACACTTCTAAATTTGACATATTACCAGTCATGAGAAAAGTAGCTCTTTAAGTCCAAATTGCAGAAAAACATTTGAAGATAACATGATGACTTTAAAAAATCAGATCATGCATGAAGAGTGTCAGATAAAGATCAGCATGTCAGTCTTATCAATAACATTAGTTCTAGTGCTTATAACACCTATTTGTTCTACCAACATGCTTTGGACTCGGGTCAGGAGGCAAGACAAGGTCTTAACAAGGATGCTTCACATCCACTGGGGATTGGAGTCCATGTGTTTTTGCTGCTGTTGCTGTTAACCAGTGTCTTTATTAAATTTTGCTGCATTTCAAGACATTGATATGCCAGCGATGGCAAAACGAATCCCACAGCCCACAACTTCATTGTTCCTCACTTGCCTTCTTCCTCTGGTGGCTCACTGTGCAAGTGAAGGAGATGTAAATCACCCAGGGAGAAACACAGCTGCAGCTCCAGGTCAGACATCCCTGCTCTCCCTCTGCTGCCCCCCGGCCCCCAGGACAGCGATGCCAGCAATGCCCACAGCCATGGGACAGAGAGGGGACACCAGGGACAGCAAATGACTTAGAGGTCAGCAAAGAAAGAGGTGACAAGACGGAGGAGAGTAGAAAAGTGAGGAAGTGAGAACAAAACAGGCTGTGGTCATTGCTCAGGACATGGAATCAGCTCTCCTGCTAAAACAGAAGGAGAAAAGAAGGAGATGCTGGGTTAACAGGAACGGGCATGAGAGTTTCATCCTAATACATACCGAGAGTAGTAGCTTTGTCAAAGCTCTTCATGCACTGCAAGGAAATAATGTATCCTCTCTTTAAGGGTGCTGAAACTCTGCTCCAGGCTCTGATTTTGAGTTTTAAAAAGTAATGTAATAGGGAGAGACGTGCAAGAGGACTAAGAGCAGAAGGAAATACCCATATTGTGTCAGTCCCAGCCATAATATTCCACTATGCTCTTTTAATAGGGCTTGAGCTCAGCCTGCAATCTGCTACCACTTACTCAAACAAGGCAGCTATTTCATCAATGAAGTCAGAAAAGAAGCAGCAAGCCAAAACCCAAAATGTCAGACTAAAAATCCTCTTCTCTTTCAGTCACTCAGCATTCACTTCCCTGGTCCTGACAAGGTCAAAATTTCCCTAAGGTAGCTCCTGGGCAGGGAAGCCAACAAAAAGATCTGATTTTAGGCATTAAATGTAATTGTGAAAAAAAAAAAAAACCTCCATGAAGGCAGAACATGGTCCTTGGATTTATTTTCACATCAGACATCATCTCTTCGTATCTACCAGCCACCTCTTTACTTGTTAAAGAGATCTGATCTTAAGAACTTATCCCACTCTATATCGTCTCTCTATCATTCTACTATCTATTATCTATTATCTATTCTATTATCATATCTATTATCATTCATTTATTTTGACTAAATTATGGATAATTACATATTATGTTTTGTATGCAGTAACTTAATCACCTGGTTAATTTTGACTAAAATTGTGGAAACTAATGGAACACATGATTCTGAAATAATAAAATTACTTTCATATCCTTAAACCAGTTGAATTCCTCACTTCTTGCAAGGGGTCATCCAGTGCGATTCAAACTAAATACGACATTTCTTTTTCTATTTGTATCCAGCACAAAAGAAAAATGTTACTTGTCTATAAGCATCTTTCAGAACAGCCTAAGAAAGAGGACAACTTAGATCTTTGTTTCTCATAGTTGAATTTTGGTGCAAAATTGCATATGTTACCAAATTTTTCCAATGACAGATTGCTGATATTCAGACTGTTCAGTATAATATGAAAAGACTTTAAATAAGTTAATGAACTTTCCTATCAAAAGCAACTTCATTTTTGTAGGCTAATCAAAAGGACATTGTCAAGGTTGTTAAGTATTAAAATTTCCATAAATTGGCAGTTGTTCCATTTGAAACTACTTACCTTAAAGAGACATTGTCAACCCAAAAAGAGTCGCATTTAAATTTAATCTAAATGCAGTGTGCTTTCAATCAGCAAGTTTAAAGAGATTAGGGATAATGTTTTATTTTCCTTTAATTTTTGGGAGGAACTGGAATGCGTGTTTGCTTTCCTGGCTTTTGTGATATATCCTCCTGTAAAGTTTTCAAACGTCTAACTGGCAAGAGTGTAATCCTTTCTAAAGCAATTTCAGACATGTTTTCAAAGGTAATTTTTCACTTAAAGATGCAGATTTCAGTGGCAGTGGAATGGATGCTTTTTGAAATGGCAGGAGGTGCTTATCTAAATTTTAGATTTCTAAATACTTCTGCAAATTGGGTCATTGCGTGTTTAAGAACCTGTGCCACTGACAGACAGTGGGATTTGTATTCCTGAATTCTTTTCTTGTCTTTATAGTTTTGTTCTCCTGAAAAATTCTTTTCCTTGTCACACTATTGCAGCAGTGACTAAGACTTGGCTGTTTCTCTGAGCAGTTATTTGCCTTCACATCCTGAGTGGAGTCAGTGTGTTAAAGTATCCCTCTCTTTCACTTACACTTGAGGTTTTTTAAGACCTAGACCTTAGCTACTCAGTTTTAGCAAAGGACACACACCAGGCACTGCTACAAACTAGCTCTATCACACACCAACCTATGTCAAAATAGAAATTGCCCAAATAAAATCTGCAAAAAATATGCCAAACTAAAATATTAGTCATGTTCCCAAATCCTTTTCCCATGAAAAGTTTAGTAAATTGGATACTGATTTAAAGGTAAAGTACATGCTACTCTAAGATAAATGGTCTCTTCAAATAATTACTCGTATCTCTATTACACCCCACCATGTAGGTTCTCACAAAGGGATTTTAGTTTGTGATGACATTATTTCAAAGGAAGCTGATGACCACTGATGTCAGGCTTCTTTTATGTGGTCAACAATATGGCTGCATCTGTGAGAATTTTTTGACATCTATTAAAAAGCATGAGATTCCAGAGGGTAATTTAGGAGCTGACTGAATCCACCGGTTATTCTTTGCTGTTAGGAGTGGTCGACAAGTTGTCTACCTCTGCCCTTTACCAAGTGATGTTGTAGTTCTGGGAGACACTCTGTGAAAGCCTTAAATTACTTACGAGGGAGTTAGTGCAGAGTTGATGAAATTCATACAATATGAACTCCAGCTATCTGTTCATTTTTGATGCCAGCTTTCCCAATAACCATTTACAGTTTCCCTTTTAGTCCCTTTTGGTATATTCTGTTCCTTCATGCAACTTTGCTTTGTCACCAGTGTCGTTCCATCATATTTAGTGCCTCTGATCTACTGCTGGTCAGCAAAGTCACTGAGCCCATCCAGAGAAGGCTGCCATGTAAGCAGCTGTATTTTGCAAAAAAACAAGTCTCCTGTTTGACTAGACTCAGGCTAACTATCACCAATTTTCTGGATATCTCTGGCTTACTTTGGAAAGAATCTGTGGTTTAGATGGGTACCAGCTCAGGACCTACTAGGCCATTCCTAGTTGTACTGCTGAATTTAACCAGTTGGGTTGTTTATTATCCCATACCTGTCTTGCAAGGCTTAGCATGACAACAAACAACACTGAGGAAACTGAATTAAAAATCGCTGGCTGTCAGCTCATTGTGCTTCATAAATTGCTGCTTTTTCTGACATTGGTTTTGATGTTTTACTGAGCAGAGTCATACACCTGGTGTTTATCTACCCACTGCAGGAGAAATGTGGGCATATTGTAAGACTATCTCATTTTCAGGGTAAATCTTTCTCAAAGGACTGTCTAGTAACAATACATCAGGTTTTTAAGCTAGGCAGTTTTTCTGTCTCACACTCATGCTTTAAAATATGTTTTCACATCAAAAGTGTTACCACACTGTCCTTATTCCTGGTGATATATTATCTCCACTTCTCTCAGAATGAGGGGCCTTATAAATGATCAGCATCATCTCATATCTTCTAATAGTAATGTATGTTTCATTTGCCACACTGGAACAGAATTACCTCAACCCACTTCATCAAATCTCTTTGGAGAATCTGATTTTAACCTGACATGTTGGGTCCATTAGAGACTGTAATTATTTAGGGTTAATTGTACAGGTGTGGAAGAAGGAAGGATATTTTGAGTTGTGACGGATAGTATCAGGGTCAGACTTGAGGTTAAGAGAAGGAGGGTGTGCGGCATTTCTTCTCCCCTTTAATAGAACAATTAACACTTAGCCCAATCAATCTTCCCTTTTTGAATGTTCTGCTGATAGGTCATGCACCATTACATCAGCATGTGAGAGATGGCCAATGCAAATAGGTCACTGGGTATCATCTCAATGGCAGCTTGCTGTAAATCTAATATGGTTTAAATGCAACAGAAGAGTACCAAAATGAACAATAGAGGAAGAATCACAGATTCAGAAAACTTTATTAGCTAAAAAGAATGTTTTCTTAAGCAAGATAAGCAGAACAGCACTGACCCTACCACTGATGCCTGGGTACTGATATAGCTGGAGGTCTCTAAATCTAATAATAACTGTGGAAATATCTTTAGACACCAAATCTCATTTTGCAGTTTGCTGTCCATGGGTTAACAGAGGTTTTTCCCCTTTATTAAAGAACAAAGAGGCAGCAAGCCCAGCTTTATTTGTTCAAACATTACTGGCTGGTGAATTTGAATGATGGACTTTTTGCACAGACACAGGCTCTTTGTGTCTCCATTCCCTCTGATGGAACAATATGAGAAAAGTCCACCCTTGTGGTTAAGGTGTGACTGCAAAGAAAAGTGATCTGTTTCCAGTCAGGGCACAGGCATCCTGGCACACGGCTGCACCACTGCTGTGTAAGGAAGGCTGTGGGTCTGCAGTGTACTCACGACCTAAGAGAAACCCCCTGAGTGCACAATTTTATTTCACAGTGCCCTGCTGTGAATGCAAAACAATCTATCATGTCCCTATCCCACTGTGAGTCCCTCAAGAGTGTCCCTGACACCGGTTTTGGTGTTGAGCCTCAATAAGTATGTGTCTCCAGTCCCCAGCACCTGCAAGATGTTTTATCTATGAGTTTGAACCTGTTCACAATATGCTTCTTCGATGATTAAATGGCTAATCGATGCATGCAATGGTTAAATTTTGCTGCAAAGTGGGGTTTCTGCATTGTTTCGCTCTGCCTCAGGGCACGCTGTTCCACAGTGGTGCCTCCTGTCTCACCCACACGGTGCCCACCACGGGCCCCACTGCTCGTGTCCCACCTCGTGTGCCTGAGCAGCTCGAGTGCTCTCAGCTGAAAGGCAGCAAGATCACACCTTACCCACTCTGCTGTCAGGTCCTAACTCAGACCAAGAGTTACGCCCTCAGAACGGCTGTAGGAAAACAGCAAATTCCCAAAAGCTGATAAACAGTCTAATCAACTTAATTTGAAGTGTGCATTATTCGCAACTCTAAAGTTCAGCTTCAGAACGAGAACACTCAGAACTGCATCTTGTGCTGTAATTTTAGTTTCCTTCATTGCCATCACATGGAGGGACACGTTTGTCAGCTGCATCATTCACAAGAGTATTGCGAAATCTTTTATAGCTGAAATGTTCAAAGCTGAAAATTCCTATTCCATATGATTTCTTTTTTTTTTTTTTTTTGTTAGCTAAAGCCAAATCTCCACATTCCATCCAGAATGAAATAACAATCTTTAAAATTTTCCAGGGAAATGAAAACCTTGTCTCCTGACTCCCACAACTCCTCAGCATGTTCCAGAAATCAAGCAAGAGCATCAAACACTCAAACTGCCTGGCTCTGAGGTTTCTTGGAGGCTCCCAGCTCAGACTGTCTCTTCAGACAGGTCTCTTAAGTCTTGAGACTTTCACCTCTCCTCTGCTGCAGGAACATCAGGGTGTCTGATGCAAGAGCAGGCTGCAATGCAGGACCCAGGCCTCTGGATTGGGTTTGGGAAGTCAGGGGTTCAAACAACATCCCAGGGGTCTGACAGAGACTTCCATGTCATTCTGTTGTCTGGATTTTTCACAAAACGTTTCGGTATTTCAGGTTATCCCTGTTCTTACGAGTTGGAAAGTTTTTAGGGAAATATGTTTTTCCCATTTGTGTCTGCAAAATAAAAGATGAGTTGCATGTGCAGCTTCCCTTCCTTTGATGTGTCAATCTTGAACTCCACTCAGAGGTTGAATTGGTTCCTCTCTTTTCATTTATTATCATCTTCTGAAGAACACTTTTAATAACAACAGGCTATCTGCAGTGTCTCTGATTTAAGTAGCAACTATTGATTGACTAGTTAGAACTTCCGTGCTTTATGAATTGTTCTCTTGAGGTGACAAAATGGGGAAATCAATGCTTCAATTTGCTTTTATATTCCAACCCCTGGTGCAACTTAAACTTTTTCTAAGCAAGCTTCAGAAGGTGAAGGAATATTTCAAAGTATATGAAGATTTTGTGGGTGCAGAAGGGAAACATATCCTCAGACATTCAGTTTATCAAACATGGTTAATTGCCAAAAAAAAAAAAATTGCTTAAGCCAGTAATAGGAACTAGAGTTCTTTATTGAAGAAGTACCATTTTATTGTATCTAAAATAATTTTGAAATCATTTTAGAAAGGCTCAAAAACAATTGGTTTGAATGGGTGGAGAAATACTCTCACTTCTGTGACTGGCTTAAAGTAGTTCCCTGATTGCTATTATTGCCATGGCAATAGTGGTTTACTCCATCAGCCCAAATTCATGCAGAGGGGAAAAAATACAGATTTACACAGATTTTCAGTAAAAATACAATGGAAAGTCATGATGTATATGCAGAGAAGCTGCTATTATTTGAGTCACTATTACATTTTCTGGGAACCAGAGTAGTACCACATGATAATTCACCTACCTTATCACTGCAGAAAACCTCTTTACACCGAGAATCAAGTACAGGACAGGCTAATCTTAATGGTTTATATTGATAGATTAAGTGCATATGTTTTGCCCATGCATCAGTTCTGAATTCAAAGAAATAGCTATACGCTATTAATTTTGTACATTTTGTTATAGAGTAGGTTCTACATATGTTCAATACATTAAAAAAAAATGTCATGGATCGTTTTCTGTCAGAAATGCAAACAACGCACTTTGAGGTTTCTACATATTGCCAAGAATGTTTGGAATAAATGGACCTTCAACCTTATGAAATACAGCTTTTGCTAAAATAAGAGGCGTGCATGAATAATGGCCATACCAGGTAGAAGAAAATTATTATTCTAGTTTTATAATAGCCATAAAGTAATGATAATTTCCATATTTCTGAAAAAAAAATGTTGGGGAGACAGGTAATATGTACATGGCCATTATTTCAGCAGATGGGACATATAATATTCATGGATCAGATCTTACACTAATGAAAAAACAGTGTTTCCATCAGCTTCAAATACCTAGTTCCACAACTTTTTAAGGTACTGTTTATCCTGAAAGATCAATAATTTAATCAGCCGTTCATTATGGTAATGATTAATATGAAAACATTTCCATGTCTTGCTTAAATGAACACACCTTCTATTTATATCTGTGCTTATTCCAAGGAGTGTAATTGTTGGATATGCTAATGAAGTAACAGGACTCTAAAAATCTTCACCATAAATCAAAAATTTAATAAGCTACCAAAACAAGAATTAAAAATATAAAATTTAAATCGTACAAGCGAAGAGGGCATTTTAAAAAGCAAAATGAAAAAATGCTCACCATGAATTACCTGAGAAGAAACCATGGGCAATAAATATTGTGGGTAATAAAAAAACCCAGCATTTCCTTCTCCCCTGCCCAGTTCAGTTCAGAACTAATAATTACAATTTCAGCTGCCATCATAAAAAAGCCTCCTTGCTGAAAAAAAACCCAGAATGTTGTATTCATAGCCAAAGTTAAACAGCAAATCTGTGGGTTGCTGGATCCACAGGCCAGGACTCAAGCTCACCAGATGTAGCTTCAGTTCCTGCCATGTACTTCTGATATAACCTTGAGAGGATTAGGGCCATATGCATAACTCCCTCTCCAAGCACTGAATCCCAGGACAGGTAGTGAAATGGTCCTGTTTCACAAGGAATATAAAAACGGTGAGATAAATTCCACAAGTTAGAATAAGCCTAATTTTCTGCTGTGACCTCTCCAGAAATCAGATGGATATTCAAAGAACCATCTGTCCCCACAAGCAGCCAGGGAGACTTGTCCTTGCTGTAGGAGGGTGTCAAGCAGGAAACTTTAAGCCAAGAAGGGTTCCCAGCCATATCTATATCCTTAAGAGATTAAAACCGCTGTGCTTGTATTGTGCTCAGATATTTTTTCAAGCTGCAGGAAGGCAAGGTGTCAGCTTCTCCTCTTCTTCTCCTCTTCTTCTATGTTTAGTGGGCGCCTGGCCTACGGCTCACGGCTTGATTTTATTTTGCATGATGGACATTGTGGAAACAAACTGTCCTCATGCTTCAGAGAGCAAACCACTCACATCATTCTGAGAAACTACATAATTATTCAAAAGAGTGCAATACAAGCCCAGCATGACTAGTTCTTAAGGTCATTCTTATCACACTGCATGGTTGCTTAGGCACAGTGCCTCACCTCTCCTTGCCAGGGCTTCTGAGCAGGTACAGAAGCCTCTGCCATGGTGCCTGAGGAATCTTTTCTGGCTCCAAAGTGTGTAGCTTTAGTGGGCCAGGCACTTACTTTCAGGCTTTATGCAGAAGATTAGACAGCAGTTTGAATTCTCCCTTGGTATTTCAGTTAAACTGCTCTCAGAGATCTGTCTAGCACCTTTGGTGGGTGCCCACTCTCAGATGCTGCTCCAAAAGGTTATCAGATCTCTCACAGGTGCTGCATCTATAGCACTGTCTGATAACATACTGCATGCCTCTGCTTAGGCACTGAGCCAATGAAGTGTGATTAAATCTCGATTTAATTGGAATTTAGGCATGTGAATGAGAATAATAATTCCCAAACTGTAAGGAGGATTTGAGAATAAGCTTGCTAAGGTTTAGTTCATCCTCCAAAACTAGAGTGAGACAGTCACAGAAAACAGTTCCCTATTACTTTCACATATTATCTAACGAATCTTCATAGTGTTCTGGTGAAACCAGAATTATGACTAATCTATTTTTATCCTCTTATGGTAACTGACGCAGAAAAGATTAGCCCAATATATATAAATTGGCTGCTAAAATTGCCATCCATTTATTTATCCTTGCAAACACATATTTTGCATGCATGTAATGATAACATTTTAGATATCTTTGTTAGAATAGTTTGGAGTAAGAAGCATGTTTACACTCACATGGCTGACTGAAATACTGGAATATGCTGACAACCCGTGTAGGCTGGGCTAATTATCAACCTGTGCACATCTACACTGGTCATCATGATGGTATGTGGGGCAAATGCATAAGAATATCTTGCATCAGCTCCTGAAGCTAAGACAGTAGAAAGATGAAAAGCAAAACAACACAAAAATAGGGGGGCAAAAGATGCTGAAATTACACAAACTTTTCTTCCATGATGTAGGAACATGCTCTTTCTCCAAGGAGCTTATTACTGATGTTTTGATCCCAGTGCTGTTATTACTGAGCCTGGGGAAAAAGGGGATTTGAGAGACTCAGGTAACTATCTCCATTAGAGCTAAACATGTTTTAGGGTGCTTGTTTCTATTACAGAAACAAAAAGAGGGATTGTTTTGTCACATGGGAGGTGTTGAAAAGCAGGTCTGGTCTAACATGCCAAATTGTATTTATGCCTACAGCTGGTCTGATGCTTTGCTGAGGAAGGCACAGAGACCTGCAGCAGAGGTGGTGGAGCTGAGCTGTCTGTACAGCTGAGAAATGCTCCTGAGCATCTCTCCTGTTTTATTATGATCCAAGCACACAAGCAAAAATTTTAACCTCTCATAGAAGTACCAGTCAGTGGGGCACTTTTTTTTTTTTTTCCTCACAGGCAGACATATATTAATGGAACAAGATTAATTTTCAGGCTGAAGTGTTGCAAAGGCACAAGGCCAGGCACCCCTTACGTCTGGTCCCACAGGGGTGACCCCCTCTTCAAGCCCATTTATGCCATTCTCAGGGTACATCTCAGGGCTGGGGCACCCACAGGTTTCTCTTGCTGAGGATCACAGTGTGGAATCCAACATCTCACAGAGTAAAATCGACTGCAGAGGGGTTTATGGCTCAGTTTTAGTGCTCCCTTTTTTTTTCTATGACCTCCATTACCATCAGTAGTTTAGTGGTTATGTTCAGTGCTGCTCTCTAACAGCAAGAGATTAATTGCCCACTCAGATACCTGAACAAGGAGCCACAGCCTTCAGTACAATAATAACACCAGCAGTGAAAAGCAGATCCTCCCCATCTCTGCTCTTCCCAGTCTCTTCCCTCCTTCCCACTCTCTGTTACTGTAAGATTTTTCACAGCTACCTCAGCTTTAAAGTACTGAGGGAGGTATAGCAGAAGGAGGGCAGGCTATCTTTCAGCACATGACTATAGTCCAGCAGTGATAATAATTTCAAACTACCTAGGAAAAAATACGCAATATAATAATGTTAGTCAGGTAGCTTTTTCTACCTTATCAACACCTGCAGACACAAACTTGCACTGACAAATTCTACACCAGAGGGTAGGATAAGTGGAATTAGAAAATATTACCTTCAGGAGCTATTGGGCTCCCAAATGTGATATGCAACAGTAATGTAGATAGCATGGAAAAACAGACAATAAGTACAGCTTTGAATTCAAACATGACCTTCAAAGAGCTTTTTCTTAGAACACAGAGTAAAAGCCCTAAACCTTTGAAAGAGCATGACCAAACAATAAGCCCCCAACTTCATGTACACCTCTGAGAATTCATTCTCAATAATGGACTCTCAGAAGTCTTTTATCACTATTTTAAAGACTTTATTTATCAAATTTGAAAGATATCTTCTCTTTGCCCCATTTTTATCACAGTCTCAAGGTATCTTATCAATATTCACTCAGCAAGCACAAGCATATTTCTAAGTGACAGTGCAGAACAGTGTGTGATAAACTGGAACATTTTTGCAGCTCAGACCAATGTGCAAGATAAAAGCATACAGGCTCCTGCAAGAGCAGCAGGGCTTTGGCTGGAATGTCAGAAGCAACTAGTTTGTGGGGAATGATTCATTAAGCTGGCACTTGAAAAACTGGAGAAGCTGTTCTAGTGCTACCAGCTAAGTTTGAAAAACCTAGACTCCCTTGAACTGTAGGTTCAAAACCGGCAAGAGACTACTAACCCTGCTCTTACTCTTCCAAGTCAGAAAATTTGTGCTCTAGGAAGCCTAGTACATGATGTTTCACAGACAAGATCTTCTGTAAAATGGAGTTGTTGGACAACAAAGGCCATGACACTTTCTATTAGGGAAACGGACGTTTCCAGAAATTCTTGGTCAAAGTGGAACATTATTATTCTCTTTCAACACCGAATTTTGAGAGTGGGCAAACAAAATTCCTTTCTTATGTAATGTGAGAATTCCTTAAACCTGAAATGTGCTTAGGAGAAAAAAAAATTGTCATCATTAAATGCATTCTTTATTAAGCAGATAAATCAAGTAAACATATGACGCTTTTAAAATGAAATAAACTACCCAAAAGATTTTACAAATATAACTTTAGCATAGAAATTGTATAGTTGATTCACAAATCATTACATTTCTAGTGAATCTTCATTGCCTTGGGCACCTACTGTGTGAATACATATGAGCCATATAAAACATTTGTAGCCTACATATGAGACAAATGAAAAAGCTTGGAAGATGACCAAAATAAAAAAAGAAAATAACAAACCTGTGAATAAGCAATCAAAAAACCATGTTGAAAAGACGAATTAAACTATGTAAGGCCTTGTTAGTGACCAAATATTAAAATCAGCCTGATAATTAATCCCACAGTGAATAAGGTATAGACGAATAATGCTCTGTTCCGTCTAACTTACTTTACAATAATATTCCACAATGGCTAGACAAACAGTCAGTCCAAGAAATGCAATACCAACAGTGAATTCTTCAAAGTGGATGAAGTTTTACCTTGTATTAAAGCAGCAGACAGTTCTTTGATTTAAATATTCCTTTTGTTTATCTGTTACATTATAAAGGCAGGCTATTACAAAATTGATCTAAGGCACATCATAACTGAGTAATATGATTATTTTTGAATGCATTTTTTTCATTACTCTTGTTAAATTACTGTGTGCTTCAAATGATAAAAATCAAATGTGTATTGACCAAAAGAAAACAAGAATTATCCAAAGGCATATTATAGAACCAAAACTTGACTCTGAAATGCATTTAGTCCTTTACAATCAGGTGTTAGACAGTGTGTTTAAGCGTTCTTCCTATCATTAATGTGGTGGAAATAGCAGTGGTGTAACTCCTCTTGGCCTCATCAAAGTTAAGGATTAGTCCCAGATCCAATTACATAGTGCTAAACAGCTCTAAGTCCCCTGCTGAGATGATATACAATATTTTTCCCTGGTAGTGTGTCTTTTCTAAAGATAATATAAACCATACAGTATCGATGGCTCACAGAACTTGTGGGGCTTTCTTATTCTGAAATAAACTCCAGCAATCACCTGTGAGCAGAATAACTTGTTTACTGCAAGCCTGTTAAATGCATGGGTTAACTCCTGGTCTTGGGAAAACTGGGGGTGGGGAGGAGGTGGCAGGGCTGACCAATCTCTAAAAATCAATTCGTGTCATCAGCTTTAGAAAGGTAATCAAGTGTTACATCTACATTCCCCTAACCAGTTCTAATCTACTGAAGGTTTAACTACAGTTGATTTAATGAGGCTGCTCTGAGAACTGGAAGGAAGTTTGGGGATTTTACTTAAGAAACAGTAGATGCAGGAGCAGACACTTGGGATTTGATAACTGAGGATGAGAAGCCCTTGTTAATCATGTCTTCCTAGAAGTCAATAATTAAAATCTCATTTTTTCCTAAAGGAATTCTTACTTCACTGTGTCTACAAACACAGTCCCTGGCAATTGTCATATGACTTTCAAGTTAAATGTTTTAGTCTCTAGGACAATTATTTAATAGGTCTTTTATTCTTCTGAAGTCTGCCAAATTAATTAATAGAGTTACATGAAAAGGAGCATTTACTGCAGAATAAATCTGCTATAAACAGTTAGGACCTGTTATATTGGATTTAACTCTCTTGGAATGAAAGTGTTCTGTCCTTGCACACCAACATTTTAGAAAGGGGCAGGAAAAACATCAGAATAGTCAGGAAGTTTTAGTTTGGGGAGTACATTGACTCATGGGTTTTGGTGACTCTGTAAACTCCTCTTTCAGAGAGCAGAACCCAAAACACACAAGAAACAGTGGTATCACGTATAACTTGAATTTAGTGAGAACAGTTCCTGTAGAAATGTTTCCCACGTGAATTTCATCATTCTTAACCTGTTAAATATGTAAACAAATTTGTCTGGGGTGAGAGAAAGGAATAAAGGTGACTGAACCATCCAAGCACTGCACATACGTGACAATGCTTCACACTGCTTACCAGGATATAACAAATAGTTTAAAGACGTTTTTTCTTCTTGCTCTTATCTTAAAATATGCGAGTTGCAGGAAGAAACAATAGGGGATTGTTGAATTATCAGTTTACCCAGCACTCTCTTGAAACTGTCCTGGGTTCTCCCGGTAATACAGCTCCCTCCTGAGCTTATGTCCAGGAACCAATATAATTACAACATGAAGAATAAAACAAAGAAAATAATAAAACAAATAACAAATCAGTTCCCCATGGAGAGCAATAAGCAAATGTCTTTGTGCTATTTGAGATTCACTCATCATATCAGTCTGTGATATTGAAGGCTACTTTTGAAAAGTTGCTGGTAATAAAGACAAGTCAAGCCAAGTTCCTTTTCTCATAAAGTCTGCTCTAAGATTCTTTTGGTTATCTGTGCAGGAAATAAAAATGCAATTAGAAAAAAACCAAAAAAAATGTAAGGCCAGCCAAAGCAAACACATGCATTTTATTTTCCATTTCTCTTCTCACTTGTCATTTATTTCCCTTTATGAAGCCACCAAGGATTTTCATTTATTTGAGTCTCATACTCAGAGTCCTCCAAGGTCATTAACCATTGAGGATTCATCTACTTCTATTCTCATATTGAATATGATAATGCACATGTAGATTTCTGGTACTGTCATTTCAGCCAATTTTGCTTTCAGACACACACCTGAAAACGAACACATAAAACACCCATCACCCCCATTAGGACAAATATACTGATCCAATAAGTTTACTTCACACCTGGAGAAACTCTGGAGCACACTGCATTAGATTCTTACACCTTCCACTTCCCAAAAGCTTTCTTTTTGTGTATATTTTTT
>VZRO01008067.1:1080954-1132304 GCA_013397915.1 Daphoenositta chrysoptera
TTTTTTTTTTTTTTTTTTTTTGTACCTCTGACTTGGTTTTAGCTGGGATAGAGTTAACTTGCTGGTACAGTGCTGCATTTTTTGGATTTAATATGAGGATAATATTGAAAACGACTAATGGTTTAGTTATTGCTGAGCAGTGCTTGCACTAAGTCAAGGACATTGTAGTGTCTCATGCTCTGCCAGCAAAGAGGTGCACAAGAAGCTGGAAGTCCACGACCAGGAAAGCTGACCCAAAAGGATATTCCATACCACAGAAGGTCACCGTGTATATAAACTGTGGGGAGTTGGCCAGGAGATGCCAACTGCTGCTCAGGAACCATCTGGGCATCAATCAGCAGGCAGTGAAAAACGGTGCCTCACTTGTCTTCCTTGGGTTTTATCTCTCTCTCCCTCTCTCTTTCTTCCCCCCCACACCCCCTTCACCGAATCCCTTTTCATTACACTATGATTTTATCATCATTAATATTACATTTCAATTATTAAACTGTTCTTATCTCAACCCATGGCTTTTACCTTTTTCCAATTCTCCTCCCCATCCCTTGGGGGCAGGGAACAGGGTACTTAGTTGCTGGCTGTGATTAAACCATGACAACTTCCATCAAGAAAATAGCTTATATTGTAAGGATTAATGCCTCCCAATAATAAGAATAGTTAATTTCCCAAAAGGATATTTAACGTATTCACATCAGCACACACCAGTGGGAAGTGTGTGGCCAATAAACACATGGGGTTAATACACACTGGTTTTGATGATCTCAAAGCCGGATATTCAGCTGGTGTACATTGGAATGCATCTTGACTTCATTCTATGAACGAATACCAATCTGTATCAGTTGAGTATTAGGGTTTTCATATTCTTTCTTTGACAAAGCTGGAGCAGAAATATCTAGAATCAATTTTTGGTAAAGTTTTAATCTCAATGATATTAAGTTTGATCCCTTATAAACAGATGCTTTATGAATTCCAGGTAGTTAATCTTTGCTAAACAGTTTTTCATCAGTAAATTCTAATGGCTTTGCAAGCAAGTAAGAAGATGAAAAAAATATGTTCTTGCAAGGAAAAAGGTGTGCTTGAAACACCAAAAAAAGAGTTTTAGCTTTTATAATGATTCCTAACTTTTGAATTTTAACAATTAAGATAGGTACATGCCTTCTGCCTGGTCTGGAGGGAGAGAACTACATTCTACTACACCTCAGAGCTATTCAAAATGACAGGCAGAAAGGTGGTTCTTAATTCAAGGCATACTTTGAACAAAAATGGCATTTTGGGCATTGTGAGTCACTCGCAGCACACTTCAGCTTTCTTCTGGGATATTTAGAGATTTTTTTTCATCTAGCTTAAGGAATTTCATGTATGTAAGGCAGAGTAAAAATTAGTCTTGACTATCAGGTCCTACTTAATTCTATGGAACCTGAAGAATGCTACTGGAAGCATCTGTTGCAGGCTTTAGTGCTTCACAATATTGAAATACTTACAGTCAGGAGAAATGGAAACTGGTATACAGATATGTGAAAGACAAAGTAAATGTGTTATTGTGCTGTTTTGTTAAAACCCTGGCAGTTCTGAAGAGGATCTTGCAGTTGTTGCTACAGCTCTGAAAAAAAAAAAGCATGGGAAATGATGAAAGGAATGAATAGTGAGCAGTAACTGCAGGTCCATGTTAGATACCACATAAGTACAGATGACATGGCAAAAGCCCTGGGAGTCAATAAGAAAGTGGGAAACCAACTAACTGTACCATAAAGCTCAGGAATGAAAAACTGAAAATAAACTCTCAGAGCAGAAACTGATGTCACTCTAAAAGGTTGTTGAGAAAAAGGTGATTATGACCTTGGTCTGAATTCCCATAAAGAAAGTATTATACCATCAATTCTGTGTTAACCTGAATTCATGGAACCAACTTGAATTCAACCAAGGCATGAGTTAGAAACCATTAGTTTGCTCTTGGATTGTGAGCTTGAAAGTAAAATATTTGCTTTTAATGTTACAGTTGGAGGCAGGCTACAAAGATAATGAGGGAAAGTGAAGAGAGATCAAGATTTTCAAGAGAGATCTCGTTCAGATTAAAAGGTTTCAGAAATACAAGCAGATTCTGTGTGAACGAGCACAGAAACAACACAATGTTTGCAGCCACATCATTGAGGAGCTGGGTACTGTACACCAAATTCCAGTCTTCAAACCAAAACGTTTCTTCACCTCTGAAGTGCTCACTGACTATTTACAAAGACTTACTCATGAACAAGGGTGTGTCATTTACTCCTGCAGATAAATTGACTCATCAGCTACAAAACTGCCCTTTGGCTGTGTTTAGTCATCACTGTTGAAGGTGAAGACATGGCAGGTGTCACGCATCTCAAGCAAGTACATTGAAGTAACAAGAAAGAGAACTTGTACTGAATATTGCTACTGAGTTATGCTAGAGAACAAAAAACAATGATTCAAAGGACAAAGAAATCAGAGAAGATAGTTGGGTGGGTGGATGGATATAGTATACCAGTAATCCCATTCTGCTACAGTAAAAAGGTGGGATTGTCTAATACAAGATATAGATAGAAATTAAATTTCATCTTAAACAGGACAAAGGCCTTGGAGACCTTACATTTATCCCCTTTACAGTATAAACATGTTAAATATCATTTTCTTTAAACATGTTGAATGTTTAACATGTTCTATAAACATGCTGAAAAGATAGTTCTTCTTCTCTTTCTCTGAAGTTTTAACTCTTGAGGTGAATGTTCTCCTTCTTGATGTTTCGATTTGGAGAGAGAATGAGTTACCAGATATTATCCTTCTAAAGACAAAGACAGATGGAAATGAGAGAACATAAAGCTATTTATTACTAATGTCTGATCAGTATTTTTTAGCTTTTGAATATCTGTTTCATGTGGCAGGTTCTCTATTTATATGTAGGACTAATAGTGTTAGCATGACAGTCTCCAACCTCCAGAGATGGCAATAACCTCATAGACATCCTGTTTTGAGCCAGATTACTTTTCAAAAAGGTTGTTTCCTTGGGAAAAAAAAAAAAAATTGCTTTTATGAAGTGCTCAAATGTCTGATGAAATTCATTTAAAATAAAGTTACAAAGGTTCAGGAGAATTTGCAAGATTAAACGTGCCTTTTGTTAAGTACTGAAAGCAGAGTAAAGCACGTAAAGATGGGAGAAGCTTATCCAGATCAGCCTTAAGGTATCTTAATAAAGCTTGAACTGCTGCAAATGATTAAGCTAAATTCATGCCAACATACTAATGGTTCTGCATATTAGCAGTGCTACCTACTCACAAGATTGAGGAGGGATTATTACCTGACATTTTCATGTCCTTCGTGAACTATGGAGTATGACAGTTTGACTTAAAATAAAGTTATCTCTGTCAGGAGAGGATGAAATAGAAGTGACAAATACTTAATCAAGCCAGAACCTGGGATGCTGAATTGGGGCTGAAGGTGATTATAGTCACTGGTGATGGAACATTATCCACCTATGTTCTATATCAGTGAAAAAAAATAAGTTATTAGTTTGAAATTTGTGAAGTGATACTTTCAAGAATCTTGCATTATGATGACAGAGGAGAGATTTAACATATTTCTATTAGAAAAAGCCTGAGCATCTCTGCTTGGACTTAGGAAAGCATCTTAACAAGAGATAAGAAGAGATAATGAGTTGAGAGGACATTCAAAAGCAGACCCTGGAGTTCAGGTTCAAGCTGAATCAGGACAAACACACAGATTGCAAAATTTTGCAAGGTCTTTCAAACTGCCTTGGCAATAATCCTATCAGATGAACTGATTGCATGCTTTCTACATCTCTTAATTAGCAGCAATCATGTGAAAGCAAGGAGTTTTGTGAGCTTTTAATAAAAAATAAAGTCTCAAGAGACTACCTATTCCCTTATGTCTGAGCTAGAAAGTAGGTAACTCCTGTTTCTGGATCCAGTTCTGTACATACAAAAAAATCTGTGGTTTTTTCTGAAGTGCTGGATATTTGAAATAAACAGGTGAGTACATGTGTGGACGTCCTTTTCCCCCCATTTATTAGTAATTTCCTATTAATCTGCAGAACAAGAACTATCTGAGGCATCCTTCCTATGTGTTAAAATGCTTGGGTGATAAAGATCAAATATGTTTCTATGCCTGCCTAGCTAATGGACACTGAGGCTGGCACTAACAGCATTTGTTTCATGTCTCTTTTTCCCCCTCAAATATGCCTATCAGGATTTTCTAACCTGACTTTTTTCTCTAATCCTGCCAAAAAATGCAACTCCTGTGGCTCACAGGAAATCCTGAGTGGTATATTCTGTCACAAAACTTCAGTCTTCGGCAGAGAGCTGTAGGAAGTGGGTGACCTCTCCCATGTAGCTGGAGTGCTGCTGACCAGATGACTCGGGGAGGAAACACAATGTTGACACAGACATGCAATGCTGTTGAAAAGATTTTGTTTAGCAATTGTTTATTTACTCAGGAACTCGGTACCACATTAGCACCTTTGTTCTGACTTGGGATTCACTGATTATTTCCAGAAACCCTGACTGCTACCAGAGTAACAGCCTTAGCAAAGCTTAAAAACAAACACGCTTTGCAGAGTCCCGTATGGAGTACCCACATGCAGACGGGTTGGCTGCTGGATAACTCTGCCATGCCGCGCATTTAAAGAGAGAATGAAGCTGGGAAAAGGTCCAGGAGTTCAAAACATTTGAGCCACGAGTTTTTTATTGTCTTATCCACCAGTAAACACCTTCATCTAAACTTATCTACTGTGTCACTTTGTCGACTGGAATTTGGCACAACAGTGTAGGTGCAATAAAGTCCCTATTCACCAAGTGATAATTTGTGAGTCAGTCATTGAAGGACTTTGTGTTTTAAGCCATTCAGTTTGTCTTTCTAGTGAGGTGTAGGTGTTCCGTGTGTTCTCACAGCATTTGGTAATAAGCCATAAGACACAGATGAGGGAACCTAGCAAGCTAAAGAGGGAGTCTTGTAGGATATTGTAAATACTGTTCCTCCCACTCAAGGGTGGTTGTATGTGTCACTATGGGAAGAAATATTTCATTGGTATTCTGCAGGCATTGCAGGAAAATGCTACTATTACAAAAACCTGGATCATAAATATGAAGGGGGAAGGAGAAAAGGGTTTAGTTCTCATTCTAAGTCTAAAGGATGTTTCTAAACAAAACTAGGAAATAAGGAAATACTGGTCTGATTAAAGCCTATTGATGTGAACGGAAAGATTTTCATTTGTGTCAAACGATGTTGGCCCTGTTATTTTGTGATTCTGTGCTGCTGTTTGTATTTTTTTTTTCTGGAACACAGCAGCAAAATCATCTTTCCATTTGAAAAGAATTCCTCTCTATCATATTTTAGAAAACATGGGGTTCAAGCCACAGGGGCACAGTATTTTGCCTTACCTAGAAGGCGCCCAGGGGAAAATAAAGGCAGAGTGGTCAAGACAAGCAGTAATACCTTCCTGTATATTTGAGGTTTGACTGTCTAGCAAAGCATGAAAACTCCATTTTATTTATTAATGTGAAGTTTTAACAAGGAAAAAAAAGCCAGACTGAGCCTTTCTCAGGGGTATGAAATTAACCTATGGAATGATCACATGGCCATTTATGTGCTTGTACAACTAAAATTAATGTGGCACAACATACTTTTTTCCCCTTCTGCTTGGCTGAACTTTATTTTCACAGCAAACATCAATTAAATATGAAAGATCAAGCTAATAAACTGTATCCTGCACACTCTGTGATTATTTGTAGAATTCAGTATTTTCCCCATAGCAAACTGTCACTTTCTAAAAGATACAGCAGAACTCAAGGTTTCTCAAAATAAAAAAGTTGCCTACTGAAAAAAAAATCTGTAACATTGTTATTTCTTTTTGTACATGTAACTTATCTAAGGGAAAGACCTCATATTTCATGCTACATGGGCAAAACTTAAAGCAGTGATACTTGTATTTTCTCAGCTAGTCTAAGTAAACAAGGTAACACTCCCTGCTTTTTCTTCACTCCTGTCAATTTTTCAATGGCTACATTCTCTTGAGACTGGCAATGCTGTCCTCAGCTAGGGCTCTCTTTTCCTGCAAAGCCTGCAAATTAGAGCAGAACTGCCTTGTGTCAGTGGTACACTCCAAGGTAAATAACTCGGAAGAGTCAGGTTGATAGCTTTTAAACACGTTATGCTAATTATGCCACTGAAAAGGAAAAGCATCAGGCAAAGTTAAAGTTGTGTGCACTAAACTCATTGCCATCAATGAGTGCATTCAAATCATGGAATAAATCATCACTGAAGTAGAATAAAATGAGGATGCAACAGGTAGGAAATGTCCACGGATCATCTGGTTTCCTTGAGCATTTCTGTTGAGATAAGATTAAATACCAATTCCCCAAGCATCTTGATGACAAACCCTGTTCAATTTGTCTACTGAAATCTAGAGATCTAGGTTAAAAGACTACTAAATATCATAATTACCACTTAAAACTTAAGAGATTATTACAAATATCTTCAAATGAGACTTGATGCTGTTATGTTGAATTGGATCTGTGTGTGCCAGAAGAAGCCACAGCATGGGCCATCTACTTACGTCAGTTTAAAATGTGCCTGTAAAGCCACAAGCTCATGATAAATTGATTTGCTGAATGTTAAATATAAGCCCATCTAGATGCTGCCCCCCTCTAACTGAACTGAATTAAGACAAATTAGTCTGACTTGTGTCTAGTCACAGGCTCTGAACACAAAGGCAACTGTGTACGCAGTGGAGCAACAGCCACCAGTGACCTGGCAGATTTCTTAGCTGCTCCAAAGTGGCAGCCAGGCTGTTGATTAACCTAGGTAGGAAAAGTTTTATTAGTGAGGGCTGGAGGAAGAGTCTAATGACAATCAGTGTCTTGATCTGCAGTTATTTATTGGAATTTTGGGCTGGACCTTCCTTGAATTATTTTTATTGTTGAATGTCTTGTGTGAAGACTGGGAATGTCTGCAGGACACGCTGCTATCTTCCTTAAAAGCCCATTGAATACTTTTTTTTTTTTTTAGTGATATACCTAAAATTATACAGACAAGAAAAATAGATGGAGTTTTTTGGTTTGTTTTTAAAGGCAAGAATGAGCCTACACAATGCAGAATTAAAATGTTTCCCTGTCTTTAGTGATTGCCACGGTCTGATCTATAATTGCAAAGGCAATCAATACAGGCTCCCTCCGGCACTACTCCTGAAGGAAGATATCCCTTGCCAAAGCATCTGGATCCAGTATATAGCTATAGAGAATTGCACTACTTGCCAATAGATATGAGATTTCTATTGGCATGCCTTGTTCTATTAGATGCAAACAGGTTTTCCATTTGCGGGGCACAATGGGATAAGTTAAGGAGAGACTTTCAGATGCTAAATTTCCTCACTGTTGGGAGGTTAAAGCACATGGTGGGCATTTCAATATAATTTTTTGGAACAAAAGACTTAATTTAATTTTTTTTGTTGTTTTTAGATGACTTCCTGCTGGAATTGTGCAATTTCTGTGATTGGGGATGCATGGTTTGTCAGGCTGGTAATTATTTATGTTGGTTTTCTATCTCCATAATACAGCAGTAGCAAGTATCATTAGGAGTAAGCTTTCAGTGCTTACTTTTTAAGTGTTTGTTATTAATAAACAGGGAGATTTTCATACCTTCCACCTAGGAAGCATTTAACAAATATTAATTAAATTTCCAAAGTACCAGAGCTGTGAGGTAGATAAAGATCAGGAACAAATTTACAAAAAAGGAAGGTGATTTGCTTTTTCTCCCATTTAGCACTAACCAGTGCCACCCTCGGTAGTGTAACATGGGGCATGGTTATGGGGACACAGGGAAGGTATTCATCTGGATCGAGGGTCCCAGGGACTTTAGTGGGCCTTCCTCTTGAAATAAGAGAAAGAAATGCTCCTAAAGAGACATGTAAAAGACACATCCTCATCCTACTGAAATACAAAGGAATCTTGGTTTGAATTTAAGTAGTACAGATTTTGAGATTAAAAGGGTGAAATTCATCACACTTATCTTCAATACGCTAAAATTTAGCTGCCAATCATATAAGTTTCCTTAAGGCTGGCCCAGTCTTAGCACCCAGTTTTGAACTCTTTCTGAGGGCAGGCAGGAATACATTGTGTAGGTGGTTCTCCCTCAGCTGACTCAGGAATACATTTATATGAGTAACTTATCCTACACACTTTTGACTAACTCAAGTTAGAAAATGTAAATCCCACCCTGAATGAAGTGCACATGATAAAGACACACCTCCTAGCAAGCAGCATGGCCGGGATAGGAATTTATTATTTCCTTTCTCTCAGTCTTACATTCAGTAAAATGTGTTACGAGGTACTAAATTCTTACACTAAAGATAATAGAGAAACTGCATTATTTTATTCCTTTCCATTCACTATGAAAAAAAATCATACTGAACCACCAGAAATGTAAAAGAAAAAAAAAAAATCAATGTAATACAAGACTGCAGATTCAATGTTATTTCTGTTGATGGGTCCTTGGTAGCAGCCACAGCTCTGGGAGACCCTGTCGCCCCCAGGCCTCTCTGACCCGGCTTTGTTTACCCTGTTTGAGGCCAGCTGAGCTCGCAGCAGAGCCAGGGCTGAGGAGCAGTGGGAAGGGGCTGGAGGGAGGGAAGGAGGAGGGCAGGAAGGAACGAGCTCCCTCAGCTCCTTGCTGCAAAGCTCCTGTGTCCTAGAGCCACATCCAAGCGCCGCTGGTATTTCCTCACCCACCAGCTGCTTTTACCTCATAAAGGGGCTTGATTGCTTTGTTCGTGTAGCCCGGCCGATTGCTTGGCACACCCATTATTTTTAACGAGGATTGTTATTTTCTTTGGAGCCAGACCATCCCTGTTGGCAGGCACTAACACCTTTCAGCCCAACAGGATCCCGCTAACGCGCAGCTTTAAGCGCGCTGTAGGTGTAACACAGTCCCTTCCTCAGAATGTCTTCACCCTCCCCAATAAAGGCTACGAAAATCTGCGTGCGGCTCACACCCCGGCTCATGACGGGGGGAACGAGCACGGAAAGTGGGAGCACAGGCCCGGCTCCCCCAGTCCCACGGGTGCCACAGAAAGGCTGGAATTCGTGTGTGCTCCGGGCCTCTCGTATAATGAACATTCAGAGAGACTTGCAGAGGTCAAGCTCCAGGGCAGGCGAGTTCACAGAGATCTCAGAGTTTACATGTGCTGTGTTAGAGAGTGCTTTCTTAACACTGCAAACCTTTCTCACCCCTGCACCAGGGCCAAACCAAAACCAGCCAGAGAGACCGAGGGACTGAATTTGCGGCCCAGAAGTTGGGTGTTTGTTGCATTACAATTTAAGGGGAGGCCAGAGGAGAGAGCGCCTGGCCCAGTCTTGGCCAGACAGCAGCTCCAGGGTTCGGGCTTTGCTCCAGCTGAGAGCAGGGACTTGCACTGCCACGCTCCTGGGAGTGCTCTGAGTCCTGGGCTATTGATTATTCTGCAGGCTTTGTCCTCGCTGTAAAGTTTTCCTTTTGACAGATGGGGTTTTTTCTTTCAGATGAAAACCTCTCTGTCAAAAAACTCCCAACCAGTTCTTTCACTAAGACAATCAGCGACTCAAATCAAAAGAACTGCGATAACCCCAAACCTTAGGACTGAATTGCCTTAATTATATATTACACTTGATAGAGCAATCAGAGTTTCTTTGATTTGGGTTATGAATAGATAAGATCTGTGTGAAAGATTTAAAAAGTCACTCTGTGCCTCTTTTTTCCCCTTTCTCTCTCTTTTCTTTTTTTTTTTTTTTAATTGACATTACCTTGACATGTTCATGTAAAGTATCATATTCTCTCCCTGGCGTGACTGAACTCTGCTGCTCACAGTTTTTTCTCTGCAATGGCAAATATTCCTCTTAGTTTAGAGAAAAAATACTTGGCAGCAAAGAAAAGGGAAAAATGGATTTGGAGTACTGGCTTTGGTTAGGCATTTATCTTGACTTTAATCTTCAGGCTGAAGTTCCTGTTCTCCTTTTTGTCCACAGTACCAAAAAAAAAAAAAAAATATTATTAGAATACAAAATATTTATATTAGGTTTTCAAATAAAATTAAAATTTTCAGTTACCAGATACATTCCTTTATTTGAAAACAGCTTCAGTCAGATCCTTCGATTTGACTACAAAAGGATATGAGAATGCCTCTGTTCAACAGAAAAAATAACATTAAAGCCCTTCACGAGAGGATGGTAGGTTCAAGGTGACAACGCATCGTGATTTTATACCAAACAGAAATAGCATTAAGAATTATCTCTAGGTCACAGTACTGACTGCCTGCAAACCATCTCTTTGTTACACAAGCCTGGTTTTAGTTACAGAAACATCAAAAAAACATTAAAAAGAAGATATTGAAGCATCAAGAGAATGTTAAACTGACAGCGGCCAGTATCTTGAAAGTGTATTTCTTAGTTGTGGTATTTACAGGCCAGATTTTCAAAACTGGTCTCTATTTTTGACTGTGTCTAGTTGGCAGATGGAAGTTCAGCATGAAACATTATTCTGGGCTTTGCTCTTCCTCTCTCCCTCCCTCCCTCCCTCCTCTTGTACCCTCTGGGTGCTCAATTGTCCCATGTTCAGAATTTCTGAGACTCAAAGGTAATGTTTCTCATTTGGAACCCAGGTCTTATTGAGTCATGTTCACAGTGTAAATTTATGTCTATGTAATTTTGCCTTTAACTGAGCAAACAAAAAGGCACAGCAAGATCATTAAAGATGAAGTTAACAGGCTTCAGACCGATGATAACATAAATTTTTATCAGTACAAGCAATTAAAAACTAAGGACATTGCCAAAGGATGTGGTGAATTCTCTGCCCCTTATCATCTTAAATATAAACTGGATGTCTTTCTGAAAGATTTTCTTGATTTCAGCCACAAACTGCATTTGATGTAGGAAGTATTGAACGGAATTCTACAGTCTGTGTTAAAAAGGAAGTTAGGTAATAAACTAGATTATTATAGCAGTCTCTTCTGACCTCAGAATCTCTCCAGAATCTATCTCTACCTTCAGGACTAATTTATTAAAAGCCTGGCTGGCTGTTGTGGGCAATGAAGTATTGCAATACTTCAAGGGTTCTGTGAAAAAGGGCTGTTGCCAACATTGCTGACTGCAGTCAGCATTTTCTGAAGATCATAGGAAGTGAAAATACAAAATAAGCATCCTTCTGATTCATGTACATTTTCCCCAAAATGCTTGCTTCCAAGAATTTTTCATTATCCAGCAACTGCACACCTTAAAATTTGAAATAAAATATCAAAAATTAATAACTTCCACTACCTTATGATGCTTCTTCTCTGTCACACAAAATAGACATCTAGGAAATATTACTTCTGCACACTAAGTAGGGATGCAACTCTGGCTGTGAAGAACTTGTCTATAAAAGTCTACTGGCCAAGAAGCACAGCCTAATCTGAAAATAATTAAAGAATCAGCCAATTAGAAAGCTATCAGTGCTAAAAATTTGAATTATCATCCAGTTCAAAGATAAAAAAATAGTAACTAAAGTATCCAGGGCCTGATGCCAAGACACAGTTGGTGAAGTTATTAGGCAGATCTAGGTCTAGTGCTAACACCATACATGGGACAGCCTGCTACTTGCTGCTGGGTTTGGTACCACACTCATAGGCTGACTTCTGTAATTTTCACATTTTGCTAATAAATGGGACAAATGGCATTTCTCAGTTTTGGAGCCTCGGAATGTGTGTTGCATAAGGTATAACTTTTTATCCTCTTTGGGCAAAATGGCTGGGTAGGTAACCAACTTCACATCTTTGTGTAAGAAGAGAAAAGAAAACAAAAATATTAAAGGAATCCCAGATTTTTTTCTTGAGATGTTCTCTCTAAAAGAGCAGAAAATCGATTGCCAAAATAAGTCAGTTCAGTACTTACAACTTAGTATAAAACCCAGAAATCTGGAATGACTGTGGAGGAGCTCTATACCGTAACCTTCTGAGAAAACCTTGAGGGGACTTCTCATAGAAATTTTCCTGCTTTCTAAGCCCAGAGACAAACTGACCATAGAGCATGTGGGGCTTGCCAGGGCGCCTGCTCTGGGAGCCCTTTTGGTAGCACAGTTTTCCTGGAGGTGTGAAACCAGCCCTTCTGTTTTCCCTTTCCAATGCACAAAAATAGTTTTATGTCTGTGTTGAGCTGTGCTGCTTTGTTGATTCGGTTAAGAGGGAAAAAGGGAAACATACTGTATGGAAAAACATTTTAAAAAATCTCTCCCTCATTTTTTACATCTAGAGTTGGCTCTAAGGAACAGAGTTTAGGTTTAGACTTTGCAACAGGAGAAAGTGCCCTTTTGGCACCTTATGTGACTTTCTCTGAATTTTGCCGAGCATTAATCCACTAAGTGCACTGTAATGTATTTGGAGAGGGAGAAGAAAAAGAATTAAAGGTTTTTTCAATGGTGACAAAATGGGACTATATTTTTTAAAAAGTCAGTGGTTCTTTCCATATGTTGAATGACATTCAAGATCCAAACGAGCATTCATTTTTACCTTAGACATTCATCAAGAATGTGCTGGCAAATATCACAGGCAGAAAAATTGCTGGAAAAACTGGGCAGAAATTTCTATTATTCAAATTGCTTTCACTCTTCTTTGCTGATGCTCTTTAAATTAAAGGCTATTTCTTTGGCATCAAGGTGCTCCAATTTTACTAGAAATCATGACACTAAATATACCATATACACCTAAAGGGCACAATCTAAAACGTATTAGCTCAGCGGTTGTATCCTTAAATGTCTACAAGTTACAATGTGTCAGGAAATCTGGGTTAAAAGGGTGCCAGAACTGAAGCCTAGTCAAAGGAAAACAGCAAGAGAGTTTAATTTTACTGCCTGCTCTGACAGGTCACTGGATTTTGATTATGCAGTCAGATATGGTATTCATCCCCTTGATAATGAAAGTTGGGTGGCTGGCTGGAAAGAAAAGGCACGGAAGATGGCTTTTGGTCATTGTCTGAGCTATTTCTGGTAATCCTCCTTACTGTCTAACTCATGTGTTCAGGAAGGATTTGGGCCCGTGGGGTAAATGGAATTGAAATCTCTCAAGAGGAAAAAATGATAAGGAAACAATGTGTACTTGCCAGCGTTTTTAGGGGAGATGTTTAACAAAAGAAGCCGCCTGTGTTCTGTATTAGGTTACTGCTCTGCCGGCTCCCCTGCTTTCATTGCTGCCTCACAAGGCCAGCACAGGACAATAGAGGGACTGATGCTGCTCTGTCAGCTCTTTGCTGGAACTGCATCAGCTGGATCCCAATATCACCTATCAAATGTCATAATATTGCAAATTACTCACCACTTAAGAAATATACATAGCATTTAGAGGGAGATTAACCCTTAACCACACTTCATTTATGGTTTAGTGCAGACTGGGAGAACACCCACGGTGACACTAGGTCACACTAGCTGCTCTGTAAGTTTTTGTTGTTGTTTTTTTTATTATCTTCAGAGCTATAAGTGAGGTTTCCAGGTGCTCCTTTCCAGCCTGAGTCCTGCATCTTACATTTTGTGGAGCAGAGGACACTACTGTAAAATTCAGAGCACATTACTTAATTCAAGAGAAATGTAACAGCTAAGTAAATTAACATTACTGCAGTGGTTTCTTCTGCAGTAATGGCACACAGAGAGAGCAAAGTAGTTCCCTACCCTGCTTTTCTCCATCCTGTTTGAAGGAAAGGTGTCCTGGCCACCATACACAGTCAGCTGCCAGCTTTTGAGTCAAAGCTTCTAAGAAGCAACTATGATGGTGCTGTTGGCACAGTGTGGTGGGGCATAATTTTGTATCCACTCTCACCAAATTAAGAAAAAACACACCCCATTTGCCCACCTGTGGACAAACACAGCTGAGTTGGGAAATAAAGTGGGCCAGCCAAGGTACAAATGGCTCCCTTGTGCTCAGAAAAAGCAAATGTGTTTTCAGGCTCATGCTTACCTTGGTCCTGCACCCTCCACTTTCTCTCACCACCTTTCCAAGGGGCTGGCACCAGGTTCACAAGGTTGCACTTGTTCTGTGCTGCCAGAGGTGTAACATCAGGATATTCTTCCACCATGGCAGTGTGTGGAGTGCTGTTTGCCATTTGTATTTATCTGCCCAAACCTCCTCAATCAGTTTTACAGTTTAGCTCTAATCACTGTAGACTGTGACATTTAATATCAAATACTCTTCCAACATTCCCACATTAATAAACACAAACAGTGAATCCTCTCTCTGTTGTAATCATGATTTCTGGCAGCATTTAAAAGTGCATACTATTATGACAGTATTAAGAATTGGTACAGCTTCATGCAATGCTGGAATATATATCCAAAAACTAATTTACTTGAGTTGTAATGTTAGGATTATCCTTCTGTCTTTCATGACTGATGCTTCATCTGGAGAATGCTTAATGTTTTCTTGTCAATGAGTGTTAACTCAAATGAATTATTCCAATCTGTTTACTTTGTCCCTTTCTAACAAATGCAAATTATAATTAAAAAGGAAAAAGAAAGGAAAATGCAAACAGCATTGAAAACCTGGTATGACAACACTGTGTAGATTTTTCTACTCTTAAGTCCACATCAGTAAGCAATTTAACAATAGAACTCTTAATGGGAGACCAACAGATGAAATTGTTGTAGAGCAGATCCTTGGATGACATTTTTTCTTTGCCCACGTAATTGCATGCAGCCATCCTTGTGTGAAATCCCCCATCAGATTACAGGGTTTGTTGTATGTAAATTGAAGACTAAATGCTTGGTAGCACCTTTCAGCTCTGCAACACTGGAAATGAGTTTTTTAATAGGAAATTAGATTAGTAATATTTTAGTCAACAAAAATGCGGAAAATTTCTGCATAAAGATGAGAAAATTATTCATGCAAACTGACTTTAAAAAACAAGAATGAACAATTGTTAAATTCTGCATACTACTATTCATAAAAATCTTCCACACCCAAATATTTAAATTAATGAGATGTGCAAAGAAAAAGTGTTTCTACTTTTCTGGCTATAGTATTGACTTAGCTTTTGGCTAGCAACAGGTTGCATAATTTAGTGGTTTCAATTTTTAATATGATTTTATTCAGTTCTCAAAGTGAGGAACAATATGTGGAAAAATACAATTAACTCAGTCAGATTATAAAATTGGCTTTTGCAAACTGTCAACCAGGCACTAAAAAAAGACACTGCCATTTTCCGTCCCTGTTATGCTGCAATGGATTATATTAACTTTCAGTGAGTTTCAGAAGCCAAAGTGAGAAAAGACTTCTCAGCCTTAAACTTCCTCTGCAAATGCAAAAGTGGTTCCTCTGGTGTAAATTCACTCTCCTTTGTAGCTGATAGCCCAGAAAACAACTGATCATGTAGTAATAAATTATCATTAATATTATTTATAAACACTTATTAAAAAGATTCTTGCAGTTTAGGCTGGACCACAGAGCAGAGCCTGAATGCACCACACACTGAGAAAGCTGAGGAAGACGTGTGTCACCAGCAGGAAACAACAGATGGTTGGTAGAATGAAGCAAAACGTAAATCACCACCATTAGATGAAAAGTTTTAGGCAAAGACATTCCTGTTCCTAAGAACCTACTGGCTTTTAATAGCCTGGCTAGAGCTGAACTATTACAAAGCTTTGACCTCATCCTAAGGAAGATATAAAATGTGATGGGTGCCCAGAAGGGGGTTTCAGACTTCAGCATATTCTAAGTGGGAATAAGAATTACATCAGTGAAGCAGTGAAAACGGATGTCTTCTCCAGCTTTCTGAACACAGGTGATAACTGTTCTGGGCTCCTGGCAGAAGGCTGCAGCTCCTGGAAATCTCTTACAATTCCTCTAGATGGTTTGTAATCTCCAGTGGCCACGGGAATGGGTACTTCCACGAGAAAGAGATCTTTCTCTCGAAAAGATTTAAAGAAGTAGTGCCTTAGACAAATGAAGAGACCTGAGGAACTAATTTTAAGTGTAGCAAAGACCCCAGCGATATGGTCTGTACTTATAAAAATGAGAATATTACCAGGACTAGGAATACATCATACACCTGCTGCAAAAGTCTAAATAAACCAAATTTTAAAAATTCCTTTAACATCAACTCCCCCTCCACACCCAAATATTTACTAGCTTTTATTGCCAACAATACTATTCTGTTCTATAGATGATAAAAAATAAACACAGCTCCTTGTCCCAAGGACTGACAATCTAAACACACCCCAAGGAAACCCACGGAGGAAATAAAAGAGGGGCAGTGAAGTTGTTTCCTCTCTTGCCTTGTTAATTCACATCTTATGTGCTACAGAATAGAGTGAATCTCTAGGAGAGTCATGAGTTTTGTGCTGAGGTTACTGCTACCAAGTTCATGCCTTTTTATGCCTTTGGGGCATAAAGGAGAAGAAAAGGCAACCAAATCCCAGTGGCTGTAATGGTGACAAGAATGTAAGGGGAGAACCTTTTTACTCATATTTTACACCCCTCCCTCACTCTTCATTTCTTTCCTTATTTTTCTAAAACAGGGATTACTCCAACAAACAAGCAGATTAAAATCAGATACCTGAAGCTATTATCACCCTTGGCCATCATCTCTCCCTCCCTGACAGATGTCACTGCAGCCACTGCACTGACAGCTTAATTTGTGAATGTAAGCCCATTCCAGACCTGGGTTGCTGTAAGATGTCATCTGAAAACAGAATTTTGGGAGCCTATTTGCAAGGGAAGTGATCCTGGCATCATCTGGAAGGCTGCAAGTAGGTTCCTCTTCCATCCATCTGCCTTTAAACCACAAACACTTTTTTTTTTTTTCTTCCAAAGCTCCCGGGCTTGATGTTTTTCTTCATCTTATTCAGAGAGTATTCTGTCCAGTCCCCAGAAGTGCCTAGAAAGTGTGCACTGCACACAGAACAGAAATCAAAGCCATTTCTTTAGTCTGCTTTTGTGTAATCCCAACTCAAGCTTCCAGTCTCAATTTTTAAAATTGATTTAAGTGTAAATTACAAAAGATAATACTACTCCCAAGGACAGAAAAATATTAAAATAGGTTTACAAATCTAAGAAAGAAAAATCAATCACTGGCAAGAAGCAGCCTAGGATATGAATGAATTGCATGCCATTTAGAGAAACAAATAAATGCAACAGAATTAATCAGCAGATGTAAAAGAGAGAGTGTGATGCTGATACAAAATAGAAGAGATTACAAGAGGGCATGAAAAAATGACTATGTGCACCAAATCATAGCTGCTTTCTGCACACATTGAAAAAACATTGAAGAAATGCTACAAGTTTTTTTTTTTTTTTGAAGATGGACATGAATTAAAGGCAAATAAATCCTGTCTGTGCCTCTTTCACGTACATGCACACACACAAACCCTACTTTCACAAAGTCAGCCCCATCGGGGATTTCTGACCCTCACCCTTCCTCTGCCATGCTAAAGCTGAATTTTAAATTGAGTCTGGAAAGCCAGGGCGTGGTGGCACAACAGCAGCATAAGAAATAGATGAGGTTTTTTTCTGCATTTGCATTCCTGACAGATTCTCCACAACTCTTATTAACTAGACTGAGGACTTGGGAGAGAAAGATGTGGAAACAGTCAGACACAGCAAATAGAATTAGGAAATATTTTGAAAACAGTCCTGCAAGCCAGGACATGCAATAGCCAAATTCACTTTAAGTCTCAACAACCCAAGTTCAAAGGTTTGAATTACTCAAGAATATCCTATGTTTAGCCAACACTGCTAATCTGGCACATCTCTTCCTGGTCTGGCCAAACCCTTCCCTTCTCAAAATACCCAGAACAGATAAATGCAGTGTTACAGATACTCATCAGCAGAGAGAATGTGACCGAAACATCAGTGCAGCTTTGAAAGGCAGGTCATATATCTACAGTCATGGCCACATATCTACAGTCATGACGGGCTTAAATTTTGTTTTGTTGTTCTTCCAGCTGTTTGCCAGCAATAAATGGCAATTGTACTTTCCAACTGTGTTCAGCTGGGCTCTACGCCATTTTTCGCTGTTTTTGATGGCAGAGTTCTCAAAGACATGCATTAAACTATCTGGCCCATGCAATAACTCACTAGGGTTGCACTCATGCTTCCAAGGAGGCCCATAAGAAGAGGGAAAGCAGTCTTTTTTGAGAAAGGCAGCAGTCTTCTGCATTAGTAATATTAAACTTTCTCATGGAATTTCAATAGCATTAACAAATTATTTTGATAAAATACAGGAGGCTTTGCAGATGGTTTTCTCAGGGTTTCAACAGAGCAAAATGTGCAAGCTGTACACCCACTCCTCGATGTTGTAAGCTCCCTTACAGTCTGTCCTGTGACCATTCTCAAATATACTAATGTTACAGAGTTAATCTCATAATGGTAATGCGTCCACAAACAAATTACTGCAGTAATGCAGTTAGCTCAATTAACTTTTGAATCTATTCACTAGGCAGAACTAAAGGTCATTTTCTATTAAAATATCTCCCTCCCACTGCCTTATCGCCCTTTGCAACTTACAGGAGTTAATATTAGAAATCCTGTCTACGCTATGTCAGGAAGAAGACAGGATGACGAAGCCAGAAAAAGACCTTATTCTTTACTAACATAACACAGACACGGCCCGAAGAGAACATCTGCCTTCTTTCATGAACACATCTAATTATGGCAAATTGTTAACACCTTGAAGAGGAGTTTCATAGAAGGGTAAACTTTAACATATGCCATCCTCACACATAAAACATCCTGTACTTCATACTCTTCCAAACACATACCCTTTTTCCTACAACAGTTTATCAAAGGCCTTGTTTTGAAAAGGACTTCAACCTGTTTTCCATTCCTGTGGATGCATTTTTTTAGTGCTTGCAATTATTTGCCAGTGCAAATAAATCCATAGAAAGTCAAACTATGTCATCTGGGAATGCAGTCAGGAGATGAGACAGCAAGGCCTGCAAAACTGCAAATGCAATTATTTCCCCACATGCAAATGCAAGACATTACAATTTAAGCCTTTTGGAAAATCCTGCCTTTACTTTATTTGGGCACTGAAAACTGCCTGTCCACCCTACAGCTCCTGCTACTCTTCCCCTTGAGATCCCACACTCAAGTCACAGTGAATAATTTGACACTGTTATTGCCATGGCAACACCTTGATGTCATGCATACACAGAATCATGATTGACATTCCTGCAGTAACCAACAAAAGGAGAAATGAGGGGAAGAAGGAGAAAACCAGACTCGGCTCCAATACTAATGGGGGAAACAGAGTATTATTGGCACTGTGAGTATTGCTTTATTCATAAATCTGCTTTCTCCCGTTTTCCACCATGCCAACATTCCTGTGAAGGGCTCCTATCAGACCCCAAAACACATACAAAGTGCAGAGGGGGATTCCCAACACACACCTGGATTTGGCCAGATTGCAGTGGGTGTTCTTTTGACAGTGCTCTCCTTGGGCCGAGGACTCCATGCTACAGCATGGAAGATTTTTGCCACAGAGGTTAGTCTTTAAAATGTCTTAAATTGTCTTAAATGCCTCTTAAATGTCACAGGTATGGCCCAAAATAACACAACACATCAAACAATGTGGGTTTTGCCTCTGAGGATAGTCAGAACAGGAACACCTGTTCAGCTGGGCTGGAAACCTTTTTCCTTCTCTTCTCTTCTCTTCTCTTCTCTTCTCTTCTCTTCTCTTCTCTTCTCTTCTCTTCTCTTCTCTTCTCTTCTCTTCTCTTCTCTTCTCTTCTCTTCTCTTCTCTTCTCTTCTCTTCTCTTCTCTTCTCTTCTCTTCTCTTCTCTCTTTCTGATCTTTATAAGGGTTCACAGGAAGACACACACAAACCATTAGGAATAGTATAAAATAATATCTGTTAAGTATTTTTTAAGCTCAATATCTGCAGCAGCTCTCATAGGGGTCTAAGGCAATACCAAGACAAGGATGGAAACAGCCTTTTATTCTAAATTTCATATGTACAAGGAAAGCCATTTTACACAGTTTTGTAAATTCTGTGTAAAAAAAGCTATTGTCATCCAATGTCACTGTGCTTACACTAATAAGAACTTCTAAACATGGAGTACATTATTAACAACAAAAACTGTTAACAAACAGGCATAAAAGACACAGATATGTGTGCTGATATTTCACATATATTCTAGAAACGAGTTGGCGCAAAAATAAAATGTGCCAGTTAAAAAAAATAGGCTTTTTTTTTTTTAAATCACGCAATACATGATTTTCTTTTCTCGCTTTCTCTCCTTTTTGTACACAATATGCTCAGATCCATTCTCAAGTCTTTTCACATCAGGATTTGCAGGCACTTCAGCAACCCAGCTATATTTTTTACAATACATGAAGTCCAGACCAACAAACATAAAACCAGCTGCTTGGAAAAGAAATTCTCATATCCCATATGCACATTCAAATATTACTTTCTGCTAGAGCAATCTTTTTTGCTTCAGTAATTTTTGGATACTGTTATGTTTTCAGGATGATGTGTAACAGTTTGTCTCCACTTATTTCTCATTCATGTACTTAAAGGTTTCTTTTTAATGTAGCATCACAATGCAACAATATGGTATATGGAAGCACAAAGGAATTTGTCCACAAAGCTTCACAATTTCTAAAAAGAAAGAATTGTTCTCTTTACAGCTATTTGATCCAAAGAAAAACTTTGATTTCCTCTGCTCTTGCTTTGAGCTATCTCCAAAATTTGCAGAAAGACTACTGTGTATCAGATGACCATGAGCTGACACCCTCCCTAGTTTTCTTCCTAGATACAAGTGTCATATGACCAAATTAATTTAGAAGCAAAGCAAAGCAGAACTCAATTTTATGTTTGTTCATAATTTCCCATCTTTAATAAAATAGTAAAATATACTTATCAAAGGTTTGGCTGTGTCTGTATAAATAATTTCTCTCCAGTTATTTCATTTGTAATGGACTGTGCATTAAGATTATAAGGCAATTGGAACAGGATTCTCAGGATAACTGAAAGCTTAATATTGTTTTCCTCGTGAGTCAGGATAAAGGCTTTTTTAATAAGCTCAGAGTGGGGAGAGAGAAAAAAAAGAGTGCATATGTGCATAATAGAAGAAGGATAGTTTTTCAGCATATAGACACTTAAATATTGATCAACAAAGACTGGTAATGACTCCACGACAAAACATATCAGAACTCCAACTTCAATCCAGAGTAGAGCTCAGCCTTATCCACTCAGGAGTGGTATGTACACCTCCTTCTGACCCGACAGAAATAATAAAGGAACATGCCAATGCTCCCTTCAACCTCAAATTCATTCATTTTATGCCACAAAGCTGCTTGTTGGTGCAATAAGTCACTGCAAATTAAAACACATTACAACAGATCCTAGCAAAAAGCCATTGAGAACTACTGGACTGGGCTACAGAACTCGGAACGCAGGGGCGGCGCTGCTCACTTCCACTATGATTGTCAAATGGTGGAACGTCCTTCCATGGATTCAACACTTGGGACACAATGGCAAAGACATAAGGCCCACCAATGCTTTGCCCACATTTTCAAAGGCACTGAAATAGAAAACGGATATATTCTTAGTACCATCAGTTTAAAAAGTTTTCAAAATACAAGTCTTTGTATGAAAATGTTCCTTATTGCATGGTAAGTTGATCCTCGTTTTCTTCACCTCAAGAATAAAATGGCCTTCCCTTTTCTGGTGTTTGCAATCTGTTCAGCCTCGCTACCTGAGACGGTGAAGGCGGTACATCTTGTCTGAAAGGACCTTTAGGAGGGGTATAATTAGGGTCCTGAATTTTCTTATATGAGTCATAGTTGCTAGGCCCTTCAGAAGAAGTTTTTTTTTTCAGTTGTTGTTCTTTCCGCCTCTGCTCTTGACGGAGCAGTTCTTGTGTTTCTAGCATTACCCTGGCATTAAAGCCATGTCCCCCCATATAGCCATTCCTTGATCCCTGGTAGCTGGAATATCTGGGATTTTCCTTCGCAGTCTGGAACCCTTCTCCAGGGGAATAACTCTGCTCCCAGGAGTCTTGAGACACAGAACTGGCATTTTTCCTGCTTTGCCTGAAAAGAAAAATGAAAGAGGGTTATAAGACAAATGTTCTGATTTCCCTTCAACTGCTATTGACAACAGTCACTGGAAAGAAGGCGGCTTCTGCCACGCCATCAACTTTTCCCCAGCTGTGGCATTCTCTAGAAGTCATTTTCTAGAGTTAAAGTTCTCTTCTGCCCCAAAGTGATATCTTGTCTCTTCTCTTGGGAGAACATTTCCTAGAGAGCTGAACTATATTTCTAGGCCTCTGCAGGAAGAATATGCCATTAAAACCCATTCAGTGCTACAGTTACCCTCATGTTCTCAAGAAAAAAGTGTTACAATTCAGTTGCAGACTTGGAAAGACCATACATGTTGCTGTGCTTCCTAAGAATGCAGGTAACAGGCAGCAATTCTAAAGTCACTCAAGAAAGATTTGAATCTAGACTGACACTTGATTAAAAATGTAACAAGCAGATCCTTAAAACACTTGCCCTAACACTGCACAAGTCAGAAGATAAAGCTCGTTACTGATAGGTAGTTCCAGTTTCTTCCTCCCATTTCCTGAACTAAAAATTTTGTGCTATAAGGACCATTTCCCAATCTGCTATAGCTTTCATAAAAGAAAAAGCAGAGATAACCTTTATTGCTCATTTTTTGGCTCCAGGGAGTAGATAAATAGGCCAAATACATATAGGAATTACAGATTCTTATCTCTTTTCACAATAATTCACCACATTATTTTGAAGACAGATTATAGTTTTGAAATTACTTTAATTTACTATCAAACTGCTAGATGCTTGTATGACTTTAAAATAAGATTGGTGGTGATAAAGTAAAACAATTTTATGCTGCAGCAAAAGAGATACCCACTTTAAGATTAAAATTAGAGTATGAGAATCAAGCAATAAAATAAAATATATTGAGGCATAAATCAATAAGAAAATAATTTAGTTGTTTATATATGGCTTGGTTTTTCATGTCATCACATATGACAATGTGGCCTCATCCAATGAATACATAGTGGAGAGACAGGAGACCTGGAAAATTTTTCTACCCTTACTAAAAGTAAAAAGTCACCTAATGTTTTTGCAATCTTCCTTCCACATGTATAATTGGAAAATTACCATATACACCTCATTTCATAACTGATTCCAAGACCTCTGGATGAAAAATGTTACGCAGGATGAATGTAAATTATTGCAGCAAAAATTACAACATAATGTAAATTCTTAGAAATTTTTTTATAGCTGTTATTGGTATTCTCATATCCAACTTTGCCAAAGAAACAATGCTTCTGAGTCATGTTTTATCACTCCCTGGAACAAGAGCAAATTGAACGAACCTCTGTAGGCTACGAAACTGTCAGGTTTCTGATCTAGAGCAAGATAAATTTTAAGTAGTAGAAAATTAGCGTGGAGTTAAACCTTGCTCTTACAGTTTCACATGGGACAAGAGGATGACTAGTTGAACCAATTTAATTTACTGACTGTTTTCTGGTACTTGTTCAAAATTAGTTGGCACATTTTCCCTGTCTTTCTGGGAAGATCCTTTAAAATTGACTCAAGAGTTTATTTGCCTTCAGTACTAAAGATTTGAATGTGCAAAGGGAAAAAAAAAAGGAGGCTGTTAAAGAATATGCAAGATGAAAGGCAACAAAGCTCAAGAATGAAGCCAGTGCACAAACTTCAGTCATTACAAAGTCATGGTTGCAACATTAAACCTGGGGCCTAGGTTTCAGAGTAACAGCAAGATTTCTTTAAAGTTCCGCCACAGCGTTAGGAACAGTTTGTAAAGATGGAGAACTGGATGCCCCAGGTTGTTACAGGAGTATTGTAGTATTTACAGTGCTGAACTTTGGCCCTGCAGTTCTGTCTGCTCTCAGCACAGCTGAAATACCCAGAGTGCTCAAACTAAGCCATTAAATTATCATTAATCACTCAGTAACATGCATTGCTAGATTGCTAGCAATTTCTCATGTTGAAAACCACCTTGAGTAAAGTTTTCGGTAACTATTCTCTAAACAAGTGTTTCTATGAGCTGTTCTATGATCTATTTTTCATATTTCTTGTAGATTAATTTTCTTGTAGATTAATTTTCACTTTAGAGTTATTAATTTCTGCCACTGGAACAGTATTGCAGCTGATTCCAACTTTCAAATGCTACCAGAGATTGCAAAGGGGGGAAGCGAGTTTTAAGGATCATAGTTTTAAAACTATAAATAAACATGGTTGAGTGGGGCTAGCAGAAATGAAACAGAATTTCTCAAGAGAAAAAATATGGCATTAATAGGTGTGGTCACTTCCAAAGGAAGGCAGAGATAAAAAGAAGAGGGAATATAATGATTTTCAAGAGGAGAAACTAACAATCTCAGAAAACACAGGAACTTTACATTTCCGTTTCCCACCTTCCAAACTTAACAGAAAAATTCTACACTGAAAGGTGTTAAAGCACTTGAAAATCTCAAACTGCTTTATTTTCAAAGATGTTGCTAAGATAAGAGTTCATGGTTAGATAATTTTGCTATGAGGCCTATATTTGTTTCCAAAAAAAAGAGTTATACCCGGCAAAACATATCTTGTCACAACAAATTTTTTTCCACACCATTTCCACACAAGTCATGAAAAGTAATACAGCCTTATTGGAAAGCAATTTGACACCAAGCTCCGGTGTAAATTATTCTCCATTCAACCATTGCTGCAGATATTTCAAAATGCAAAGACTATTTGCATAATGCTTAACTATGAGAGTTAATTTGAAACACAAGTTGGCTAAACTTCTATTAATTCTTAAAACTAAGTATAATGTAAAAGACATTTCACCCAAACAACTAATCTTTAAAAAAACCTACCACTTAAAAAACACATAGGTTTGTTTACACAAAAAATGTATTGATTTTCAGCATTCTATATATATTTTAAAATGTATATATGTAAACTTGAAGACACTTGATAATTTTCTCAGTTCCATTATTTTCTGTTGGAGGTCTTGAAATTTTTTTCCCTTTTAATTTTTCTCCTGTATTAACATTGCAAAGATAGAATTTCTACCAACTGAAGAATCAGGCAACAGAAAAAAAATTATCTGACATCTCAAAAGGGGTCAACTCATGTCATGCTCAAGAGACTTTTGTAATCGCAGAAAATTAAACTGGCTGGTATCCCACAAAGAATAGGTTTGTTTTAATATTTCAATTCTGTTGGGTGCTGAATGTCATCAAATTCCCCTGCAATCAGCTCTGAAGCAATTCTCTGAAGCAATTCTCAGCTACCACATGCTCTCACTTAAGAAATTCTATGCCTCTTCCACAGTGAATACATTCCGCCTCATATCAATGCTGAACAAAAGTGTCTGCACTACGTTCGACATTTTCCTCCACCAATGGAATTAGCTCCAGGCTCCTGAGCACGGAACATTTTCAGACAGTTCCCATACCTGGGCAAGGAGCTGTACTGGCGCTGAGCTTGCTGGAAACTCTCTCGCTCCTCTTGCCGCTGCCGCTGCATTTGGACCTCTACTGACACAGAGTGCCTGCCACTCTGCGAGTACGTCTTGGTGTTTGGCTACAAAACAAAATTGAAAATGTCTTAAACAAAGCAGAAAAATACCCACAAAAGAGCCATCATTGAAGTTGCTCTTGTACGAATACAGAGGTATTTGTTTCAACATGCAGTTCAAGTAGCTCTTTCGCAATTAATTAGGTTAAATTCTGACCCGTAACAGTGGCCTGTGCTACAAATTCTGTTTCTGACCTACCATTTCTGAGATGCATCAGGCAAACAATCATCCAGAATGGGTTATGCTTTTATGGCAATGCTGTAATTTAAATTAAGTCCCTGAAACAGATTTTCAGACTCTCTAAGTTAGCCTAGCCATGGTAATGCTAAGTTCTACACCCACTGAGGATTTGAGGGGGGAAGGAGCACAGCAGCTCCTTTGAACCTCACCAGTACACTCAAGTGATGCTCTTCCTTAGTGGAACCATCCTATTTTGCTGTTGGCCCAGAGACAGGGAAAACATCTTCTGGTTCCATATGACCAAGTAGATAAATTCAGCAAGGCTCTTGTGGACAATGAGGACTCCTGTATCTCTGTGTAGGATCCTAATGAGGTGGCAATTTGAAATGTTGAAGCCAATGCTAATAGCAAGTGAAAATGGATGGTTTTTCTGGGAATAGAAAGTATTTCTGGTCAAGATCTGACAGAATGGCTGGATTCAAACTTCGGAACATGGAAAAGTTTACTTTTGTAGAGATACTGCTTTTCATTTCACGGTATGACTTTCTTCAGATTTTGTGATTTCATTTTGCAAAATAAGAGTGTCACAAAAATCAAAGAAAGCTATGAGCTTTTCTTGTTGTTTTACTAATAAGGTTTTGTGTACAAAGAAATGGAGCATTATTTTTTTTCTCCTTAAAATTACCAGTACAATTCAAAACATGTAAGTTTAATCATGGGGAGATTAGGAGCATAACCACTTGTCTGAGCCTGGGACTGGAACAGCTTGTCTCAGACTTGCTTTTAAAAGCATGTTTTGCCTTTTTATCTCTGCTTTTCCTCAAAACAAACATCTCTTGTTTTTTTACGTTATAATTTCTGCAGCAGAAAGAGATCCTAATGGCTCACAAATATATGCAAGATAAAAGGCTTTTCAAAAGCTTTGCATATTGAAGACAAGTTTTAGAAACTAGAAAGTTGTCATTTGTGACATAAGCGTCTTACTATAGTCATGTGCCTGCAGGTAGCCAGAAACAAGTTTTAAACAGGTGTACAACTTTTAGAAACTTTGTTGTCAATGAGAATACACTTCAGACAGACCATCAGTCTCAGCTCAGAATTTAACAGATACAATTTTCCCATTAGAAGAAGAATACTGGGTGAAAGAATCAGAATGTGAAAGCATGTACTAGAAATAACAGCAAACTTATTTAAGAGAATCCTGAATGCAACAGTAATGTCTATTTCAGAACAGGTTTACTCTGTAGAAACCTCAGTAAAACAGCATTTCTAATGAAAAATGCTTTAGGAATGGTGAGATGAAGCAACAAATTGAGAAAACAGAATCATGTGTCAGTCTTGTGGGAAATTTTCTTAGAGATGAATAAGCTGTACATATGTATGTCCAAACCAACAACCCCCACAGAGATTTCCTACTATATTAAATAAGGGCAACACATACAGAGCAGCATTTCAGTTATTGCATATGTCAACATTTCTAACTTTCTTGACTTTATTGAGAGTCTTCTGACATTTGGTATTTTATTGAAGGGCTCAGCTTATGGAAGGGAGTGATTACCTGAAAATCACAAGGTTTATTTGTGAATTCTCTCCTTTGTGGTTATAAGCAGCTTACAATGAACCAGAGGGAAACTCAAAAGTTCCCATATCAGCTTGCCCATAAAGAATAAAAACATTTAAACTAAGATTTTACAGCCAATCTCCTCATTTCATGGGTTTCACTTGAACAACATTGGAAAGCTTGCAGCTACATTGTGTCATATGTGAGAAAGCAGTTATCACAGATAAGACATGAAATCAGAATTGCTTCTCTTTATTTGAAAACAGTTTCACTTTTTTCAGTTGGCTGTAAATATTAAGGAATGTGACAGTACAGAGAATGGTTAAATCACCAAACAGGTGGAGATAGGATTGAGCTGCTGCTCAGTTCAGGTTTATACAAGACAATAAAATGCATCACCTAGAAAGCACACAGACGTGTGGAGAGATGAAGTTACCACAAAAGCCTGTAGTAAAGTGCCAGAGGCTCTGAAAGTCCTAACGGAGTATGAATGGACTAAGATCAAAATGTAACTTCAGAGATATTTCTTTTTAATGCACAGAGGAACCAATGGTTCAATACAGGCAGGAGCTGTCGCTCCTGTCTGCCTGCTGCAGTGCATGCCCAGAATGACAGGATCTGAGGAGCTGGGTCTGGATTCTCTGCAGTCCACAAAGAATTTCATCTAATGGACAGCAGTTATAATTTGATGGGTCTAAAGGCAAACATCTCAAATCCATTATCTGATTTACTGAAGGTATGAGTACCTGTATGCCCTGTTAAACTAAGAGGATTTGCAATACTTAACTAATCTGGAAAGGACACATATTTAGTCTGAATGTTGTTCACATCTACAATAAGCTGTTCATATAACTGAATCTATTATCTCATTTCAAGTATCCAAAAATATGTAAATGAGAGATAAAAATACTCTCTTTGTACATAAACACATATTCCATAACATAACATATATACACACAGCCAGGTACATTCAACCATCTTATGGAAAAGGCCTTTCTTTCAAACCTTTGCATTCAAAACCTCAGTGATACCATTGTGAATGCTCTCGATATATGGTTATGATGATATAAAGACTTAATATATTCCATTTTGGACCCTTAACTTGCTGAGTAAAATGCGAATCTCCATACAGTGATATAACTTTTCACTGTGCTGTTGATTAAAGTAACTAAACAAAAACTATATATATAATAAGTAACTTTAGTCTTCAAAAACTAATAGGTAATTTTGTCTCAGTTCTCATAGTATGTTATTACACACATATATTTTTATAAAATATATTCCTAAACACACATCTTTATAAATGCCTAGCCCATTTATGTTAGCATAAAATAGAGAAAACTAAGAAAAAAAAAGTTGCATTATTTTCAGACCTTTTAACAGCAACAAAAAAATGTGTACAAGGAACACACGTAACACAGTAATTTTAACACTGATATCAACACAAGGCTAAGTACAATTATAACAACCTGAAACCATCCAACAAAGCTGGCAACAGCTCAGTCCTCACCAAACAGATTGATAAGAACTCTGTCCTCACTCACAATGAGATGTATGACAAGCACTGACCTTTTAAATTAGGATGTGGTCAAGGCCACAATAACAACCAAGTCTGAGTTATACAGATAAATGTATGTTCATGTCTTCCACAATACATTTAAGTGGCAATGATAGTGCATTCAGCATTGTTGAACAATATTCAGCATGCAAAATTGTGCTTTAAGATAGATGAAATTACATGGCTCTCTTCTCAAAGAGGCATTAATTTAAAACCAGGGCTGCAAAGTTAAAAGTTTCTACTATCTCACTTTATGCAAACAACATTTTTTTATGTTACAGAGAATGTACCCCCATGGCTCACATTGCAGTGACCATTAGCAGCAGTCCAGGGTAACATATTTTAGGGACAAAGGTCCATCCTCTCTTTTCCTGCCTATCCCAGGGGCTGCCCACACAGATTCTGTCCCCTCAGAGTGGCATTTCCACCCACTCAGGGTAGTTCTGCCTGGTGGCAGCATGGATCCCTCAGGAACAGCACAGATCAAAGGTGCCACCGAATTACAAAGAGGAGATCATGGGGGCCATCCAGGGCACTGGTTTTTCAGGGAGATCCCAACCAGTTCAGGTGTTAGGAGAACTACCAATGTCAGTGACATACCTATCTGACAGCCTACAGGCACAGGGACAAGCTGGGAGAACTCAGAACATTTTGGGTTAATAAACAAATAGTTAATGGGGAGATTACTAAAGGAGCAATTCCCTTAGTATTTTCCCAGTTATTAAAAAAGACCATTACTTAATAATAAAATAAATGTGCTTTTTTTTTTTTTTTTTTCCCAGATTAAGCTCTGTGTTTAACCAAGAAGTTTCAAGTTCACCTGGGAAGATGGTAGGAACAAGGCCCCCCCCGAAAAAGTCCATGGTTCTCATAGTGCAGCACTAATTAGAAATAGATAAGACTAAATGACCTTGCCTGCTTTATGTGTAAATGTACTTGGCACAGATGACAGACAATCCAGTAACTGTGTATATCCAAATTCAGAATGATAAAAAACATTCAGTGTTTCTGGGAGATGTCCTTGAAAACTATTTTTACTTCTATCTTCATGTTTATGTTGCTATGGTGAACAGAACATATAGCAATATGTCTTTTAAAAATTGCCAACAGGTGTATGTATTAACTCAAACAACATATAATAAGAAAATCCCATCCCTTTCTGTACCTTTCTGTGGTGTAGGAAAGCTGAGCAGTATGGAACAAAGATTTCTGTTCTGTCTTAGGAGCAGCAGAAAGAAAATCTTCAGTATGGTAGAAACAAATCACTAAGCCCTGAAATTCTGCTTGAGGTATTTATGCTCACCGTATGCCTGTGAACTATAAATTTGTTTGTTTACTAACTAAAACGACCTAATTTCTTTTTAAAGTCTTATATCGTCATTTTTTAACTTCAAATATATTAGTAGATTAAAGCTAGTGGGTCAGAAAAGGTTAAAAATACAAAATGTTAAAGTTAGAGCCTACATCTTAGGAAAAAATGCTGGTATTTTATTAAACCCTTTGCAGATTTGATAAAAGGGCTATTAACTACACAGTAAAGAGAAACTACCTGTGAAGACACTGCCCTGCATAACTTCAGTTTCCCCTCTGAAACAGATTGTGGGATAGGAGAAACTGCAATTTAGCTTCTAAGGTTTTTGTCTACTTCAATGCTCCATTAGATATTGCCTAATATCTTGCACAAAATATCCTAAAATAGATGCTTCAAATGGATTAATAATAGAAAGAATTATTACACTACTTCTCTTTCTCATTAATGTGTTGAGTAATTCTACATAATTCACAGCCTGATATAAACTTTACAATGTTTGTTTTGAATAAAGTCTGTTATTCATTTTTTCAGCTAGTATTAATATGCTATGGTTGAAGTTACAGCAATAAAAATTAGACTTTAGTTTTTCCTAAAGAATTTTAGATTATTTAAAATTTAGTGTGGCTTTGAGAAGGTCAAGGACTTGAGTACAGGGATAAAAAGCAAGTATCTTAAACAGACAAAAAAGGGTTTTTTTTCCTATACAGACAAGGAACACACACCAACCCAAACCCAAGCATAGTCCCCAAATTTTCTGAGCCTTTATTTATCAGACCATGTATAAATATATTATTAGGACTCCTGAAGCCTTTCCTCTATGAAAATCATGTAATTATTTATTTTTCAGAAATCTGTGCATGTAATTAAAGCTACACTCAGACAAGTCAGGTAATGTATATATTATGACCCAGTTAGCTGTTATCTTTAGAAAATGAAGTATCTTTTAATTTGATTCCTAAATATTTAAAGTAAAGTTTGCTCAGCTGCTCTCTCAATGCCATTTTTTTCCCCATCATTCAAATAGATCCAGGATGACTGGAGATGAATGCATTTGTGAATGGAATTTGCCACTTCCCAATTTCAGCACCAATTACTGTATTGAATATGATGAAATAAAGCACCAACTTTTGTCCCTCAAGCATCTTTGTGGGCTTTTTTGGATCACTGGTGTACTTCTACAAGCAGGACTGGCAAGCAGCTGAAGTGTTTTCCATGGATTTAAAATGCTCTTTTTTTAAATTGGATTGTTCACTCCCATGGTATTTAGGGCTATAGAGCTGTGGTTTTGTTGTTGAAGCAGGGGGGTGTGTCTGTTAATCAAGATGTGACTAGGCAAAAATACCAGATATGGAACAAATTACAGCAAAAGTCGCCCAAAGCCTGGGACTGGTACAAGGTAAACTTCAGCAGACCTAACACAACCCAGAAAGCACAGGAAACAGAGGTTCAAATTTGGTACAAATTTTGGCCAAACCGGCACAGTACCAAACAGAAAAATCAGCCCCAAAAGAATCCTAATTGGTATAAAAATGTCATAGCAACAGCAAGGGCCTTAAATATTAGCAGACATGCTGTAATTCCATACAATTCTACATGCCCAGATACACATTTCTGCAAACTTTAACTGGAATTAACACCAGCAGGATTAAAATGGATTAATAAAATTTAATGTTATTTTTATCTTTTTTTTTCCCATGCAACATCAGGCCTATAGTATTGCCCTTGAAAGCCTCTTGTACCTTGCTTTTTGAAATATGCACAATAAAAAGCGTTATATAAAAGAAAAAAAAACTGCTTTGAAGCCTGAGAAAGTAATCTTAAAATAAACAAATGCAAAAATCTCTTCCATAAAGCTTTGACTTAGCTGCAGAACTAGTGAATTTTAGAGACGGCTCGATGTTGCAACATTTAGGCAGTTATTTAAACCCTAACAGCGTGTCATTCAAATGGCCTTGAGCAGAAATGTTATGCTGCTTAACAGACAGTGTCATCTCATTCCAGCGCTATCACTTTTTGTGTCTGTTCAGCTGCCTGATGCTGTGTGAACACTCACAGGCAGTCAAGTACTTTGTTTACTGGCAGGACAGATACAGCGGGTCAAAAAGCCCGGTGCTGTTGCTTTGCTCGTGGACAGAAAATGACCTTCCCCTGATGGGCACCAGCAGAAAGGGATGGGCCAGGCACCCCTGGTACCACGCACAGCCAGCGTGATGGAGTGTCCTTGGAATGGATCTGCCTCCAGCCCAGGGAGGAGACTGAAGGTGTCTGTCACAGGTAACCAGACTCCTGTGTCACAGGCCATTAATAATCCGGGAGGAACTGGAGTTGGTGAGTTTTACAGGACTGTTTTGATAATATATTAGTGGGTTTCCGAGGCATTGAGCTCCTCTGGATATCCTCAGAGCTGCCAGATTTCCATCAGCATCCATTACTTACACTGCAAACTTCGTGTTCATTTATACTTCCTTAAAGTAACCAACAGTCCCACATCACATCAGCACTTTGTTCCCTATCCTCAACCATCCCACCAGCTTGTTAATGAGAAACACAAACTACTTATCACCTCGTAGAACACGCTTCTCCAAGGACGGGTTTTTCCTCTCTTTCTATCCAAACCAGGTCAGAGTTGGCTGCTGTCTGGTGGCTCAGAGGCTTCTCTGTATGCAAAGGTTTTTTTGTTTATATAGGCTGCACAGCCCATCTCCCTCAGGTGAAAACACTCTTTTCAACAATGGCCCATGTACAGGTGCACTTTGCACTGCTGTGGTTTGGAACCAACAGCTCGCAGATGGAGAAGACTGAAAAGGCACTGATGAATGTATCTCAGCATTTTTCTACATGTGTATTGTAAACCAATTTTGCATTTTTTTGGTGACCTGGGTATTTAATAATACATCTGGATCTGTTTTTAGAGGTTGTCTTAAGAAAGTCCATCATTTTAGACAAACATGTTAAAGTAGTACAACACACTCCTGAAGTGTTATGGCTCTTTAATACTGAAATGACTGTGAACTGCTGAAATGGATGAGATCATTGCTTTATCCTTTCCAAGCATTGTGATCTTGAAAGGCTAAAGTGCACGATGGAAAAATAAAATTATAAGTCAAACAGACTCTGGGCAACGTTTTTTTTTAAAGTACTTATCTAAAATAAAACATTTGGTCACCTATGTTTTTAACAACAGAGCAGCTCTCACAAAAGCAACAACAAGCTTCAGAATTAATATCAATACATTAAGCTGAATTAGTCATTTTGAACTCATTTGCATGATCTGTAGAGGGGGAGTAAACAGAGAGATACCATTTGTTGAATAAGAGAAAAAGAAAGGTCAGTGTTCTGACCCACAATTTAGGAAATTATTCCATTCCTAAGGTAATCAGTCTGTCATCCAAATAATTCCCTTCTTGCTCATTACAAGAAACTATAATAAAAGCCAAGCTCTCTAAAGTTGCTATGGCATTTAGATATACAACAATTTGGCCCGACTTTCAGTAGTTAAGTTCCCAAGTCTTCAAGAGTGCAAGTTTGTCTCATACAGAGTTTTCCCAGGAATGTTGCTCAAATCTCTCATTTGGAAACTAAACAGTAGCTGATATGGGTAACAGAAGGTATCAACTACACCCAGCCCCAGTCTACCCCAAACAGCTAAACTATCCCTGTGACGAGCTATCACATTATCTTCCACACCTCAAATTGAAAGCGCCTGGCCGTAAAAGAAATGTTTATATTCTTTATTCAATTTCAGATGAAGTCAGATGTTTTCCAATGCAGAAAAAGAGAAGCCTGTATCCTGATACTGCTGTTCTCAGTGACTTCATACACAGAGGTGTGGTTCTTTGGCTGTTCTCACCTTGGTCTCATGTGCATGGCAATGTTGAGTGACAATAACTCACCACCCTCACCCGCTTCAGGGGAAGCTATTGAGAGATTCTTCTGTTGTCATCATATGGTTCCCACTTTTTTGGGAATACAAGCAAGTTGTTCACTGTCTTTATCATGAAATTTTCAAAAAAATTACAGGTTTTGTCCCATATTTAAAGGATCGTAATATAGGATATGTAATTGATTACAAAGCAGCACTAATTCATTCAATTACGTTAATCAAGATAAGCAGATGAATTTAAATAATTGTATCACATCAGTAGATCAGTTTGAACAGGATTTAAAAGATCAATTAGGACATATATCTTGAACTGGCTCAGCTAACGTGTCAGAGTGGCACTATTGTAAAGCAGGCTCTCTTTTACTGTGAAAAGACACAGCTCTACCTTTTAAGAAAATAACTAAACACAGTGATGTTGCTTCAGAGAAAATAGCATTTACAAGTTTACATCTTCTATTATTTATTATTAGTATGTATTTTATTCTGGTTTTCCTTGAAAATTTCAGACCAATAGATCCTTCCTCTGAGACAAAAAAAGTCCAACCAGTAACTCACAGAGTCAAGGGTCTAAACACAGAGCAAATAATGCTATCTGCCCACATGACAGATGGCTGAAGATGTTTAGAAATGAAGTAAACATCAATGAACCAAAAATGGGGATGGCAGCAAGGGCAGAAGCGTAGAGGCAGAGGATGCTGCCTCCCTTTTGGTTTGCTCCCAGGCAGCCCGGGAACAGCAGGAGTCAGCCAAGCTTCCCAGAGCTGCCAGGCCCTGCACACTCACCCAGGGCTGCTCAAAGCTGTACGTGCGTCTCCTGTCTTCCACGTCCTCATCCTGCTTTGCTTGCTGGAACTCCTGCCGCAGGCGCTGTATCCGGTCGTGGTTGTTGGGGGTCGACCTGTTGCTAGAAGAAGAAGGATGGAAATGATCAATATACTTGGGAACTGCCACCTGTGACTGGGGCTGCTACTGCAGTGCAGGGCTACAGACCTAAAAATTACTTAAAAACATTTAGCACAAAGACCTTTGGGTTTCTTAAGATTATTAATGCTGTTTGTCTTATAAAGAAACTTTAGATGTTGCAAGGACAAGACAAATAGGGATATTTCTAAAAAGTTGCTGGCACCTTTTCAGTATATGTCACTCCTAGAGAATGAAGAGGAATAGATATACTAGTGTCAGACTTAAAATAAAGGGAAATTAAAAGTCCTAATGATCTCTGCTACTGAATAAACAAGAAAGATACTTTCCCCCAATCAATAAACTGTAGTACTGTCCGATCTTTATTCACATCAAATTAATTACAATGTCTGAAGGCTCTACCTATATAAAATTTGGTTATTTTCCCCAATCAATAAGAGCCTGTCATCCTTTACTTCTGTTTTTAACAAGTCTTTTAAATTGATCAGTCTGAAAGCATTAAAAGGCTTGGGGGCCAGTAAAAAGCCATCCATTTGACAGGTCCATAGGCAGAATGGATCCAGGCAGCAGACAAGAGCTAGCTTCACTCAGCCCCACAGACACTGGTGGGCTGGGGAGGGCTCAGCCCTGGGGGCACTGATACAAACCAGCACACCCAGAACCTGCAATCCTTCAAACCCATCAATTTTTCCACAGTGCCTGGTAATCCATGCTCCACGGTGCAGGTGTATGTGAAACCATAATGAAATATGCACAGGAAGGGCTTATTTCACGGGGCAGAGGGAACATGGGTATTTATTAATCTTGTCGACATTTTTCCAGCTGTGCAGCTCCTACCTGACCCTACATCCTCCCACTTTCAAAGATGTTAATGTGGGAATCACAGAAAGCCTGACAAACAAATATGTTATATCAAGACTAACCAGAAGCATTTTAATCTGTTCTTGTGGACTTCTCATGCCCTTCATTTTGTTGTTTATTTCAAAAGAGCTGATGAGGAATGGACAGCTATTGTTTTGTTTCGAAAGAGAAATCTGCAGAGAGACAATGGAAAGCAATTCCATAGATTTCTTTTCCTGGACACAGAGTACAATAAAACAGTGAATTTATATCCTGTGTCTTCTCTTGTATGAAAAGAGACAATTCTAGCGTCTATTTGTGACTGTTTTCCATGTCTTTAGGGACTGGTAGGTGCTGGGGATTGGATGTTGTAGATGTTCGAGACGTTACCTCCCACTCTTTTCAGTGCCAATAAATAGTGTTTATCAGTGCTTGGTTGGGCAGACAAAACAATTAGTATGGTTCTGCAAAGGCTAATTTTTGAAGTGGTTTTGGTTGATTTTCTTTAATGTATTTGAAACCAAAGGCAATGAAAAGGAAGGAATTTAGAGAAGTGTTTTCTTTCATGCTTTTTTTTAACCCAAATGGGAGCTTTAGGAAATGCTTTATTTGTAGGGTAAGTCAACTTCTATGTGCAAATTACCCTTTTGAAAAATACAATTAAAAGAAAGCTTAATTTAGAACAGGTGGAAATGAAACACTGGTATTTTTAAAACTTCCACTTCATTGTAGGTGTGTTGCTAATTTTATTTCCTTAATTTGACTTCATTTTGTAAAACAGCTTATCTCCATTTGCAGTTTTATTTCATGCAAATTTATTCCTTATTGTCAAATTCTGCGCAGCTTTACTATATAACCACTTGGTTTTTTCCCATGCATTGCTATACACTTCACATTTTAAAGGGATTTATCACAATCCAATACAAGACATACAAAACACTTTTAAATGGTCTATTGGTTTTTCAAACTGGTTTTGTTAATCCAACGAACAGGTAGTCCACTACTTTCTACACAGACATGTGTTTTCTGCATGATAAATTGCACTTAAAGAAGCAAAAATATAGTAAATATTAATATTTCAGGTATAAGAATATATGTTATATATAAGAATATTTGAAAGAGAAAAGTCATTGAACTTCTGTGCAAAAATTACTAGAAAAGTGCCATTGATAGATACCTTGTAGTACTCAGGATGATGGGTGTTCCATAATCAAGGTTGTTTCACACTCTAAGGGATCACAGTGCAAAAGAGACACTGAAGCAGTTTATCCAATGGCAAGCAGAAGGTAAACCCCAAAAGTACTGCACTGAACCTTGTGCCTTATACAGGATACTCTGTACCAGCCCCAAAATTGGCTACCGGAAGGGTTATTACAGATCTGAGTGCTTAATTCACATTTTGTGATCATTATTCACTCAAACAATTATCAGAGGAATAACAAGAAAATGCACAGTGCCCATGCCATGAAGCCAAAATGTGTCTTTTCCCAAACAGCAAATGTATGAACTTGACACTATCTACACTGCAAAGAGGAATAACAAAGGACAAGGAGGATTCTGGGATTTAAGATCAACTTGTCTCCAGACCTAAAAACTTATTTTAATGCCAAAAAACCAAAAAAACCCTACCAAAAAAAACAAAAAAAAGAAAGAAAAAAGAAGTCAAGCTGATTAAAAAAAGTTATTTCTTCTATTTAAAGGTTTGATAATGGCAGAGAAGATAAATCTTTTAACAATGTTTCTATTTTGTCTGAAAAGCAAGGGACATGACCCAAATTTAGAAAACTGCAAAAGAAGTGAATTATAAAAAGGACTATTTTACAGAAAAGAAAGAGCAAAATTAGAAAAAGGCATTTCTGTATCTACTCAAATTTCCTGATGCTGAAAATGTCTCTAAGAAACAGAAAGTAAGATCAAGACACTGGGTTTATAATAATAACAAAAATTAAATATTTTTATTTAGGAGAGGAAAAGGCAGACAGCAAAGGAGGCACTAAGACACATTTATTAAAAGATCCTTTGAGGGCTTAGACTATATCTTAGATTGGCCTTCTTTGGTTTCCATTTTCATTTCAACCTTGTGATTCTCTAGGTTAAATTTTAGCTGCCTTAACCTCCTCACCACTGAGGGCTTGCACATCTCTGTCCTGTCCTGCCATGCTGTCACCTCTTTCTTTTCATGCCTCTCTTCATCCAGGTAATCTTACCATCAGTGCTTTTTATGGTGGTTTTTATGTCTCCCACTGCACTCCCTCTGCACTCAGGGAACACTTGGTGCACCCTCTTGGTATCTCATTCAACTCCATTTAGTACTTCCAGAAGGAGGGAAATGCAAAAATCATAATCACAAGAGAAAACTGTCACCAATAAAATTTTGGAGTCAACAGTGCAAACCTAATTTTATTCCTTTTCAGGTCCCAAGATGTTCTGTTTTATCTACAAATCTCTATGTAAGTCACATCATTATCCCTTGGGACAGAGCTAAACAAATTATATCCAGTGTGAAGTGTCCTTAGCCAGTCTAAAGAAAAATGAATTTTGACTTATTGGATTAATTGACCCAAGAGAGGTAGGGTCACATCAACAGACTACTAGGATGCAGGCTGCAGGTGTTCTTGCTGCCTAAATTCCCCTTTGTGGGTGTATGGTGCAAGGCCTCAAAAGTTCAATTAAATGTGCCACATTTTGTTTGAGTCTTTCATTCAAATGCACTGAAAACCCAAAGGCAGATCTACCTCAAAGAATTCAGGACTGTTAGCAGGAAGGAAGGAGTTTAACTTGAAATCCATCCAAAGTCTATTGAAGATTTGACCTATGCTAGCTTTAAAATTTTTAGCAAAACTGGAATTACAACTCTCTACAGTAACCACAGCTTGCCCAGACAGCCTTCCCTTATGCCTACTTAATAACAGGATGGCTGTGAATTTACAGAAGACAATTAGCACCTCCTAGCATCAGATACCAGTGTTCTTCTATCGAAGTGCTCTCAATATTAAATGTTCTTAAAATAAATAAAATTCAAGGAAAGGCTTTTAGGGCCAAAGTTTACTCGGGTTGCAAAGCATCTGTGCTTTCTTGTAGCACAGCTCTACTTGGCACCCCATTGCCTTCCATCTGCAGATGGCACATTTCACAATCAGTTATTTTGTGAGTGCTGCTTCAAAACACACCACCACCAGCACAGACTAAAAATGCAACAGTAAGCAAGGCTTAGCTAGGCCAGGGCTGTCACATATTTCCAGAAACAAGCAGTTGCAGCAATGGCCATCAGAGTCTCAGATCATTAAGCAATGTCTCAGTGTGATGTCATGCACTGATGTGCAGAGCTGTATTCCTTTCAAAACAGTCAGATTTTCAGTGTGATAAAGTAGACACAAACATGCTACTGAACAGGGACGTCTAAAGCTTTGGAAAAAAAATTTATTGGCCTGAAATAGCATGGAAAAGGGTCTTAACAACACCACCAGGCAGTTGCAACTTGACTAGAATAACCAAAAGGTTAGTAAACAAACAGTGTTCTTTACACCTTGAAATCTTCTATCACACAACTGAGCTGCTGGGACCTTGCTGGCCTGCCCGGCTGCTTAGATCTCTGGATAGCAGTAATAAAACACAGATGGGTTCTTATTTGCTTCAAGCTGGCAAATAACTATCACCCATTTGTATGATATAAATTCCTTTTCATTTGAACAGATTACTTGTGTCAAATTAAAAAGCAAGGTCTGAATTTGTATATACATCTGTTTACACACAGAGACGGGCAGGCAATGAGTTTATTTCCATCACACTGAGGACTGACAATGTCCTTACTCTGGTGGCCATGCCATGGTTGGTGGCACACATGCTCACCAAAGTACAGGACTAACTGAACGTCTACAAAATTGGCCCCTTTCTTCACCACTTGAGCAGGATGAAACAGCCCAACAGAAAGCAGAGTGGTGATAATCTAATATAAAAACTTCTGCTACATTTACTGGAACTCGAGCACCCTCTCACCACAGCGCTTAACCTCAAGCAGATGGATTTGTCTGTTTCAGACAGCCCTTGAGGGTGAATAAGAGGAAACTGTCAAGTTATTTCAAGAAGTCATGGACATAAAATAAAACGAAAGTGTGCCCTTTACCAGTCTTAAAGTTACCACCACGTCCCAATGCAGAGTCTGCTGGTTTGTTCACTTTAAGCAGATTTGTTAATCATCAGTGACACAGATGACTGTGCCCACACAGCGCAGGGCGATGAGACACAGTTTGTACCATCTCCTTCCTGCCACCAGCCTGCCAGAGCAGGTTGGTCTTTTTCTATGACTTTGTTCTGTGGTTTATTTTTTGACATCTAAATGCCACTCTTCAGGCTTAAGTTAGTGTAACCGATTTGGCTGGTCCTCTCCTTCCTTTGTGCCCTACATATGGTCCTTTTCTGAGACATTGGGGAATAGATTTTTCATGAACACATGGATATTAACACACACAGACATGGTACACAAACAGGAGCAACCATGGACAGTGCTGTATAAGAGAGCTGTTACACGATTACAGAATTGCTACAGTCAGTCTGAGAAAAAAATTAGCTGAGCAAGAGATTAAATTTGTTGGACTACAAATGTACTTGTAGCATGATTGTAACCTGGAAAGAGGCATAAAAAGCCTTATTCCACACTACTTTTGTTTTTCTTAAGTGTCAAAGAATTTATTGGGAATAAGGCATAAAAAGGTAGGGGAGAGGTGTTAAAACCCAAAAAATGTATGAATTACAAAACTGCAAATAAAAATAGTTTCTCTGCACAAGCTTCATTAAGTTTTATCAGCTAGTATCTTGGGTTTTTACACTCAAACCACAGGTCATAAATTCACAGTAAATCCCCCATATGTTCACCAAACACCTGAATTCAATTTCTCTTCTAGTTGAAAGAAACAAAATGTGCAGCTCAAATTAATTATGCATGCAAAGTTAGTTTCTAACAAGGGCAGCTTCTTGCATGCTGAAGGGTATACATTCTATCCGATTTTTTTCCCCCAGATCTCTTTCAATTTGGCTTATTCTACTGTTCACAAGGTTATAAAAATCATCCTCTCTTGCCATTTCGTATTTGCTAAATGAACACAGAGCATTATATATCCTCTAAAGTCTGCAGATTTTAAAGGCAGTTAAATTCAGGGATTGTCTTAATGTGACAGGCAAGATATCACATGTAACCTGTACACATACCTACACACTTCAACATAGTAATTCCATCAAAACAGGATTTAAACTTTAGGATTTATGTCAATATGTATGCATGTGAAATCAGCTCATCAGGAATTTTTATGTCATTCCAGTTTACCTTCAGAGTGGAAATTCATCAAGTGCAATACCATGTAGAGGTACATAAGTCTCCAAACACACTCACTTTCTTCAGTGAATAAAATTAATTTCCAAATTTTGACATTGTGTTTAGATGGTAATTTTACACAATTTCAACAGTGTAAATAATTAAAAATTAATTAAGGTACACCTCTCTCCTCTGGATTAAAAAGGTAACCTCAAATGCTCAAAATTCAGCACTTGCTTCTGATGTGATGGCCATAAACAATGTGGAGAGGTGGAGCTGATGGGGAGGTCACTTCACCATAACAGTCTCTTCAAACTTTCCAGACTAGATTTCACTTTGAGTCCTTCTGTGGCCCTTCTGTAGCAGGGCCATTATTTTACAACCAGTGAAATACGAAGAATGCACCCAAGACCCTTTTTATTGCCACCATCACTCTTCCTTATTAGCCTGTCAGAGCCTGCACACCGGAGACTGAAATCCAGTCTTACTTTTCAGTGGAATTCTTCTACTAAAAGGAAAAGCAGAGATTTTAGGAGCTTGCTATAAACATCTGAAAACAGATATTCAGCTACTGGGTTATCACACAGTCTAAGCCTTACTTTAGAGCTGTTAGATTTTGCAGATATAAGCCAAGCCAATTTTCAGCCACACACAACTTGTTACAGCCGTTGTCATAGGATATTGCATTTTCAAAGTTAGAAAAGAAAAAAAGGAAAAGAAAAAAGAGAATACCACAAAACCTAAAAGAAAATACAAGGCATCTCACTGTGACTTTCTCATGAGAATGTTAAATAGCAGAAATACACAGGGAAAGATTGAATAAATAATGAAAAAAAGAAAATTTAAAAAATACTAGTGATCAAGCAAGGGAGAAATTTGCAGTTTTGATTCTAGATGAAACACAAAATTACTTCAGAATCAGGTGGGGAGACATGGGCTCTGACCTAAGAATCTTCCTATCCTAACTGGAACAGGCAGTGATGGCTCCAGTGCTGTTAGGTCTGATGAACATCCACAGTCAGGCATCTCAGGCTGTTCTGTGTCAATGTGAGAGTTGCCTGGCACAGTAACACAAAGACATTTAGCAAAGACCACGGAGAAGAAATCCCCTCCTGGACCTAGCTGGCCATTCCTGTGCCAGCAGAAGGGATCATCCAGAAGATCCCTAGTAGGCTGCAGGCCAGGTCAGCCTTTGTTTCCATCTCAGCTAATCCAGCTGCTTTGCTAGGAGCTGTTCAGGAACAGCTCCCTCTGATCTCTGTGGAAGAGACGTGGGGGCAGAAGCCCCCAGCAGAGGGGCAGCAGCAAGCAGCTAGGGAGCAGGCACTTCCTGAGGCATGGCAGGATTTGCAAAAAGGAACATCTGTCTGTGGCCAGCACCACCTGGGAGGTGTGAATGTTGTGACGTAGGTGCAGCCCAGCTGCCTCCAGCACATCGTACTCGGCTCAGCTTCTGCTCTGTGCCGACACTGTTTTACACTATAAAATCTGCCTCAGAGCCCAGCTCTAGCCGACACCGGAGTGCAGAAAAAACATGGGTCTTTTCATGGGAGGAGTCTAGCAACATTGAAAAAAAAAAAAAAAAAAAGATCCTGATTGCACCATTTGATTTGAAGGACGCACCTAGAGTGATATTCAAATTATTCAAATTTTTCAAATTTCCGAATTTGAAAAAAGATAGGGAAAGAAAAAGATTATTTAAATAATGCACAATTTACAAATGTAGTGTAAATGGTGAAATTTAGCTCTGTTTCAATGCAAAACCTCACTTTAAAAGTATTTAGATCTTTCTTAATGTATTGACATAAGCTATACTGGAAACCCAAAAAATATTTTATGTTGTTTATTTCCCTTTAATCACAGAAAACACTTAATAAATAGGTACCAGGGTGTTGCAACTAGCAAAACAAAACAGAATGTTTTTGACTGTTGTGAACATTTGCCCTTAATAAAAATGTTATCTTGTTTTAAAGTATTCATTAAACTACAGTATTAAGCAATGCACTGGTAGACAAACACTGATCTATGGACTAAGACATCTCTTTAAAATGCCTGAACATTAAAAAAGATAATACAATACAATAAAGTTCATGTGTCTTCCCCTGTCCTTACCAGCCTCTAACATAGTTATAGTATAATTATTTCTGTACTTTGACAGAGGGGCTATTGCATTATAAATCTCCAAATAATATTTTGATTGATTTTACATTATATCTTACTCTAACTATAGGCTAATTTCACACTGCAGAATGAGAATTTTTCCATTAAAAACAAACAAAGAAAAATGACTTGGCCTAAGGATACCAAACCTAGATGAAAGTTTGACACAGGTTCCAAAATCTGAAACTTGAGGAGACTCCCTTTGATAGGAGTAGATCAGAAATTCTACATAAAATACAGAAAAATGTGGGATCATTGATTTATTTTTTGAATTAGATAACTTGCAATCTCGAAAATAAAATTTAAATCTGAACTTACTGTTAAGCATTTCATCTTTCACTGCCTATGCACACAAGATGACTCAAGCAAGAAAAAAATAAAAGCAAAGCTAAGATTGATTACTTGAATTGATGCCTAAATTCACCCGACTGTTGCCTTCTTATGAAGTTTATCACTAAGATTTACACTGATTAGCATAGAAACTAATTAGGATTTTTTAATTAAATATTATATGCATATGGAGAGTAGAAACAAATCTTGGTATTACATTTTGCAAAACAAATGATTTCTGGATAAATCCTTTCATCATTGTACTTTAAAAATGAAGATTTTAGTAAATATATGTTTCCATCATGGTTTGCCACCACACTGTCTTGATTAACTTTAAAACTAGAAATTACTGTAAAATTACAATTGTATTGAAAAAACAAACAAACAAACAATTTCAGATAAGGACAGACAAAACCAGCAATTACCTTTTATCCAAAAATTCACTTGGTTATTTAGTGAGTTAGGTGGAACTCAACTTTTACTGCTTAAGATATTTTCAAGTTATTTCACTTATTTTTCCTCTTGGAAATGCTAAAAATTTCTTTTCCTCAGGAATTATTTTTCAGATGTATTGTGTAGGATGCCCAGTAATTGCTGAGGGTCTTGCTATGCTTTGAAACACTGGATTAGAAATCCTGAATTCTAGTATTTCCTGCCATTGGGCTGTTTAGTCGCAATCCAAGTGCAGATTTCAGAAACCCAAAACCATGTATTTCTCTTACTGCAGAAAAAATATGACACTAACTTGTAACTCTACTTCAATATTTTGCCAAGACAATTAGCCTGATAAAGGCTATAGAAAAGCTAATTTATTTACCAAAAGGTAAGATGTGATTTTTTGCAACCATCTGTAATTATTTAAAAGGCAAGTAGGTAGTTCAAACTACTCACCTAGACCTTTTCTAAGGGAAATATAGAAAAGTAAGTTATTCCAGAGGGCAATCACAGTACTTGTCTTTGAATGCAATTATTACTCTTAAGAGCTCATTACTTTTTTTCATCGACAAGAGTAGAGGGATGAGGTCAGGACAGTTTTAGACAATTATATTATGGCAGATGAATCCACTCTAGATGGCTAAGTTGTGCTCAAGGTAGGTGGAAAACGAATCATCCTAAGAAATCTAGTGCCAGGAATGCTTGGTAGGAGGTGATGGTCAACTGGCATAGCAGTATAACCCAACACTTTAATCTTTTGGCAGAAAAACTCATTAGAATAAACTAAGTCACTCAGCCTCTCTGTGTTTGTATTCACATAACCACAAATGGGCAAGAGCCTTTTTTAAAGCCCTGTATAAAGTTCATACAATAAACAGATCTCATTTACTTCAGTATAATTTTAAGGGTTCTTTACACAGTACACTATGCTACTGTTTGCAATTCTCTTTTATGAAAAAAAGCCCTAATTTTTAAGTTTGTTAGGCATATAGAAGTGTATAGACATTCATGAGATAAGCCAAAGACTGCAACACAACAGTTTTTGTGATCAAGGTTTCATCAGGATGGCTGATTTGTATCTCAACTTTTACACTACTTCAGCAAATGCTATGCAAATGCTATAAGGTTTCCTTGGGTAACATAATTGCCATATGCTTTTCAGTAAACAGGAAGAAATGAAACATATATAATAAGGAATTCCACTTAGTACATCAAATTTATTTTGCATGATATTGGCAGTACATTACAAAGCTGCCATAGTATTATTTCTCGTTGTTATTCTTGTAGTCTTCGGTTGATAACGTTTCATTTTGACACCATAATGGTGTCTCTGGGGATTTTGATGACAATGTGTTTTGACATCATGTTAAAATATATCCAAACTGATATCACTTTATTTTGTCATCATTAACTAGTTGGATTTCTAAGATACTGCTTTTTTTCTGACATCTTTAATCAGAAAGATTTCAGTCCAAGTGGCAAGTGCTAAAAAAGAAAGTTTTGCAGATGTTAAACACGACTGTGCAGCACACATTACTGCTGCCCAAACTTGCACTGGCCAGATATCCCAAAATATAACAGATTAGTCACATGGTACAGGGCCTCAGATCATAAAACATGAAAATGCCTTTTCTTCTACAGCATGATAATAAATGTAATAAATTGTACTGTAATTCTATTTCAGACACTTGAGGCAGGAGGCCCAGCAGCAAACCAGAACCTTCTGCTGCCGTTGGAGCGTCTGACGTGCACTCGCTTCATGGGTCCCTGTATAGAAACCAGAAAATATTTCCTGAACGCTATTAAAAAAGTGAGATTTCTAATTCGCAAGCTTCACTGAAATGGAAATTGCCACATATGTGATTCTAACTAAAGAACAGCAATGCCAGTTCCTGTACAGAGCTCTAAAATGCATCTCTGGACTTGAGCTTTAACTAGTGCAAACCTGTCTAAACCCACTGAATCCAACAGAGCTTTAAGAATTTATTGACATGTGAAGATCTGACCAAGGTTTTGGGGAAAGAAATAATGAATAATTGTCAGCTCTAAGCTTCTTGTTACCAGTATGAAATTCAGGCATTGATTCTGAAACAATTTGCTATAGAAATGATCCAGTAAACTATCCCTGGCTGCCAGGAAGATGCACATCATACCAACTGGGACACGTCCACTTACAGCTATATCACCCAGTTTCTTCTTTTTCTTATTTACTATTTCTTCATTCTTTCTCTACAATGAATTACAGCGCAACTCCAGGGAAATCAACACATTACATGTACTAAGAAGTATATTTATTCAGCACAGCAGCTCAAGTTCTACTTACTAAAATGATAGCTGATAAAATCTCTAATTTTAAGCATTAATGCATAAGATTTTTCTGCCATTCAAATCTGATCAAAGAGATTAAAGAATTTTTTCTTTTCCCCGCACTCTCCTAAACCATAATACTTAACAGAAATTGCTTGTATTATCTTATTTCAGAGAGCAGGCTAGAACTGAGACAATCCCTTGATCCCAGTTCATGAATAAAGCATTTAATGGACTGCACTTGTCAAAGGACACACTAAGCATTTGATCTATACAGTAAACAAATATCTATGAAAAACAACCCCCCAAAACCCCCAAAACAAAAAAAAAATTGCCATTGCAACTCATTATTTAAGATATTTTCCTTCCTTCCTTTCTTATTTCAGGATTAAGACTCTGAAGGCATTGATGGGATGACAGACTCACATTGAGATAAAAACAGAATTTTTCAAACAACTGATGGCAACAATTTATATTTCAGGGAAACAGCTAATCAGGCCACCTATAGTTCATACATAGCCACTCACCAATAGAAGGAATTAATTGTTACAACACCAGAAAATGTATAATTATTAAAGAAGTGACAGAAGGCTAAGTTGTACCCTGACATTCCAACACTTTCCGCATCTTTTTTAAGAGTTTCCTTTGGGTATTTCCAGCACATGAGAACTTCCGCCAGCAGAAGAAAATTAAGCTAAAGAACTGTGAGCCTACATAACTATGAACCCAGCTGACCTGATGAATTTGATACATACCTACAAAACGCTCTTTCATGCTCTCAGAAGACAAGATGAAATATTACAAGCAAGTAACTGCAACTATTACCATAAGCAATACTGCACAGCCAGTTCCATTTACTGCAAATTATAGACTTGTTTCTATTGGCATTGTCCATTCTTCACTAGCCAAAATCCTAGTAGGCTGAAATGTCTGAGAAGCACATATATAAGATTATGTTAATTTTAACAAATACATTTCCTTTTAAAAGTTATTAAAACTATTTTTTTTACCACATTTTTTCTACCTCAATTTTAAAGCTCAGTGCAGCTTCTTCAATTATCTTAAAAATAGGAATTGTAATAAATTTTTAAAAAATCTTTTTCAACACAATGAGCCTTATTAATGCAATGAGCTATTAATTGACACTTATGAAACATCAGCACAAAACTGCACTGGTATTTAAGATTAATCTCTGAAATAAGTTCAGAGTGTAGTACTGACTTTGTAATTCGAGGGTTATATTGTAACAGGTCACACTATTTTTTTGTAATGTGTGACTGCCATGATCCTGGAAAGAGGGAAGCAGTACCAGACATTGCACATCATTTGTGTAAGAACCAGCCTTTTAAAAAAATTACTTCTCCCATACAAATGGTAAGAGAAACTCCATGAGTATCTATTGGAATTTTCAAAAAGAACTAAGGCAAGACATGGCTTCCACAGAGCAGTTCACGTTTCTATGCTGCTAGTTCAGATTAAGTTCAGTTCCCATGAGTTTTCCCATTTGAGCTACACAGTAATTTGCTTTCCAGGGAAACCAAAACCAGGAATTAGAGGCTATGTGAAGAAAGAATGATAAATATCCTTAGTAAGCAGGACCCAAAAAGATCTAATTTTGCTGCACTTTTGCTATTTACCTTTTATTATTTTTGCCAGATTTCCGCAACATTAAGAAACTACTCAAATAGCAGGACCCTATCTGCAGCAGACACTGCACAGACTGCCTACAACCAGTCCTTAGCCAAAGATTTCAGTTTAAGAACAGATTTGCTCTTGCACAATGGAGCACATTTGTGAATTTCACACACATTTGTGAAATGTTCCTTTTCTCCAGAAAAGAGGCAGGCAGTGAGGCCTCAGGTCAGTGACGGACTGACTGCAAAAGGAGCCAAGCCATACAGGACTACCCTGCAGACACCTAAAACCAGATTAATTAGATATTAGAGCAGGCTGCTAAAGTCAGAGTACCTGAATGAGAACAATCACCTTAGTAATGATACTTGGAGAAATTCTGTGGGGTTTAGATATCATCCAAACTAATGGAGAGGGTCACATCAAAGTTGCTCACTAGGTCAGGAGCTGATAAGCACACAAGCTGGTGATGGTATCACCGTGACTGAAAAGAGCTGGCAGTAAAAACAGTGAGTGAGGTAACTACAAACTCATTTCTCCTATATTGAGGTTGAGTAGATGTTTTTTACAATCCATCAAGATTGTTAAAAAGGAGAATCCTTCATGAGACAGTTCAACCCCTCCCTCTCTTCAAAGTAGGCAATATTTACTCCATACATACATGGGAAGGGAGGTCAAGGAAGTCACAGTACCTGGGGAATTGACTTCATTTGCATAATTTTTACTGCCACTCTGATTAAGAGACAATGCAGGAGTATAAACAACTCCCAGAAACCATTCTGGGCATTTTTTTAATCAAACAATATTTCCCTTTGTTGTGTACAACTAAATGATTCTTTTGCGGGGCTGTAAAAGGTGGAGAGAACAATACAACTCTTTAGCTCATGGTACTTATTTAAAACAAACCAAATGGCATGTCATATTGCAGGTATGGCTCTATTACTAGTGACCAATTCAGGTTGCATTTTTCCAGTTTCATCACTCCTAGTAAATTACTTGCACTTGATGTAGACCAGGCATAAAATGAGTTGAAAACAAAACTTTGGCCATTTTAATTTAAATTCTCATAATGGCAGGTCAAATTTATGTGAACTCTTTGGTGGATTGGTTCCTTTATTAGTACCCAGTTTAATTCAAATCAGAGTCTTCTACAGAAGATTAATTAAATATTAATCAAAAGTCCAGGGCAGTCTAAGCTTCTGTTCCATTAACCTAAATGTGACTCCACACAGAACCACAAAGCCTTTTTTTTCCCCTGCCCTATTTTAAAGAAAGCTCTTAGTTTTTCCCCGTTATGGTGCAATTCCTTGTAAATGCAGATGTGCTATTTGCAGTGTATGTTTAAAGGTCATGATTCTTTTTCCTTTTCCAATTAAAGCTGCTCTTAATCACAATTAAGCTTTCAAGAAACAATTAACAGAAGTCAAAACTTTTTTCCATCAATATGTTTAAGAGATGTACAGTGTATACCCTCTATTACCACTGGTGTCACTGAACTAATTATGTGATGTTAAGGTTCACCTTCTCGGGTGTAAATTTTGGTTTGAGTTGACACTAAAAAGAAACATCAATTTATTAGGAGATAAAACTTGTTTCACAGTAATGGAACAGCTGTGTATATAAATTTATTGCAGCTTAATGTTCTCACACATAAAGCAATTAGAGCTTTCTGACAGACAGACTTGCTAAGTATAGTGTGGAGCATATAGTAATATGCAGTTACAGGCACAACATACTCAAGAGTGATCATATATATTCTGTACAGTGATATCAATTTCTCAAGCCTTCCAACCCTAGATGTGTCCTTAATTAACATAAATGTATGCTTATAATCATGTGAAATTTTCCTTTTCTGAGGAGGAACCTTTTCATTCTGAGTAGTTTTATTCATAGACACTTGTGCTTAATTTGGCTTCTCCTTCTGCAGGAATAGATACAGCCTAGGCCTGGTTCCTTTAGGTGGGCTTAATTGTTTTCCACACAAAGGATAAATGAGGCAATAATGTTGTCATGAGATTGCTTAAAAAAAAGATCCAAAAGTAAAACCATTTACATGGTGTTTGGGATAAGTATCTTTATTTCTGGAACCACAAAGTATGAACTCCTGGAACAACCTGTGTTAATCTTGCATCATTTCCTCTCATCATCTGCTCCCAGCTAACTGTAGTTGCCTTCAAATAGCTTCCAGGATATTTTTCCTTCCTTTCTGTCTTTCCTATAGGACAATTATATTTAACTTAAGCTAAGGATTGTGGTTTTAAGGATATTGATCAGCAAGACTAGCAATGAGAACTGAGCATTATGGAGCAGTGGTGTTCCCAACTAATGGTATTTGATACGTTTTTGTAGCATATTGGAAGCTTGAGAAATATTAGATCTTGAACAAGGATACATGGGTAATTGAGATAATAATCTTCCAGCTGATGGAATAAGTGGTTAGACTAAATGGAGTTTTTCAAAAGACAGTCCTGAAAAAAAATCAGAGTTTCATTATGTGTGGGGGTACAGACATGTTGGTTTATATTAAATTAAGAATTAAATTAAGTGACAGGGAGATTTTTACTATAAAATAATCACATTACTTTTTTAGGCTAAGATTCTCCAAACTGTCTAAGACAACTGCAGTGTGTTTCACACTTTGTTTGAACTGATGTTGAAGTTCTGCTCTCTGAGCAGAATGTTCCTGTCCCAACCTTTGAGACACAAAGCACTTGTGAAATTACAGTTATCCAAATCAAGGAGCGGAATGAAAAATCATTTTATTTCCTCTTTCTTTTCTATTCTTTTCTTAAACAGAGTTTGCTTTCAGGAAGATCAGTGCTCTGATCCCTCTGTGAGCTCTACTACAGTCAGGGACACATGATGTGGGGCAGAGGAAAAGGCAGGAGTCTGGCTTTTTCAATGGAAATTGGTCCCTAGGGTGTCCTGCACTCAATGTGTATGAACTCAAGAGGCACCTACATCCCCAGCCAGGAATAGGAATCTAAGAAAGTATCTGTATTGGTTTGGCACAGCCTGGTTTTAGGTAGCAGGGGGGCCACAACGACGGCTCCTGTGAGGAAACTTCTGGAGGCTTCCCACCACGTCCAGCAGAGCCAGTGGCTGCTGGCTCTGAAGGTGGACGTGCTGCTGGCCAAAACTGGGCCAGTGAGAGAGCTTGGTAACGCCTCTGTGATGACATATTTAAGAAGAAATCAAAACAAAGGTTGGGGGCACAGTTTCAATTCTAGCCAGAAAAGAGGAGGAGGTGAGAACGTGTGAGGGAAACAACATGGTGACACCAAGGTCAGGGGAGAAGGAAGGGGAGGAGGTGCTCCAGGCGCCAGAGCCGAGGTTCCTCTGCAGGCC
>VZRO01008067.1:1132933-1179668 GCA_013397915.1 Daphoenositta chrysoptera
CCCTGGGGATCCACGGGGGATGCAGAGATCCACCCGCAGCCCCTGGGGATCCACGGGGGATGCAGAGATCCACCCACAGCCCCTGGGGATCCACGGGGGATGCAGAGATCCACCTGCAGCCCGTGGGGGAGGTGCCCACGCCAGAGTGGGTGGATGCCTGGAGGAGGCTGTGGTCCTGTGGGAGACCCATGGAGAGAGAGGCCTTTGTCCCAGGTTGTAACAGCCTGTCCTTGGAGGACTGCACCCTGTGGAACAGTGACCCACGTCACAGCAGTTTTTAGAGGACTGTTTGCCCCTGGGGGGAATTCATGTTGCAGCAGTTTTGGGAGGACTGCTCGTGAGAGTGGACCCACACTGGAGAAGTTCATGGAGAACTGTCTCCCGTGGGAGGGACCCCACGGCCTCACAGGGAAGGACTCCTCTCCCTGAGCAGTGGAAGGAAATCTCGGTGATGGACTGACAAAACCCCCGTGCCCTGTCTCCCTGCACTGTCAGTGGGAAGGAGGGAGGGGCTGGGGGGTGGAAGGTGTTCTAAGGGCTTATTACTTATTATACTCCTCTGATTCTGTTAGTAATAAATTCACTTCATAACTTAAGTTGAGCCTGTTTCGTCCTTGAAGTGTTTCTCCCGGTCCTTATCTCGCTCATGAAGAGTTCATTAATTTTTTTTTCCTTTTCCCTCCTCTGCCCAGCTGTGGCAGGGGAGGGTGAGCAAGCAGCTCTCGTGGGTGCCTGGCGTTGGGCACTCTGCAGTGAGAGTCCGGAAATCCACTTGGTCACATGAGGAAGACAAATCAGTGGTGAGATGCTCAGAGTCCTTCTCAAATTGAAACATTAACAAATAAAGCAAAAATTTATGAACAAAGGGGATAGGCACATACTTATTATCCGTTTTATAGTTTAAAGGGATGTGGTTATCATCTGCCAAAACAGCAGCGTGACACCCCCTCTAAAAAGTTGGAAACTGCACAATAATACAAGTAACAACTTGAGCTTTGATGGTGCTGTTATCATTAGGCCATCAGAAATGCATAAGTGGTGCCAAGACACCCAGCATTTTCATTTCACTGTCTTTTCTGCTTCTGTCTGAGCTATGAAATGGGTCAGTGAATCTGAGCACGGAGCAGAAGCCAGGAATTCTTAACTCTCACAACTATGGAAAAGATATGCTTAACCTGTGTCTGCTGCAGGTGCAGGAAACACTATCTGAAAAATTCAATATTAACTTCAGTGGAGGACTGATCTAAAGACTAGTGCTTCTGGAAGAATCCTGAAGATAAAAAATTTCAACAACTTAACTAACTAGTCTCCATTATGGTATCTGTGCAGCATACTAATTGAAAATAACTCGCAAATAAAAAATGTTATTTTTAGTATTGTTGTTACAAACAAAATTTCAGCTACTACTGAAATTTAAACCCCTTATAAAAATACTCTTCCCAGTAATTAAACATTTCTGCAGTTCCAGACTATTTAGTTCTGGGAATAATTTATTCTTAACAAACTTAAAAAGAACACCCTATCTCCTATTTCTTTCATGATACACTTATGAAATTATGGAGCAGTGGTGGGGTTTTTTCCTGTTTCTCTCTTTTTTTGAAAACCATCACCTATCCACCACATTAAATAGATTCCTTTCCACTGTGCTGACAGCTGTTTCCCAGGTAACCAACCTAGCCAGAAGTTGACTTCAAGCAGTGTAGGGGAACCAGTACTCACATCCCTGCATTTACATGTTTTGAGGAGCCCTTTTTAACAGCTGCAGTGTCCCCAGTGCCCCCAGCAGTCAACAGGAGCTGGAAGTATCCAGAAAGTAATTGAATAAAGCTCATCAGCAGTCAAAAAATACCAGCTAAGGGCAATTTTATGTACAGAATAGTAAATGCCATTGGCAGTTGGAAATTAAAATTATCCTCAGTGGTAAACCAGCAGGATTAGACTTCACACGAGCTGTCACTTTTCACGGGTTCTGCCTGATTCTTCCCTTTTCCATAAGGGACCTGGGAGAAAAGTGGCAGGCGTTTTGTTGCTTCTTTCTATAATCAGGAATCATTGTCCCCCCAACTTCTGAAAGCAACTGTTTAATACACCTTACTTCATAAATCAGATTTCATCTGCTGTCAGCCAGCATTCTTCTGGGTTTTATGGTGATAGGAGTACATGCAATTCTAGTCATGTTTTGTCCACCTGTACTTTGCTGCTATGAATTAATTGAAAACTTAATTACTCTATAAGGCATTGGCTACATTTAAAAGTATCTGTTACAATTCTCTGTTGTTCTGGTTCAGGCACCTAATTTTTAGATCCATAGCATCCAATGCTGCAATGTAGAGTGCTGACAGAAAAGATTATATATTGAACAATTGAACAGTGGACTAAAGGAGCAAGATTTACCCTATAAGCATACAGGGCTTTTTTTTTTTTTTTTTCCCTAAGATAATGAAAAAGCTATATCTTTGGGAAATTCAATGCCAGATGTAAGTGGGTAGTATTGCTGATCAGTCAGTTCCTAATAATGCTTGTTAAGGAAACCCTACTGAGCTTGGGTAGGTTTATTTTTATGAAGAGAGGAATACACTTCTTTCAGTTCCCCCAACCCCCCAGAGACTCCCCTTTTATTATGTTGGAGAATAGGGTTACAGATCCAACAAATGGGATGATTTCAACAATTATGTAGCAAATGCACAATGCCATCCATGAATGAGCATATGCACACCTGGCCTGTCATATGAAGACAGTTAAAATCTTGAACAATCATTGCATTCTGTTTTAAAATAAAATCAGACTTTGGCTTGCAGAACACAAAGTTATTTGCTCACATTGTGCTCAACTGTTCAGATATTCAGTCATCCAAGAATTTCCTATTCACAATTTCATTTCAGACACTGCTTTTTTTGCAAGTGTTAACACAATGGTCCCTTACAGTTAGCTGCAATTTAATTTTCTTGTTCTCCTAGTAGCTTGGATCTGACTGCTGTCCAAATAGACCTCCTTTGAAAATTGACATTGTCTTCTCCTTTTAATATTCCATGAAAGACAGACCGACCACTTTGCACAGTAAAACAAATGTCATCACAACTATTCTAGTTTCATCTACAAAGACTCAATGGTGCCTCTTATCTAAATAAGCATATCTAGCAAATAATCTACCACACTCTCAAATTCCTGCTTTGCCACAAGCTCTGAGGTCAGACCTCCTCAGCCGGGGTCCAAGAAGCAAACAGTGATGAATGGAATCAGCCTGCTTTGTGGTTTCTTAGTGCCTGTGGTGGAAGATACACCAGGACAACCCGAATCTGGCCCATTTCCCTGTGGAACACAGTGAGTCTCTGTGAGATGGTCACTGCCACCCTAGAGCAGTGCAAATAGGAGCAGCACATGGAAGAGTGTAAGAGAAATGCTTTCTTCTTTATGTCCTCACATGGGCATGGAAGAGGGCAGAATACTATGTATTTCAGTACTGTACCACAGTTTCTTCATCCAACATCTATTATGCTGGTTTTAATAATTTAAGGAAACTTCTTTTGCAAAATCTAATCAAATTTCTTTAAATGACATAGTATTAACAATACGATGGTATTGTTAATTGTAACAACAACGTAACAAATGTGACTGCTACACATACCATTTTCCTAAAGATAATGCTTTCAATATATCTCCTGACTCTGAAATATGCACTGGAGGCTGCTGATTTCCAAGACCAGTTAAGAATTGGAATTTCTATGAAGTAAAAAATTCAGACTGAGGTGAAAAGTCAAATACTAAATTCTTCCATGAAAGAAGCAGCTATAGAAAAAGCTAGGATGCAGACATGGTGGAAAATATTGCTCTAAAATTATCTACAAAAATGAAATACTTCATTATTCCTTACATCCTAACATTCATTTTGATTCACCTGAACTGTACATATTCCATTTGGGATCACTTCAAGAAACACCTGTGCTGTTCCCAAATTGCTGCAGGCTCTCATGGACTGCAATTTGAAGTGCTTTATGCAGCTATTATCCAATACAGGATTTTTCAGCAAAACAAGGTATTTCATGAAGTACACCACAAAATTTCAAGCAGAAGTAAGAGTATACTGCCTTATGAAAGACAACATTCAGTAATAAGTTGCCACAGAAGACCATATCCATGCTACATGGTGGTATCGACATGAAAAAAAATTGTTTAACACATTAAAATATTTTATTGTGGATTGAATTGCCTGATCTGCAATTATATTACAATTACACCTTCATAAAGAAATATTTTCAATACAGAAAAATTCAAACCTGTGCTTTAGGAGATTCCAATGGTTTACTAAACTTGCTCGTCAACACATTTCATCATAAAATAATTAAGTTTTAAATTTAAAAAAAAATGTGAGAAACAGAAAGAAATATTTTATTTCTTATTTGTACAATTCTGTGGAAGCCATATAAAAATCTGTTGGAAAAGTACCCACTTTCAGTACCACTGGTGAAAAAACCCCAATCCTCTTCAAAAATAATGGGCAATTTATGCTTTCTGAAATTAGCTACAACAGCATAATTGCTGGGTGAGGCATACAACATTTTACAGGCTGAGTTTTTCCTCAGAATGAGATCCTGAGGCTCGTTTTAAAGGTGTCATCTTCTGTAATCATTTCTGGTGTTCAAAGCAATTACTTTTCAATGGGAAAAGCAAGTAAGAGAACAATAGTATACAAGAACAGAGTTCAGTAGTTTGTAAACCTTGACCCTTCATATCATTCATTTATTGACCAAATTGATAAAAGAAGTGTGTTGTGATTAAAGGACTGCAACCCTCATCTCAGATGGCACATGGAGCACCATGAAGCTGGTGGCTGGGAAGAAGAATTTAGAGAATAAACTTGTTTAAGATCTGATCCCTTCACAAGGACCTTTCCCTCCTCTGTTCAAACAATGTGAGAATTTTGTACAAGTAAAATGCGTGTAAGGGAGATGAGAAAGAAGAAAGAAACACTTCACCTCCTGCTTCATTCTCCATTAGCAGGCAAAGGGTGTTTGAGATGGAGGGTGGATGAGGCAGAGATGATTTAAGAGTGTTCATGGGAAATCTGGGAGAGGCAGGTGCTGCTGCTGCAACAACGGCATTTAAAGCCAGGAAAAGAAGCTGCCGAGTAAAAACATATGGTAATAGACCAAACTTGCTGAATGGAATGTATATTTTTCCCTTGCTTACTCCCTCCTAAAGAAAGACCTTGGTTTAATGTGTCAGAGACTTTAAACAATAATAGGCCACTGCAGGAAGCAACTGTTAATGACCATAGTGTGAAAGAGCTGTTTCTGAGTAAAGGGAAAGGATTTCTAGAGGTTTTAGGCTATTACTACAGGTCACTACACACATCTGCTCTTCAAGACTTTAGCTCCATGGTTTTCCTTTCATGGCATCCAACCACCTGCTTTCTGCAGGAAGAAAGTCAATGGAACTGGGTTGTGAGGATGCAGGGGAGGGGAAAAAACCAGGAGAGCACAGCAGTGAAAATAGGCTGAGTACTCCTTGATCCTGTTTTAGCTGGTGCAAAAGCAAGAAAGAAGACATTATCCAAGACACCTCTGCCTCTTAGCTCTTATTTTCTTCTGCAGATCAGCTATTAAAGAAATGAAGTGAAAAGGATTGTGGAGAACTCATATGGGAGAAAACAATTTTTTGAGAAGCAAATTTAAAATAGAGGCGAGCTAAGGGAACATCAAGGAGGAAGGAAGGGGAACAAACATATGTTTATGGAGATACCAGGAGATTTAAAGGTTGATGAAGTACTTATGCATAAATCTGAAGGGGAGAAGAGAATAGCACAATAAAATGTGACAATATTACTGGAGAATGTACAGGGAAAACGTGGAAAAAAGAATGGGGTTTAGAGAATCTATAAAGAAGCTATAAATAATAATGTGAGGATCATCTCACTTAAATTTTAGACGTCTAAAGATAAATGTCTGAGTGAAAGCTTGTCAGTTTTTACTCTAGGGAGAAAAATCAGTACACAAAGACCATGAACGATGGGTGTAAAACTTGCCTTAGACACCTAAGGATCCCAGAGGACATGACCCCTAAAGAGGCTTCTTTCTACTTGATATAAGAGGACTTTGGTAGAAGCCAAACTTTAGAAAAGACTCCCAACTCTATGAGGATGACACTAAGAAGGTGAAGACAAATGGTTTAACTGAGTGAGAACCAGACTCAGGCATGTGAAGGCAGTAGAGAGAAGACAAATCACTGGACAAATCACACAAGTGCGCAGAGACAGGAAAGTTAATGGAGGAAAGAAACACTTGAGAAGCAGACATCTAACAGAAAGTTGGTTTCATTCAACCTTTGAGTATGCAGTGAAATAAAGTAAGTTTGACCTCTGAGATCACAGCCTTTATACTTGGAAATACAGTGTTCCTTTGGTTTTAGTCTGAAAACAGTATGTGCATAAAAGTTGGTTTTCCTTTTGAGAAGATGAACATCTAACAGCGTAGGATTGGAAGGTCAGCAAAATCCACCAATCCCTGCACCCTGTAGCCTCAGGCCTAGCAAGACTGTACTCCAGAAAAATCCTCCTTTTCCACCTCCTAGCCACGAACAGTGCAAAGCTACAAAATACTCTGAGAAAAAAAATTGAAACTCTCCATACAAAAGACAGCAAAGCATATGAAACTCATTGTGTCAGACAGAGAAAGACTAGAGGCATCAGCAAGACCTAGGCTACATAAAACGCCTATGTGGGTCCTTTGAGAGCTACATTTCACATCATAAAGAAAACAAACATTTCCCTTTCACATAGAGGTCTCCAACAACAAGACATTAAGAAAACGTGTCCTGACTTCAAAAGGGGTGTCCAGCCCATCTTTGAGTTTTAATGGGAAGTACCCGAGCAGTGTTTGTCAGTGCAACAAGGAGCATCATCATTTCCCAAGATGTGATTAAGCTCTGGAACTTCAGACAAAAGCCCTGTCCCCCAACCACCTGCCTTGCAAAGTCAAAGTAATTCTGGCCTTTTCAGGTGACTAATGGATGACACGAAGCATGGGATTAATTAAATACAACATAAATTCAGAACAACAGATACAAACAACAAACTGTGATCTTGTCTGCTTTCAACTTCCTCTTGGCAATACCAACAAATCAAATACCCAAAGGTTAATATCACATACTTTATTTTCAAGACAACAGCATGGAAACTGGGCAGTCACAGAAAAGTAAACTAGATATGATTAAAGAAATGTTACGACCTTTGTGAGACTTTGAGGACTGCTGAGCAGCTTGCGAGTTAATGTGACAGATGAGAGAGATTGGTGTTTGTTTACAGCATGTCTAAAGGCAATAAAAGAAACTACAGAGGAAGAAAGTAACAAAGAACAATTCTGCCCAGCTGAGTGCCCCTTCCCCGAGTCTGCTTCCCTGTTTTCAAGAGAGAGGAAATGCTATGCATCCATGCTCTGAGCCCCTGAGTCATGTATTTATAATTTATTAAGAGGTCAAAAATGGCATTTGTTGGGTCTCAGTGTTTAAAACTCCTTGAATTGCTCTAAGAACCGAGACTCTGTGTTTAAATTCAATAACCAGAGCTTATTGAACACATCCATTATGACAAGAAGTTCACCTGCAGCAAAACTACAAATTCCTACCCAGTCTGTGCTGCACCTTGTTCAGGACCCAGGACTGGATTCTCTGCAAGAAGCTTCAGCATTAGGTATTTCAGGGCAGTCATACCAGGAGACATGAGCTCAGAGAATGCACTTAAATGCACTTTGATCCAGTTTTCTCTTTTTCTCTCTTTCCTTTCATGCATGTACAGTATTCTAAACAGGCTTTGCCAAAATATGAAGTACTTTGCATGTCTTTTGTGTTTGACTGGTCTTCTTAGATTAAAATAAAAGCTTAATGAAAGTCGACAAAGAACAGCCTGTAACATTTTAAAAGATATGTTCAAACATTAAGTGATTCATCCTCACTGGCTCATTAAGAAGAGGAAATTGCGGCAGAATTCAGTGTTAAAACCACTCAGAGAGTAGATGACAGATCCAGGATCAGTTCTTATAAATTACTGTCTCTCACCCTCACTCTCAGTCCCAGCCGTGCAATAAACCTCTGTGGGAAAGTTTCCTGGGCCGGCTCAGAGCCATCACGTACTCAGAATAGGCTGTCACAAGTTGAGAAATGTGCTCGTCCTTTCTTCTTAGCATTTCACCAAAGTCTCAGCCCTTTCAAACACCACACTTATGATTTCAATAATCCACCATGGTAAAAGTCATTTGTGGAATTAGATATATTGCTAGCTATTGAAGTATTTTCTATTACCTATTAGTGCACTGTGGAGCACATCAATACAGAGCCCAGATATTACAGCAAGGGACACTCTGGAAATGCCTAAGCAGACTGATCAATTTAATCTCTGTTGCAATACAGTGCATTAGCAGGATGGCTAATTTTTTTTTCCTTTTTCTTGGCACAGCTTAGGGAGCTCAGAATTAGGACAAATATTCTCTTTCCTCCTCAACAAATGCTTAACAAATGACAAAAGTGACAGCTTTAAAAGATTGATTTTTTAAAAGTGAGGTTCTGTATGGTAGCTTATGAAAGCACTTCAATTTAGAATGATTATTAATCAACCATCCGTTCAGATAATTTTCTAATTTAGGGGGAAAAAAAATCTATATTCTGTCTCTTACATCCCCATCAGGTACTAAAGTATGAATGTCTGCACTCATTAACAAATACAAATAAGAGAGCATTATCTGATGGAGAGAGACAGAGTTAATGCTGATATGTAATACTTCTACCTGACAGAAGATGTTCTGAATTTTAGTACAGAAGAGTTATAATCTGAACTTTAAATATTTTATTATATTGCAGTCATAAATACCATACATGTATGAAATGGCAAACCTATTCTGACAAACTGGAAAATAACTGCTTGTTCTGGATGCTCTCTCTGGTTAATTCTACATAGAACAGAGACTTAATTTCCTATTAAAAAACCATGAGATAATAAAACAGCAAGTGCAACTAAGGACAAAAAGATAAGAGTACAATACAAACAGCAGAACTGGCAAATAAAATTTTAAACCTGAAGAATTAAAAGATATTTTGACTGATGCATTTATAAGCCTGTCCTTACACTGATTTATTGTTGTGGGGTCTATCTACTTTGTTTGCACAGCATGAATACTGTGAAAATTGGAAATATAATGTGAATATTTATCACCTCAACATTATTCTGAAACCACCCAAAGCACTCAAGTAGCATGCAAGTACCATAAATTAGTTTTCTAAACAAAGTGCATTTAGAACTCAATCCAGAGGAGTTATGTGCCTAAATCAGATGAGGACAGAAAAGTATCTACGAAGTAGGTCTTCAGTTTCCTGGCCAACTTTTCTAACTGACTGACTGCCAAATCAAAGAGGAATGCTACCCTTGCTGCAGACATGCTTAACAGAATAAAACCTGACTTGGAAACAATAGTTGCATGTCTGGGGGACTGTTCTCCCTTGAATTCCATAGGAAGTTTCAGAAAGAAAACCAAAATAAATTTATGACTCCAACAAAATATTTTTGGAGGCTGACATTATTGACTTGGAGGCTACATCATTTTTAGGTGTGACTCATAATCCTTTCTAAATGGACCTTGGAATCATGTCTAGTTGAAAAATACAAGTTTATTGTGACATATATATACATAGGCATAATTTATGAAGGAAGACATGCAAACACAATTGTAACACAAAATATGTGGCAAGGGAGTCATTTACTAGGCTTTCATACAAAATACAAATTTATTACTAAATGTCTATGCCTAAAACTCAGTATGTAGTACATCATATTTTAAATTATTAACATCTCTGCTGGAGAAGCTTCCTTCATAAAATATTTACACAGCACATCTCAGGACTCTGTATTTTGCCAGCAGTTACTCAAAGTGTAAGATAAATATAGTTAGCAGGTCATTCTTTCCCTTGATAAGCTATTTTTTTCACTACAAAAACCACCCAAATGTTTAAACTATGCTACTGCTATGGCCTTTGTTATGAAATACTGCACTCCAATATAATGATATATTTTGACCCCTGAGAGCAGTCAGGGTCAGAGGGCATCACTTTTGCTAATGACAGGGCATGGCTGTAAAACACAAGAGGCAGGCATGTTCCAATTACTTTTCCAATTAGTAGCAACAATCAATGCAGCAGCAAAAAGCCTTAAGGAAACTGGCAAAATGTTGCAAAGTATGGATATGATTCTCCTTAAAGGAACAAGCTCAAAAACAATAAAAGTATTAGTAGTCCTTTGATTATTTTTTCGATTCTACAAGAGCATTATTACCCTTTCTTTCAAACCAGGCAGTCTGGAAGTGTTGCCTTTTCAAAATCCAGACAGCTCTCCAAAACAAACAAGAGTGACATAACTTATTCTTTTCTAACCTAGAAAAGAAGAAAGCTTCATGGTCATTTTGCTAGAGAAAGGAAACAGAATTTATGATGCAAACTTCAAATATGTTGGATTTTTATTTAAAACTAAACAATAATTATGCTCTAATTTTTCAGAGTGTGAAAATGTCCTGTTCAATGGAGAAATAAGAGTCTCCAGCGTTGCAAACTCTTGGCAAACAGTTGCCTGGGCTACCAAATATCTTCTCAATACAGTATGAGAATTCTCTTGGCATTTGTATATTCAGTTTGTCAATGCCAAAAAAAAAATCTTAAAGAAGATGTAAAAAACCAGAAAAGCAGAACTATAGACTCAAATGAATTTTAAAATAAAATAGACCAAACGATACCCAAGACACATACGTTTTGAAATAAGATGCTACTGTTACCAAATGTTCAGCAACATAATTTAAAGATGCATTTGAACCCCTTTCTTCATGTTCACAGTTTTCTTTAGGGTATGAATTTACAACTATTTGGATCAATTTTGTATTAAGTTTAATTGAAATACAGAAAAATCACGATGAAGTAGCATTAATTTTAAACGTCGCAATATACACACGTCACCTTCTAATGTGAACTAAGTATTCCACAGCAATATCCTTCACATCCCAAACTCGTGGAAGCACAGAAAAGAGAATTCTGTCATCATTCCATTTCATTTTTGTTTTAAATGATGTAAAAGGGACATATTTTTAATGAAAAAAATTACAGACCATATAAGAAATGAAAAATATCTTCATGTCCCCTACTACACAGAAATTATTAGCAAGAATGCAAAGGAATTTTTTTTTTTTTAAATTTATATTTGGGGAGAAAGAATGCTGTCAATTGAATAGCAAATAAGGAGATTACTGAAGAGAAAACTTATACGTGATTTTTTTTCAAATTTGCAGGAGGAGATTACTTGTGGTTTGTGATTTCTAAGGCATGGTCTGAGGGTTTTCTCTGTACAAGTATTTTGAATTGTAATAGCTGCTGTAATACAGTAGAAACTCTGAAATCTATAAAAAACACAATGTGTCAACTTTTAAAGGAAATAAATGGGATCATCTCAACATGACTTCATTGTCAGGAAAAATTGTGAAAATAGTGTTAAAGGAGGCAATCAGTCGGATTGAGTGGTAGCGTGATTAATACCAATCAACACTGTTTAATAGAAAACAGGTCTTCTTGGGAAATTTCATACCATTTTGTGATGATATTACAAATTCAGTAGATAAAGATAACTTTTGAAAATACTTGCCTTAATTTCTGTATAAACATCTCTCCCTATTATCTGTCTGATGAAAAAGTAGCATGGCACAAAATCAACATGGCTCCTATATTAAACATGGTAAAGAACACTGAAAATCTGAAAACCAATTTGTAAATAAGGAAGAAACAGCTAATGGGAATATCTTTGGTGACATTGTAAAGATGTGCATTATATGAAGAAACAACAGGACTGAACAGCAAACTCAAGATACGTATGAAAACCTGCCCACTTCAGAACAAAATTCTGGGCACAAGTGATAACTAAAAATATCTTAGCAGCCCTAATAAACAACCAATAGAAAATGGATTCGTACACAGTGACTCTGAGAGCTTGCATATTCAGTGTATTCTTGCACCTGGATGTGCAAAGTAGGAACATAAAAGTCACATATACCTGCATGTGACATTGATAACATTAAAAGAAAGTAATTTGCAGTTTCTGTCACCACACTTTCAACTGAATGTCTATTAGAAGAACAGAATATATCGTAAGAGTGACAAACCTTAAAATATATACCTTTACAATATATGCAGTTATTTTTTCTCTCACCTGAAACCCTAAATTGAAATTAGATGGATTAGAAATACCACATTGAACGAGGAAAAGAGGAACTGACTAAGAAAACTCAGACCAGCAAACCTTTTTTTGCACAGGGAATATATTTTTGCACTGAGTAAAACATCCCTTCAGCATGGATAATGCTTTCATAGTCCACAGAGGAGGTGTGGGGCTAAAATAAATTTTAATGCTTTTTGTAAAATTATTTTGATGCAAAAAATAAAAGAATAAACACATGTTCTTCCATGTTTACTGATTCTATCTCCTGTATTTCAATATTATTCTGTAGTTCTATTGTGTTTTAAATGAGATTATGTTCAAACCATAGCTGACATTACCAGAGACCAGCTCAGCCTGCAGCCTCAATGAGAGACTGAAACCTAAATTGTAAACAAGATTGTAACAATAGGTACAAGCCTGGATCAGCTCCGTGTAACAGTGAGTAAAGCAATGTGTGCCCTGCACTTTTACCTTTGGAAAATCACCTGGTTCGGATCAGTCCCAAAGTCCCAAAGCTATGACAGATAAATGCCACCACAGAATTTCTGAAGCCAAAGAGACACTTGACTATGCAAGTACCCACTTTATTTACTTCACCTATGAATCAGCCAAGAGCAGTAGTAAGGTAAGAGTTAATTCTTTTTGCTGAAAGATTTGCTAGTAGTTGTGGAATTTGCATGATAACACACACTTATTACAAAAAGAAATAAATGTATTATTTTAGATGAACAAATGAACTACAGAAAGGAGGACTTTAAAAAAAAATAAATGAAACTGTTTTGTTCACTATGCCTTGTAATTGCTTTCCTCAGCATGTATGTGTTTGGCTGTGGATTTGTACACACACAATTAGGTCTATGCAACTGCAGCAGCACTGCAGAGCTCCCTTCAGAATCAGAACTCTTCAGCTGACCTGAGGCAGAGATCTAGCTCTATTCCATTTTGTAGTGGACATCAGTAAATCGAAATTGTGTCTAGTGTGGCAGACTCCTTGGCAAGGCAAACTGCTTAGGCTGTCACTCCCCTTGAACCTCCCTCTTCAAGTGAGTATGCTGGGGAGAGGAAAGGAGGGAGGAAAGCATCCCACAGTCTTGGCTGTCTCAGGGACACAGGATTACAGCTAGCCCCAAGCAGCTCTGGTCTGTTGTACTGACTCTGTACAACTGTACAACTACTCTGGTCTGTGTTTTACTGACTGCAATCTTCGAAAAATAAAAAGATGACCAACAGATAGATACCAAAAACTTCTTGAACTTGACCACAGAACCTTCTCCATGACTTTGCAAAAAATTTTGTCTTGCACATGAAGGTGGCATCGTAATTGAAGAACACAAAGAATTTGAGATGGGTCCCTCTGATGCTAAGCAAAAGATACTTCAGCACATAAAGCAGAGTACCCTTTCTTAAAATGATGCATTATACATTTCCATCTTTTGTGATATCAGTGATACGGTAAGTATATTATTTCCCCCTTTCCACCCACCTCTTTCTGCTCTCATTTCTCATATAGAGACCATGCCGGCACAAGCAGAAAGGATGAAAAGTAGACTGAAATATGCTTCCATCTGGCAATGCAGTGACCTCTGAGACACCACTCCGGATTCACACTTGCAAATAGGTCTAAAGAATTTCCCCTTTGAAGAGCGGATAGAGCAGCCCCTCTCTGCAAATTACTGAGCTGGGAAAGTTGAGCATTCAAACACTGCAGTATTTCATGCTACATGATAGAGGAATTGCTCAAATTTTAAGACATTACTAACAACTATCGGTTTCACAATAGCAGAAAATTAAAGTTGAAATATTGCAAAAAAAACCCCAAAACATTTTAAAAAATCACTTTTATGTGATGACTCAGAATTTTAAAGAGAGATTATATTCGTCACACATGCCCTAGGTCTGCATTGTGCTTGTGCTTTCCAAAGCTCTTAAATTACTAAACAGAAAACAGGTGTTTAAGTTCTTATGGTACATCTGTCAAATTTGTGCCACATTGTTTTCTTCCCTTGAATTTAAGCACTAATGTAAACGTGATCTCTGTTAGTTCAGTGATAAAGAACACCCCTCATAAGATACTGGTACAGGTGCTTGCAACGGGCTAAGTAGTCAGTGTCTCTGGCTAACAATCAGTATATTATCAGTAATTCATCACTGTAACAGATCCCTCTCTTTGTACCTTTTTTTAGTAACTTCTCTTAACCAAAAGTTAAACCTTCCATGATATAAACTAAACATTATGATAAATAAGGAGACTTATACCATGTCATTTCACCTACTGCAGGAACAGCAAGTAATGAATGATGCTGTCTTGTGGCTCTTGGATTGAGTGAGAGAAGGTGCAGTGAAGGCTGCCTTTAAAGTTTTTCATGGTTTTATATACTGATATAGCTTTATTTTATTTTTAAGGTCAAGGGGTGCTATTAAATCACTTGACAAATGGCATAACATATGTTCAGAGGAAATAAGCAGAAAATCTAAGAAGGTATTACAAAGTTGCACATTACTGTAGAAAATACACCAAACAGTAGAAATAGTATAAAGTCACCCACAATAGACTTCAGTAAACCTATTAATTAGAACACTGTGGACATGATGATGAAGGGATAAAAAGATAAATTATGTACTTGTTAGAAAAGCCCCCATGTTTATCCACTAGCATGTACAATTAGCATTTAAAATTGCTGATGCAGAAAGTGGTACAATTTTTCATTGCTGCCAGTTCTGGGAAAGGTGCAGTAACGTATTTTCAGGCAAAATAATAAGCACAGAGGTGCTGTGCTTTCTCTCAGGGGCAAAGCTTGCCACCTGCACAACTGTTTAGCACCCCAGGCTTGCCAATCAACTGCAGCAGCACCGACAATGAGCTCAGAGGAGACTTTCACTTTGAACTCATCAAGAGGATAAAGGTGTTGCGCATGGCCAAGTGGGAAGGAATTAAATTTTCTTTAAGCCACCTGCAAAGACTAACTCAGAGCAAAGATTTGTTTCCTGACTGACTGGTGCCCCTGAGCATGAATTTTAGATGTTGGTAAAAGAAATAAAAGGTAACTTCCAGCAATTAAATTCACAGAGCTTTCTGTGGTTATAAAATCACCAATACGAAGTGAATAGTGATGCTGGGGGAGAGCAGAGGCTGTTGCTCTCCTAATGGAAGTCCTCTGTCTGGGGTTTCCACCTCAACTTCCATTTAGTTGCTGCAGCTTTATCATGCCTATGTAATAGGCAGTTTTGCTTCTTCCTGCCAATAGTCTGCCATGGTAAATAGGAAAAATGTTCTCAAAACTGCACAGCCCGATCACACATTTTATATCTGAGAAATTAGATCAGTTTATGAGCAGAATATAACAGTTCTGTTATCCAAGTCTCACAATTTAATCCCTGCTCTTATGACATTTATGTATTTTCCCAAAGCGCCAAGTGATGGAAGTTACACATCCCTTGCATTTTTAATCTAGGTGCCTAAGAAAAGGAAGCTTTTATGATCATGCTGGTCTGTATTTCAAACCATGAATATCTTTCCAACTACAGCTTGATTTAAGTTACAATTAGGGATAAAAGTATCAAAAATAAGTAAGTTCCTAAGAGTTTCTTACAAATCAGTCTGGGTCAAGAACTGAAACTGAAATTGCTGGCCCCTCCATTGGGACTGTGGTCATAACTCAGCCCTAAGACAGTGCTGTGGAGCTGCCAGGTGCTTCACCAACATTCTCATCCTGGCTACAAGGCACACAGATACCTTTAGACTTGCTGAACTTTGTACAACTGGTGCCTTTTTATCAGGCGAGAGTATAATAGGAAGGGAGCTGGTATCTTTCTGGAAACAAAGAGTTTGGAAAATACAGGACAAAATCTGCAGGACAAAAGACTTTCAGTTCTGCTACTCAAAAAAATATTTTTTTCTCTTTTAAAGTAAGACCTACTCAAATGAGTGGTGCAGAAAAGCCTGCAAACACAAGCCACTAAATCTCTAAAGGCTCAAAAATCAATAACATGCATCTAAAGAATAGAAAAATTTTAATCTCAAGACTTCTTTAAGCATCCTCATGATCTTGGGATGGCAAGCATTGATAACATGATCTAAGAAGTTACATCAAAAAGTTGACAGTGCCAAATCCTTATTTAAAAGTGGAACACATCTGAGATGAAATGCTCAGAGAAATACAGAAGGGGAATTTCCCCATAGAGAATATAAACAAGGAATTGAGAATGGGGTCTGAATTGCCCCCATTTGCTATGCCTTGATTCACTGTGAAACACATTGGGAATCAGAAAGCTACCTGCTCTGCTGCTCAGAACAGATGGGACATGGACTTGCATTGCTTACACTAAACTTTTTGATGGAATTATTTTGTAATTTTCATAAATCTGTGCCTGAGAACCTTATAGGACACCTACAGAAAGAATGAACCTCCATAAACTCATATTCAACTCTTCCTTAAAAAAACTCACATCTGCACAGAAGAGCTGAAGCTATTGAGGGTTAATAAAAAGAAGAGACTAAAACATTACTTTCAAATGTTTCATTCCATCTTGTTTTAAAGTTTGCATGCTGATATAATACTGCCATTACCATATTAGATCTGAATCCTCCACAGCTACTGATATGTCATTATAAATAATTGAATACAAGCCTATTGGTTGCTGTAGGAGAAAAATAAATCCATGATAGAAACTAACTCTTTTTTTGTCTAATGTATTTTAAAAAATTAAAAATACCAGATGGTTTTTAATTCAGGCCAAATGATTGAAAGCTTCCAAAGTCACTTCTTCTCCTCCACTAATTCTGATCTTTCCTCTCCTGTTCATCTATTTTCTGCAAGCTTTAATCCAACGGGCAACTAAACTGACCCCTGCATTAACCCCCAATCCAGCTATTACCTCCTTAGTAGCATGTCATGAACAACAACATCCCTCTAAAATAGCATGAAGGCAGTCTGCTCAATGGAACACCAGAGATACTTTGGTAGCCCCTCTCTGCCCTCACAGTGACACAGCCAGAGTATTTACACTACCACCCTGAGCTACACTAACCCATTTTTTACTGCCTCGGGATAAGCAGAGCATGATGCAGATGCACAAACGTGGCCATTCTGGTCCCTTAGCAGGCTGGTCTCAATGGAGGAGAAAACAGGCTTTTAGGGGAAGCAAAATTCTTTCTCTACTGAGTAAACAGCTGAGGAAGACTAGCTTCTGTGTCAGTATTCAATAAAGTTAAGGATGAAAGAACTGCCCCAGATGTTACAATGGAGCTCTGGTTACCTTTCTAATCTGCATGGTAAGCATGCACTTCTAGCCACAGCTCGCATTTCTGCTGCATAAAAGCTCTCCTTTCAAAAATATAAAATGTCCTGTTTTGTAGCCTGGTTTGACTCCGTCAGAAATACAAGGTGTAAAAACATAGATAGGGGGCTTCAACCTTTGCAGTTTCTTCCATCTTCTTTTACAGGACCATCATATTAGGCTTGAATAAATGCAAAAACAGCATGCAAAGCTCTAAAGAAGTGATTTGGGTTTGGTTACTTCCTCTTAAAACTGAGATATAACTGAGGGATGTCCCTGCATTAAAATTAGCAGCTGTGCTCTTCTGCAAAATATTATCACTGAAACAGTCACAGGAAAACACTATTCAGTAATTTCAACTATGGACCAGGAAGATCTTCATACAGAAAAATCAAGTGAACAAAAGACAGGTATGGGAGAAGGAGAACAAAGATAAATAACGCAAAATGCAAATATCTGGGGCTCTTAAGTAGCTGGTGGATAAACTTCAAAACAATAAAATGCACTGTGTTTTCTTGGATATCCATTATATAAGAGCTTACTATTAAGAACATGGCTAGGAAATGGTGAGGCTCTTTTCTGACACTGATGATTGTGATTAAACATCCTAAAACATCCTAAAACATCCTTTGCTCAACAGAGACAGTTCCTAAAAAGAACTTTGTCTTTGTTTTTAGCATGGCTTGGACTTGGACAAACTCCAGAGTATACAGTGTTCCTATTTTCTTTGAAAAGAATAAATATAATTAATTTTCTAAATCAGGTGTCAATCGTCAAGTGTCAACAAAACACTTGTCTAGCTCATCATTTTCTGAACAGGAGCCATTAAATGTAAAGAAATGGGCAGTTAAAGATACCATAAATCTTCTACTGTTCATATAGCTACCACATGACTTTGGCACAGTTTTCTATTCTGTTACTCTGGTTTTACAACAGTGTAAAACTGTCAACAGTACACAGAGTACATCAGTCTTTCTCTGTTCAGAAAGATCAGACCTATAAAGTCAACTGGTATCTGCAAGAACAGAGTTGTGCCCAAATTTATCAACAACACAATTGTTAATAACTCTGCTTAATTACAACCTGTTCTATCCAACACAGAATTTGCATGAGTTTTCAAGGAGATTTAATTATTTAGAAAGTTGAAAGATGTAATAAGCTATTTTTGAGACAAAAAAAAAAAAAAAGAGAGACAAAAGTCAACATTTCAAACTGGTAATTTTTTAATGATCTGTACTCAAAAGCTGTCAGAAAATATTCTCTCTAATACAATGAAGCAAATCCATTCTTCAAGTCAAGGTAATAGTGGGAAAAATAGGCTTGGTAACAAAAGGAATTGTTTTACTGACTGCAGAGGAGCTACTAGTCCATGGAACCATGGCCTGAGCAATAAGAACAATTAAATAATACTTTGGACACTGACCAGTACAGAGAAAGTAAGTCTTAAATCAGAAACAAAAGTTAACTTTGGAAACAGGCTCTACAAAAAACAGGTGGTTTACAATGACCACAAACATGGAGCAGAGTTAAAAAATTTTTCAAATAAATTATTAGTGCAAAGAAGCTTATGATCTTCTTGAAAAAGAGACTTAATATCCTTGTAGAATAATATATTTAGAAATGTATTCATAGTTTCTCATGTGATTTTCAACCACATATCAGTATTTATATGGGAACATATACATACAACATATATAGAGAGCTGCAGATATGCAACAGTGACACATTTCTACACCTCCATCTTTGTGCTTAGTCAAATGTCTTGAGGGGACATCAAAACCTTCAGCTAAAATTTCATTTATTTTATCGGAAAGGAAGAGATTTTCTCAGCTTTTCCAAGGCTCACTGGATTCCTTTCCTTCCAAACAAACTGTGTTTCATGTTCTCAGTCCCAGAATACAGCAGAAATATGCCTGCTGGCTTAAATGCCAGTTTTACAGGGGCTATGCTCAGCGAAGCTGACTAGTGTCTGTATGCTGTACAACCCTGGGAGAGACAAGCAAACTCTGGTGAACCAAGAATTTTGGTTAAGTGATATTCTGTAAAACAGGGATAGAATGTGTATTGCATGTCTTGCTCAAAACAGATGTTGTCTAAGCTGCTTGGATGCTGACATTTCAACTGAATATTGCTTATTATTAACGCATGCTAATTGCCTGCTATTTATTAACAGCATACCATGCTAATCAGTTATGAAAGTAGTTCATCCTACATCCAGTTAATGAGGGACTTCTGAAACAAGCCATGAGTTCTGGTCCTGTCCTCCCAAAACAACATGAAGGAGTCATCTCTAGCTGCCCTTATACCGTAGGATCACCAGACACAGTGGGCTCCTTCCTCCTTTTTCAACACCAGCAGACATCTGAGATCTAAAACAAAATCTCAGCATGATCTACTTGAAGATGTCATGGCTCACTGCAAGGGGGGGTGGGTTAGACAACCTTTAAAAGGCCCCTCCCACCACAAACAAATCTATGATTCTATGATTACAAAAATGGCTATAAACAACAGAAACCTCCAAACTGTAGCAGAACAATACACTGAGAGTAAGCAGAAAATGTAAATAAAAATAAAATCCTCAAATGGTAAATAAGGTGCAGAAGGCAAATAATGATCCTGAGAATATATGCAACAATTGAGGATAATAACCATGCCTACAACTAAAGCTGTCAAATAAAACTGCTCTGTTTCTCACAAAAAACCTATACTTTCTATATAAATTATATTCAACACCATCAACTCAGACAGATTTGTATTAAGTACAGATTTATCTTCTAGCTAGTTATCCAACACTAACAGACATAGTTCATAAATTAAGACAGTTTTATGTGAGTTCAAACTTGAAAGCTTAAGCCTGTGATGAGTACTTATAAAGACATTGTAATTGTATTTGCATCATATAACCTGCAAATGTAAACTTTATCATTTTTCTCAAAACCTGGTTTTAATGCCCACTTCTTCATATGATGTTAAATATATTTGCCTTTTTAGTTCAGACTTATTTGTACCCAATGATCCAAATTAATCAAATTCATTGCAATATGAAAATTCCAGTGTTTTACATAAGTGCATTATCCATGATTTAAAATTAATAAAATGTATCTCTTTCTAAATTTGTTTTAAAATAACACTATGGATTCTTTCTTTACAACAATATCGAGCCTGCCATTGTTTTCATGGTTCTCAAAACCAGAATTCAGACAAATAAGAAAACGCTCAATTGGGCAATACAAAATAATTTAGGTTCCTAATCCTGACTTAAATAAATAGATCTGAATTCCATAACAATGGCTACAAACACTCTTTTAAAAAAATAACAGAAGGGTCATGATATAGAAAACACTATAGAAAATACCTGCCTAGCCTGTAGCCTCAAGAAGGATAAAGATTCCTAAAAACAAAGGCAGCCTAACATGCAGCTAAATTTTTTAAGACTAAATTGAGAGCTATCCTTCTGCAGTACATTGGAGATGGAAAGACAGATGTTTTAAATCTGCAGAGTCTCAATAGCACTGTGCTCTGAAGACAGCAGGCAACAGAATGGAAGGAAGAAAGTATCTTGATAGAAAAAAATCCCAGGAGTTAACCTGCTTGATCTTTCACACACAGCAACTTGATTTTACAGTGCTTCGGCAGTTCCTCCGCAGTCAGAGGTGCTCGCTATTGTACTTCTGTGTGTGGCAGCCCTACCAGCACACCATCGTGATCTCCTGTCCTTTGTTCCAGCCTTAGAACTCTTGAAAAATAGACTTTTCTAAATACACTTCCTGAATAGTTCACTTCTGTTGGAAATTGAACTAAATAACCTAAAAGAGATCACCTTTACTATACCCATTAGACAGACTATCTGGTGCTGGAGATAATCACCTCAAAAAAAATATACAGTTAAAACAGTCAAGTTAAAAAACTATTGATTGGCTACATGAACACATCTTCTTCATCTGTTTTCTCATAAGGCAGAGGATATAGCACTGCTTCCAATCCCAGGTTTTTAAAAGCTGTTCTTCAAAAAGGCTATTGAGCAAAAAATAGAAAGGCTATTAACTGAACTGAAAGGAAAAAATCTGGTTGATTTGAACCAGGTCAGAATTCCCATTAATAACTTTAGTCAGATATACTAATGCAAAAGTTCAGATTACAAGCATCATTACAGAGGAAAACAAAAGAGCTGCTATTTCTGCAGAAGGGAAGATAGCACACAGACTCTCAGACACCAAACAAGAGCAGCAACGATGTCTAAAGTCTGACCCCTCTCTTACTCCTATAGAAATCTTGATCTCAAATCAAGCCACTGACAACATTAATTATCCACTTGAAATGAGCAAAGATTTATTCTAATATTCACATTGTTATTGCTTCTGTCCCATCAAAAACATAATTTAAAGTATGATCATCTGTCACAGGCTCTTAGCAGGAAAATACACACCACCATAGCATTCCTTCTAGGACATCCTCTGGGAGGTCATTCAGAGCCAGTCATGCTGTCAGCTGTAGGAGTTAACATCAAGTAAAAAATATTTTTACACCCTAAAGCAAACTCACTCCTTCCTTTCTGATTGCCTGGATAACAGAGTTACCTGCTACAAGCTATCGAGCAGGCAGATCTCCCACTAGATCAGACAGTAAATAAGGCACTCAGCACCTAACAGGATAAAAGTTAAAAACCCTGCTTCTACAACACTTACATTTGAAGATCAAGGCTCAAAAATGAAGGACATGATGTTTTCCATATGCACAGTACTTAATGACTTAAAAGTAAACATATGTACAAGTGTTTCAGTAATTGGGTCCTTAGACTCTAGTGTTGTCTCTTTATTACTGGATTCTTTAAAAATCTTACAAGTACATTACTAACATCCTCCAAGGAATCTTCTTAAGGAATGTTTCCAGCAAAATACAACCCTAAGATCTAAACTTTCCTACTTTGAAGATATACAGCTTTTTTGGTATACCAAGAAAAAAAAAATCCTGTACTATTCCAAAGGAACAAACAATTCGTCTCCTGCAGCATTATGGAAAGCCATGAGAACTAAGAAACAATGACTATAATCACATTAAAAAGCAAACTGGATGTTTATGATTATATGTTCATTGTCCAGTTTGGGAGAAATACAAGAAATGCAATAAAGAATGGATATACAACCAAACACTAACTTCAGGCCATTTCAAGAACATCTTCCTTTTTTTTTTGTTAGACAGAGAAAACCTTCCCTTGGAACTTTCAAGGGCAACCCACCCCAGATCCCAAAGAGCCACCACAAGACTATCTGCAGGCTGAAGTCCTACTTTGGTGTGAATCCACTGGCTTTTGATCTATTTGTTCACAAGAATCTTTTCAAGTTTCCCTGTTAGGCCTATGAAGGGCATTTGAGAGAAGTGTTTGTACTGGTGTTGTTGAAATGCAACGTATCATGAACATGAGTGGAATTGTACCACACTCTTTATTCTAACGATTTTTCATGATGACAGATGGCTCCATAACCTTATGCCTCAGCCCAAGTGCAAATTACTTTGAAAGGCTGTATTGACATGCTCATGGACACGGCACAAATGCTCCTTCAGACTCACAATAATATTTACTGGCATATTGAAACACATAAATATAAATATAATGAGAGAGTTATGCATATTTCAGGAATTTAATATTCACTGCAAATGAATTAATGATTTCACCTTTTGTCCTATAATGTTTCAAACCTCTGTCTAAGTTCTGGCATCATGCTATCATTTCAAATTAACTGTAATTTTCCACTGCTATGCTTGCTATGAATGAGAAAACATCTAAAGAAATTACAAATGTGCTGACACATTCACAAAAAAACCCAACCAAACCAACAAACCCCACCAACTGTTTTCTCCTGTGGAAAAAGCCCTATTTTTATTCCATTTTGCATATTATTTAATTTCCAGTGTTAGGGTTTAATCATAGTGTGTTTGCAGTATTGAACTGAAAATTTTTAATACTACATAACCTGAAATAGAGAATTAGTGTATTTCTGAGGAAAGCAAGTACAGCCCAGCAGGATCATATCACAATGGGACAGTGTATTAAAAAAAAAAAAAAAAACAACCTAAAAAAAAGAGCCTAAAACGGAATATAGCTCTTCAGATAATTAAAGTGCTTTAGACCACTAGCCAATTGATTTTCTCCTTGTAAAGGTAGTTCAATTGAAATGTTCAGAATAAATCATGTGTTAAAATTATCTTCTAAAGTAAGAGCTGAGTGCATATTGATTAATAATTATTTGCACTAACGGACTGAACTAAAGAAATACCATCAATTACTTCAAAAAACTGTAAGATCAATCCTGATGGGATCAACCACTGAAAGATTCACTACACTTTTCCTAATATTTCGGAAGTGTTCATCGAATGACTTTCTAGAGATACCTTGGTTTCCTGTTTCTAGAGCTACGGAAATATGTTTTAAATGCCAATTATCACTAGGTGTTTCAGCTGCATAATACAGCTCTCACCCTTCAATTGCAGGGGAGTTCTGCAAGAAGAGCAAACATTTTCCACATCAAGTATGAGGCATGAGGGGGCACTTTCACCAGGGAAGTTTAGTTAATATTTCATACTTATGCTCCCATAGCAAAGAAAACGCAAACAGCCTAAATTAATGACCAGAAAAGATGATTTACATAGAGCTCCCAACCAAAGATGGGGGATACTCAGTATAAATTAACTCTGTTTTACACACTAATGAGTCCTACTCACTGAATTCGGCCGGGCAGCACAATAAAACTACAATAATTCTCTAAAAATTGCAATTTAGTTTGCCTGGTTATAAATAGCACAGAGATCGTTAATCCCTTATGGCACCACAGGCATTTCTCAAGCCTGGTATCTTATTGAAAATCAAGGAGAATTTTCCTTTTTCATGATGCATAGCATCATTAGAGTCGGGTGGGGAGTCTGCTGGCGGTAGCGCCAGGTTTTAAACAGGTTTGAAGGAAAAAAGAAATTTCTGTGGTTCTGGTTTTCAAGGTTTCCTTTCACTAGGTTTCAGGTTTATTCACTGCATAAGTGTTAACTAAAAAGACAGACAAAATCAGGTCATGAAAGCTGGTAGAACTTAGTCCACACTTGGATGGAAAATGTTCAAAATTGCAGTGCTGACCTTTTAGTTATTTCCTAGTTTCTTGTCTAGTTTTTTTTTTTTTTGTTAAGTTGGCTGACACAGGACTAACTTCCATATACACTAAGAGGTCTTCAGAAGGTAACAAAATTTTTGTGCACTTTCTCTGTAATGCACAAAAGAAACATTTTATGAGCTGAAACAATAACATTTTTAGCTGAAATACTTAAGTTTAAACATTCTTTACATAAATGAGATGCACAGCTCTGTCTGAACATCTTAATTTTCTGCATTTTTATACTTCTAAGCAAGTTAGTAGTGAGGACTGCTTATTTGCATTCATTTACATACAATTTGCACGAGAAGCTGAAAAAGGGTAGTAAGAAAATTCATCATTTTGACTTTAAATATTATTTCTGTAAAAAACATGTTGAATGTCTATTTTACTTAAGAAATCACTTTTAATATCTTCATAAATATCAAATGGCATATATAAGAAATGGTGATATTTTTTACCTAGTAGGTTTAAAAAAATAATCCAGCAAGATTTTTGATGTATAGAGATGCAAAATGCAACTTTTTTTTCCCCCTAAGAGAATTTCACTCCCTAGCAAGGTGAATCACCATTCTGATATGTTCTGGGTCCTCTTTGAATTTTTATTTTACTAATTTTCTAAGCCCCAATCTTTGGCAGGGGAGCAGTACAGAGTCTCTAATGAAAACATAGTGTAACATGCATGTACAAATTTAAGTGCTTTTAAGTCGTGAGCTCTCTGTGGATTATCTCTTAGACGATGTTAAAATGTGTTCAAATAAATTCTCGATGATTTCACACCTACATTCAGCATATTTTCTTAGTCTTATAAAGATACGATTTTCATTTGCAGCCAGAGTCCTTTTAGCTGCCAGCTGTACTCCTAATGAGCTGGTACTAAATCATATCTGTTCTCAGAATTAACATGGCCAATGGCTTCACATTCCTTAGAGACTGCACCCAGTTTAACTCTTTTAGTTTATTTCTTCATCACATTCAACCTGTGTCCCATTACAACACACAAGTCCTCTGCAACACACAAGGAAAATCAGGAAATGCAGAAAAGGCAGAGACAGATAAAACCATGGAGCAGATGCCGTGCTACAGCTGAGCTTTCTACGGCAGCACATTAGGAAATTCCGCAGTGCAAAAGTGGCCTCTGGAAATAATCATGGGTCGGTTTTGCTAAACTTCCCACTGCCTGCCACAGTGACACTTTTATCGGCTTTCACCATGTCCCTGGTGTCAGTAACTCGGCGCAGTGTCAGGCAGAACTCACCCCTGAAGGGCTTCAGCTCAGCTCAAGGGAAGGCAGCAGAAGTGTGTGCTTGGCACATCCTCCAGTGACCCCCATTCCTGGGGCGGCCAGGCGAGGGTGAGACCCCCGAGATTTGAGACCCCCCAAATCTCTGCAGGGGGCTCGGGCACTCTGTCTCTGCAGGGCACAGACAGGGCAGGCAAAATCCAGGGCTGCTGTGGACTCGGCCCCCTGTCCTAAAAGCAGGGCTGCCTCAAGATATCAGTAAAAGGGAAGACACTTTATACATTCTGCTTCAGCTAAACACAAACACACGAGTGCTAGGAAACAAAATGTGTGTTTTCAGGCTCTCATGATCATTGTTCAGGTTTCCTCCCACTCATTTTTTCTTATATGTATGCTTTTCTATATTTTGTCCAAGTTCCTGGGTGATTCAAGACATGCATTTCTTAAGTTTGACTTACATGATTTCAACTGCTAAATATTTTTAAAAATAATTTTATGCTGATTTCCATCAGGTCAGTATCATATTGTTTTTTATTATATTGCCTTTATAACACAACGCACTGGAAGATTTAGACGTTGAAACTTACAAGTCTCTACTATATACTTCCAATCTGGTTGAAATTTTAAAAAAGGAGATTTTACTCATACAAATTAAAAGACGGTACAAGTATATTAATTTCATAATCAGACTAAAACATTGTAATGAAACTTTCAGTGACTCAAGGGAAAGATTGCTTTAGACAGCAAAGTGTAATTAAGCAAAACTAGTGTATTTGTATCATTAAAGAAAATGTTAAAGGTAATTTGAGTCTTGGGATCAGCACTTCAAACCTTCCCTAACCCTATCCTTAACCCACAACCTAACTTTGTGGTGTAAGCACTTTTTGTCAACAGCAGCCCAGAGGCCTCATGAAATTAATTAAGTATCCTATCTCTTTACAATGGAAACAAGCCCATCCACATGCTGTTTGCATTTCTGGCATGATCGGCATTCTTACTGAAGTCACCGGCATCAGCAGCTGCGAAGCACAAGACTGAGCTCTCTTTCACTTCTTTTGTCTTCTCTTACCACTTCTAGATTCACACATTAATTATGGCAGTCCACAGGTGTTGGTCTTATAAAGCAGGTACATCCCCTACTGCAAAATGTATTATTCTGATGGTTCTTATCACAAGAGAGAAACAGCCTCCCAAAGTGCTGAAAGAAATCCTTTGTCCTTAAAGTCTTTATCCTCTCCCTCAAAAAAACCCCTGTGAGTCACAAGTGGGAGGACTGCAAGGAGGCAAGGATGCATTTGCTTTGCCATCATGTAGCAGCTGTCAACTCTTCCATGCCAATGACAGACGTGAAACTGCATGAGAATTTGGAAATCTGATATGGCACAAGAAAAAGAGATGCCAGGAAAAGGTTAGTCCATGCTTCCATGCTGATGCAGCCTCCACAAGCAACTGAGCGGACCCATGTGCTCTTAAAAAGAATGGAAACTGATGGCAAGATGGCAAATAGGTCTGTGGCATCGCCAGAGATGGGGTTCTCAGCTTCAGGGCAGATGCTCCAGGCAACCTCCCAGAAATCTCTGGCAGTTGTGCCAATTATCCCATGGATCCTCTAGCTCTACACATTTATCAAACCACATCAGCAGCCCAACACAAAGAAAAGACACCCAAAGCCCCACAGAAGCTTTATTATTCACCCAGCAGTCGTACGAGCACTGGCCCTGTGATAGCCCTCTATACAATCATCATTCTCACTCTAGAGAATGGGGTCCTGAGGCCCTAACTTGGTTAATTTCCCCCTGCTTGACCATGAGATGCAGGTTTTAAAAGCAGCAGAAGACTCTAAAAGCCCCAGAAGAAAGTTATTCAGCATAACTCAACCATTCACCGTCACATTTTACTCTCTTGTAAGTAAACTGCATTTGTCCTTACGTTCCCTAAGTTAATATGAAATATATTACCAAAAGGTTGCAATGGTCTCTGATTTTACAAGGTTCAATTTTGCCTTAAGAAAAGTTGTTCAGCAGTTTTAAAGTGAGACTTTACAATGGAATAACCAATGGCATCTAGCGTATGGATAAATGATTTTTGACAACTTGTTTACACTCCTGCAGAACCATAACAGAATCCCAGATCTCCGTAATCATCAATATGTTATTTATGTAGTACAATTGCATGATTGACAGTGCACACATCAGTGAGAATAGCTGCAGTGCCCAAACACACACATGTAAGGTTATTTCCCCTTAACAGACATGACCATCACACTGGTAAAAAAATGCTGGCCAGAAGCCAGTAACCTACACCTCTGAAATGCTGCTCTTGGATCTTTTCGTCAATTTGAGTATACTCTAGCCAAAACAGGAGAAGTTTCAATTTATTATTTTACATCCAGTGGTGAAGCAAATACTTCAAATGTCATGCCAGCAATTAAAATGTGTCTAGATTTTTTGGCTACTCTGGTAGTTGAACTTAGGACCTTCGCAGTGAGTCACCACAGTCACACCATTACTGAGATATTATATTCTGCAAGTACAAAGATGGGAAATTTTCCAGATTGTCTGCCAAGATTCACTGCACCTAGGATACAGCAAGTGTCATAAATAGAATTTGCCACAGCAAGCCTTGCAGTAACTGCCAGAGAAACGCAACAGACCTCCTGCGGTCTGATTTAACATAAACAAGCCAAGACATGGAAAAAGTAAAAACACTGCCCTGCAGTCACTGCTTAATAGCTTTTCCAATTGAGCACGGGGAATCTGACGTATCGAGAATGTCTGTCTATGCAGCGCGCGACTGTTCCTTATGCGCTGCAGCTTCTGCCACATCACGGGGAACCTTCCATTCCTACTCGGGAGATCGCAAATTTATGTTCAGAAAGGGCTGGATTTAGAGTCTGCTGTGCGTGTATATGTGAATATTTGCTTTTACTGCTTCTCCGCCCTGAAACTGCAAAACAAACCCCATGCATGTTAAAACATATGGCTTGGGAGCGGAATCAGTAAATGCAAAGCGCCTTTATTTCCTCATTGAGTCTCACTTTATAGCTGCTTGTGCAATCCAGATCACACATCCTCCTGAGAACATTTTACAAAAATAAGTTTTCCTCATGAAAACACAAGAACCCCGAAGTTTTCTAATAGCCTATTAAGTTTTTATTCATAGAATGTTATTTAACTTTTATTCTGAAAATAAATTATCTACAAATAAAATATTTTTCCATTCTTTCATAATACATGGCTCAAAAAACTATCCTCCTCCCATAGACGTCCTTTAAAGATTAAAATGTTAAAACACACTTAAGAGAACAAATTAGTAAACAATTACTTCAATTGTTATCACCATATTGTAACAAAGATTACCAAGGGTATTACTTGCAAGCATAGTGACTGAATAATAGACTGAATATAACTCTACTTGTAATTTCTACATAATAAGCTTTAGACTGCAGTTGTGGTATGTTCCAGATTATTGGAGGAATCAATAGAACAAAGGAATAAAGAAATTGTATCTTTAAGAACTGCATTAAAAAGGTAACACTACCTTTAAAAACAAAACATTGGTCAATTAGTCGGAAAGGGCAAACTTTTATTTTTCTTCCTCTTCATCTTGCTACAAAGAAACACCATCCTGGGAAAGGTCACGGTGCATTACGGAGAAATTAGGGAAATAGATTGCTGTGAACTTAGTGCTACTCTTCTGTGGCAAAGTGCAAAACCCTGCAGTTATAAAAACAGTCTACAGATAATGGCTTATCAATGAAGAAGTAAAATTGTAAATGACTCCATCATGAGAGCTTCAGGCACGAAGCTAGCATGAACAGCACTGTCATATGTGCAATTTTTCCATGTCCTTAGAACAGGACTAACTCTCGTCTTGAGAAACATTTCCATTTCAAATGGAAGAAAAATCTCTAAAAATTATTTTGATAGAACTGAAAAGTTGTAGGATGTCCTGAATAAGTTTTAAAACTAATTTCATTAAAGGATTTTTTAATACTGTGAAAATGGCATTGGATTTGAAGTCTTACATATAATGAAGCAGAGATCTGAGGAGAAATAAAAAGGTTTTATTTCAGCTTAAAGCTGTGGTCACATGAAACCAATGAGAAGAAAATGTAAATAATTTCAGGAGTGTTTCTTTTCATTATTTAGGAAACTATAAATTCATTTTTGAATGAATTTCATTAAATCCAGTGATTTACTAAAACACTGTTTACCTTTTACAATACATTCTTTTGAATGTTGAGAGCCCCATAGAACTGAAAAGTTGTCATCTGTAAAAAAGGTGTAACTCCCTTCATACTTAGCTAGGAAAAAAATGTTAAATATTAGAAAATAATAATTTCATGTGCTTTTTTCCTTACTATTATATTGGAATGATACCAATGTATCACTAGTATCACAAAATGAGCATGTGCATACACCCTGTGGCATATGTGAGGTATTTATCACTATTACAGGTACCTCACATATAGCTGAAAACATTGTGGCTTCTGGATCTTACACTGACGCAGGAGAACTCAGAGACTATGAGAAATATGTGACATAAAAATGCGGCCTGTAAGGCTGAGCTGGAAATATTCTGCTGATATGCTATTGGGTGACAGCTCATCTGACAGCATCTGCAGAACCATTTCTATCCTTTTCTAATTTGCCTGGGTTTTACATGGCTTTTTGCTGGCTTCTAATGGTTTGATATGTCTTTACTCCGTAAGAGTTCATTTGGTCATATCAACACCATCAAAGAGACACAACTGCAGAGCCATAGCAAGATCTGTAGTCATCTAAGCATCTGCAAGTCAGCAATCAAAAGATTTATTTTGCCCAAATCTCCTTGTTCTTAGCTTGCTTTTCAATCAAAGCAAGAAAAGAACGCAACTGTTCTTCATGTAACATGAGTTCACTTTCACTGGGAATCCAGCATTTGTTTTTCTAATTTTTTTGTGGAAAACGAGCTAAACTACAATCAGTGGAAGTCTCTGATAAAGCTGTGTTGGGCCTTAAAAAACCATGGGTTTTTGATGTCTTCAGACACAGATTTGTGTTGCTCCACACCACTTTCCTATCATCCCTTGCTACAATATGGCTATGCTAGACAATGTACAGATGTGCTAGAGAGTGCTCATAGTTAAATATATATGTGCTACAACCAATTCTCTTTCAATACAGTTTTAGCAGCCCAAAACAGTAGCTGCACTGGGTATTACTCATTTGTTCTTTATTTTAATTCCCAGGGTATGAGCTTATCTACTTTTAAGCTATTACTTTCATGTCTTTCTAGGCTAAAAATGTTAGAACTCTTTCTTTACAACTAGAAGCAACTCTGGGGCAAGTCATCATGTTGTACACAGTACTGCAAGCTGAGCCTCTCAAGCAATCAGCAGCACTGGCCCCCTGCACCAGGTGCTGATTTCCCCTATAACAATAGGCACAATTAAGTCAAAGCCAACCCGATTAACTCTGCTCCAGGCTAACCCCTGCATGCTCACTGGTTCCCTTGATTAACTGTACAGGACTGATGGACAAGAAGGTGTCAAGAAAACCCCTGAAGAATTAGCAAGCCTGCAAGGAGACTCTGCAGGAGGGAGAAGGTGCAAGAAAGAAAGAGCAGAAAGGTGGCAGTTTAAAACACTTATTAAAGGAGTTAACAAAATAAAAGGATGTAATTTAAATCACTAAATGACAGAAACCTATTGTGATGAGGCAGTGCAGTGTCTGAAAGTGGATACTCCCCGTAAAGATCACACATGTACCTGCACAATAGCATTAGATGAGGACGGAATTATAAACCTCAGTGACATTGGACTTTTTGGGTTCAGCCTCCTTGCAATAATTGGAATAGGTTTTGTATTGATAGTTATAATCTTCAGCAATATAAAGTATTTATTAGTGCCCACCTGCTGGTAGTACTTTAGTGCCCCTTATGCATTGCCAACAATAACATCAATCAGCAACTCATTAAAATAAAATTCACAAATATGCCAGTGAAATGCTAAAACATACTTGAAATATGTTCTGTTAGCTTTCCCATATTCCTATATTCATTTATAGCATCAAGGTATGAGCCAATATACAGAAGCTCAGATGTTGTTGTAATTTTAGCATAGGGCAATGTTAATTATAGCATGTCAAGATATTTAAAAATTAATAAAAGGAGACAATTCCATTTTTTGTCACCTACCAGTTAGAACTACTTCAGTTCATCACAGCTGACTACTGTATCGGTTTGGGCTTTTATAGCATTGTACTCTGTGTGGAAGGAGTGCCCTCCCCCACTTTAATGGCAGTAGACTGCTGGGAGATTGTTCAAAGATAAAAATATGTACCACCAAGTCCCTAAAATGTCATGATAAATGAACTCAAATGTCACTATTAAAATATTTCCTTTCATCAGTTTCACAGCACAGATCTCCCATCACAATGCCAGAACTGACACAACTTTGCTCATACTTCTATGGGAATACTGAATTTCTTTTTGAAGGTTGATTTTAAGACAATGGAAATGCGTGTGGCATAAAACTGAGATAGCCACCTGCAAAGTGGCTTAAAAGGTGCCCCCTAGAGAAAAATCTTCTGCATGACCCTCTTCCCGGGGAAAAAAAAACAAAACAGGTTGCGTTAATCACAAGCAGACCCCTGAAACAATTCTCTACAGGCTTCTTTAAATGTGAAAAGCATCATTTTGCTTTTAACTGATTCTGTTAACAGTCTCTGAGAAAGAGAAAAAAGTCACATGGCATAAGAGAGAACTGCTTATGAAGAAAACAGAAGACTAAATGAGAAATTCAAGGGTACCAGATTTCTTTCCTTTTTGCCACTGTTATTCAATGCTGTGTTCCCAGATAGCAAGGAAAAAAAAAATAAAAAGAAAGAATACCTTTAATGCAGTACCAGAATCAATATGACCATGAAAATTTTGTTAGTTTATTATGGGTATTTTCTATAACATTTCATGCCTTTCTCCCTCCTGTCTAACTATTTTCTATTCAAATATCCAGGTGATGCTTTGGAACTTTTAACAAAGGGCTGAGAGGAAGCGAAGGCTAACGAACAATGCGTGTTTATAATGAGAACCAAACTGCTACCTGCAGAGAATAATACAGGATGATCTCTCTTTGGAGAGGGGGGAAAAACATCAACAACATAAATGGAACGCTGTCAAATTTATAAGCAGCAATTTAGACAGCAAATATGTTGCTTGGGTTTCAGCAGTCTTAAACACTGTGAGCGGCTTAACCTTATCTCCCAGTGCCACTGCCTTCCTGGAGTAATTGATGCTCGGAGTCCCCCAATTTCACATAAACCAGGCCACTGTGTTATTGTATACAGCAATCTAACTGCTAGCAGAGACAGGAAACGGCGCTGAACCCAGATCAATAGACATGTCAACAGTAAGCTGCTTAATCTAATTCTGCCTATCTCATCTTGGAGCACAGAGTTTGTAATTTTACTGCTAGGTCCCTCTGGCAGGAAATGGTTTGGAAAGTTTAGTCTTAAGAAGTTTAAGCGATATGCTTATCCTTCAGGCTCTTGAATGTTTATTCAGCAGAATAGCTGCTTTAAATGTTTTATAAATGGTAGCAATGTAAACAAGGCACTCCTGAATTCCGTGCCATATGAAAGCCATAACGGTGATTTCCTCACAGTGGACAGGGAGCTTAACACGACAGCCAATTACACTTAAAGGTAAATTGCATTTGTACAGATGTACCAAACTCAAATAAACTTTGACGACCAGAATAATTTTCCCGACAACCCCTCCTTCACTCTGTTATGTTCCCACATGGAAACATTTCTTTTTTAGCAATTATGTCGCTCCCTCCTCCTTCACAGCGTTATCAGTGAATTCCCTGCAAAAATACAGACATACATATAGATAGAATTCACAGTTCACTGGTGCTGTTCTGTGTCCCAACCACGCAGAGTTTTCAATTTCAGCTGAACTATGACAAAGTCATGGTGCATCCCCAGGGCTTTTGTCGTGCCCGCAATTCAAGGGGCCGTGGCCATTGCCAGCAGAGGGGAAATTTAAGCTCCTGGTTAACTTTGGAATCACAGTTGATGTTTTCCAACCATGGCAGACCTTTAAACTACTTTGACAGTCTATTTGTCATTGGAAAACAAGTGCAAACTTGTTTAGAGAGGAAAGATGGTGTTTCGCTCAAGGTGATGGAGAGGGAATTGGACGATACAGGTTCTTTCCTCAACTCTGCTACAAAGTGCCAGTGTGCTTGTGCCAGCCCGTTTTTAAGTGCTTCAACTCCCCATCCATGAAATAAAAGTTTCCCAACTGCACTGGAGTGCTGAGATGCTCAATGCATTAGTGTCCGTGAGGTGTTCAGACACCACAGTGCTGAGCATTACAGAAAAGTCAATAAATGAACTCCATAAATAAAATGTTACAAAAGCCCACTTGAGCCTTCCAACTTGAAATCATGGGACTGCTCCCATGAGTTAGTGCCTTGGAAATAAATTTAGCAAAGATTCCAGGAACAATACAGCTGAGGCTAAGATTAAGAAATAGCAAATAAACAGTTATTATTTAGATACTTGTACATTACTTAACAAACAAGTTGTTTACTGCTGGAAGTCTTACAACACACTGCATACCTCAGATGAGGAAATGAAGGTCTCTTGAGTAAAATTTTAAAAATCAACTCGATATCTGTGGGCTTATTTGTGAACAAAACTCTCCTGAACAAAGGCTTAAATGGAAAGAGTTTGCATAGCTGGCCTAAAATATCTTCAAACCTGCATTCTTTCTGTTTATGAAAGTTTTGCTCTTCTGCTCTAATAGCTTAAACTACAGAATATTATTCCAAAAATCAACAGCATACCATGAATAATCAAAGGCAAAGTTGAAGAGATTCTTTTGTCAACAATTCATGGACTCAACTACAGCCATTTCTAATAAGGAACAATTTAGTAAAAATAATAAAAGTCAGGAGACAGACTATCTATGAATACAAAACCCAGTAATTTAGTTCAATTAGTTCACGTCAAATAGAAACTTATGGTGTGCTAGTCTATTTTGGTTTCAGACTTATCCCACCCCCAGTCCACATTTTCAAATCTATAGTATATTCCAAATGCTAATTAACTACCATTCCTTTTAAACTCATGAATATCCCTACAAATCTGACAGTGTGGAAGTTTTACATGGAGGTAAGACTAAGAAATTACATTCTCATTAAAATGCAAACAAATCAGAAAGACCTTACTTTAATCCCTAACACAGCATTACCTGTCTCAGCAGAGACCATCATACTCAGAGCAGCTACGAGCAGGAACACGTTTCTTATCCTGGTGACCCACTCATGAAGCTCTTCATTTGTGGATTTCTCAGAGCTTGTAGTTTAAACTTTGTCCTAATGACATCTTCTCTTTCTCTAGATTAAACTGTGGATTTTCATCCTCACTTTTCATTCAACTTCTCATAAAAACAATGCCACTATAGTGGTAAACAGTAATTAGCCAATTAACAATGCCACAAGATGGAAATAATCAATTTTACCAGCTCATATATTTTAAAAAAGTAACCTGATTCTTTACAATCTTCAGTTTGGGCAACAGTGAAAATGATACAATCGTCACTATTTTCCACATTTACATGATGCTTTTCTATATAAATGAAGATGTAATCTCTGTGGAGAGGGAATTCTGTTTTCAGATGCATTTGTTTCATACCTAAAGTGTAAAGTATAAGTGAAGTCATTGATCATTTCTGCAATGCAAATAAATGATTATTCCCTCTGATCTGTAAGAAAAAATATACAGGGAGCTCAAAATCTTTCTAACTCTAACATAAAGTTGCATAACAAAAGCATGTGCAGAATCTTGCTGTCAAATGGCAGCAAGTGTACTTGAAAAAAAAGAGCACATCTTGCAGTTTTGAGTGAAATAATTAATGCTAAAGGGTTTTAAAGGCTTGGGCATTATGAAGGAAAAGTGCACAGAAGATAGATAAATGGGTATTTAAGGCTTTCTGTATAAAAATTATGGAGAACCTTATAATTGAATAATAATTAAAATATTGTTATTGTGATGCCATATTTGGCACATGTATACAAGAATTTATAATTCATGATACAGCCCAGGTATCTGGACATTTAAGTGTTGGACCATTTTTATCAAAATTAGACTAGATCATAGGAGGTGCCAAAGTTTGGATTCCCAACCTCAAATGTCAGGAATTTCGTTTTTTTTTACTTAGAAACATTTTCAGCAGTGTTGTACAAAGTGGCTAATACCATGAAGACAGAGACTTACAAAGATGGCTTCAAAGCATTGTGCCAAAAACTGAAATACATGTAGCACATTTGCAGCAAAATTTGAAATGTACATGTTCAAAAGATGGAAGCACAACTGTTCAGCTGAGAAGTTATGTATACAAACGCCACATGAATTTTTATGATGTCCTGATCCTTCGTAACAAAAACCAAAACTACACTTCTTTTTTAGAACTCCCACACAACCAATATGAAGATGTCACTTTTTATGTTACCCTGGCTTTTATGAGACCAGAGAGAGATTCAGACCCTGCAGGTCAGTAGGCAAAAAACCTGAACATGGGTGCTTACCAGTTTTTTGAAAGTATGTGAGGCTCTGAATTGGTATCTAATTCCCCCTCTGAGATTAATAACATTTAGGTGCCTAACCTGCCTAAGCACTTCTGAAAACCCTACTGCCTGCTTAAAATCTTGCTTTGGCTAGTCTGAAATACTCATAAGACAGCTACATTTCCACAGCCACAATCACCAGTAGTTTGTGACTTTACTGACCCTGGTGAAATGGCAGGCAGTCCTTCCAAAAGGAGTAAGTCAAATTGATGGGTAGTTGTCTTTCTGGCCCTTTTGTTTAACAAATGTATTGGTTGCTTTCCATCCAGACTTAGATAAATGAGTAACAAATTAAAAGAAACATTTTTATGATTCACTGCAGTAGCTTGCTTTCTGTGCTCTTCTCTTTTCTGATACAAGGTTAAAAGTGACTGGTAAACCTTTTAAGGTTATTGAAACTAAATTATTAATGCTGTGTTTCACCTTCCTTTTGTCCTCTTCATGGCATTCTCCCTGATTGCTTACTGCTACTCCACTCCTACAAGTTGTAAATCAAATGAAAAGCCTTTAAAGTACAAAACCATCTGATTAAAATTTTCATCCACAAGGGAACCACAGATATGACAAGAAGCCACATTATGCAGTTTTTACATTTAAAACATCTGACAGTCTTTTTTTTTTCATGTGTGTGAAAATTGAGCACTTTCATCTTTGTAAGCAACAAAAAGGATGATTCTCACTCATAAAACCCATTTGCAACCTTCAAAACATCTTTGATAATCTTCTCCATTGCATAACTGCGTTTGGTGCAGTATATGCAGGCATAAAGTGCCGTGACACATGGCTAGTCTGGCCACATTTGAACTTCTCCCAGCTCTAACCTGTACAGGTCACAGGACTGCAGAGATTACCCATCAAACTCAGCACCAGATCATTCCCAGAGAGCCCACACTACACAGGCAGTTGGAAACATTGAGGAAGACATGGTAAACTGTGACCAAGGGTCTAATATAAACCTATGGTGAATACTTCTGAGGGAAAAGACATACCTTTCAGGAATGAACTCTGTCTAGAAGGATGTAAAATCTAATTTACATTTTAGTGAGGTTTTTAATGCAATTCCTATCTTAGATAAGATACGGGTTTATTTGACAGCACACTTCTGAAAAGTTGGCAAACAACAACTTTCTTAATGCTGCTTTTCAGCAGCAGAGTATAGGATGATCCATCACCAAGTTTTCAAGATCTGAGCTCCTGATACTCCAAAAGAGAATAAACCGAGCAAATTTCTGCATTTCAGTTTTCATTGGATTTCATAGCTGCTGCACATTTATGGTCTGCTAGGCTGGCACACAGTTACTGCACATATGCCACAGCAGTAAGAGGTTTGTTTGTCCAGCAGTGGAATCCCTGCACTGGAGTTAAAATATCAGCCTGAACCATGAACAGGCCTTGAAGAAAGCCTGTGGTGTTAACACTATTATTTTTAATATCTGATAACATATCAGTGTCTGATAACACATTCATTAGGGAAAATAAAGTTTCAGGGAAGCACTGAGCTCTCATTAAATAGCAGCACCGTCTGCTGGGCCAGCTCCTTATTTACTTCATTGACACACTATTTAAATGCTACCTCATGAACAAGGTGTCCTGTAAGCCAATTGTTACAGGTCCAAGCAGAGTATTTGGTACACTATATTGAGTCAAAAGCACAGAAATGTTCCTTCCTAATCCCACAGCATGTGATGTGTGAATTGCTTTTCTAGGGAACAAGGTCAATGACAGGGCATTGAGAGCTCCGTCAGGAAATGATGCTGAGCAGGAAAACCCTCATGTGTGGCAAGCTTCAGGAAAGTATCCCAAGAGCTCCAGGAGAATCACTGAAATGACTACCTGACCCATATTTGGGTCAATAATGCTAATCAAGAGAGATTTCTTCAGGAGGAGAGGGTCTCAAAGATGTTTGTTTTCCTTTGTTTAGGATATAAGGTACAGTTCCATTTAGTGTTTCATATAGAAGGAAAGCATCATCGCAGCAGGAGTGGAAAGCACTGATGGCAAACCTTGCATGGGAAAGCATGAGGTGCTGAGGTGGGCAGAGGAGACTAACCTGGGAGCAGTGGCTGAAGACAGCGACTGGGTCTCTGAGCCAGAAGACAGCAACGTGTGGGCATTTGTGCTGTATTTGATCTGGGACTCTCACTTTTCCCTACAGATTAAAATCTGTATTGCCATTTCCTACTGGCATGATTTTCTCATGGAAACCTGAGCAAGCTGCATACGGAATGAAGGAGCTCTTATGGCTTGTATTTATCGAACAACTTGTTTTCTCAGATGTCAGTTTTTCCTCCTTTCCCCCACCTTTTTCTTCCTGCCTTTGTTTTGGTGTTCAGACACCTAGACTCTCACAATCAATCACAGCAAACTAGCTCCCATAAACCTGCTTAGAGGAAAACAATTTCTTCCTCAGGCCTCCAGCTCATTCCCTGGAAACCAGCTGTTTCTCTAAATATACAAGGCAACACACCTGAAAAACTGAGTATGACATTACATGACAGGAGAAATCATTTCAGCTCTGCCATCCTATTGCTTTGTAGAATTGGAACTCATGTAATAAAAGATGTAGTTTAAACAATTTGGAGACCCATTTACACAATATACATTAAAAGAGTCACCAGCCAGGATAAAAAAAAAAGGCAAGGGCATAAACAGCTGGGGATTCCTCAGCAAGACCCCGTATACTTCAGGGAAAGATTCATAGTCTCTTCTTCTGTCCCAGGGAATTTTTTTTCTTCTACAACGGCACAGTTGCGACAAAGGAAGCAATGAAGCACAGAAAGGTGAAAAACAAATTCCCATCTTTCATTTGCTAAATGCTGCTGTACCCACTCTGGTGTCAGATGATGAGCTTGGCTCCCCTTTGTTTCAGCAGCCACCGCAACACATTGTGCAAGGCCTCCAGCTGAGTCAGTGCTCGCTCGCTGTGCTCCGCGCACACAGATGGGAGTAGGCAGAGAAATGTCAAGATACTTGGATTAGCTCGGCTTTGGTCACGCACAGAAGCGGAGCTCAGGGCACCGAACAATCCTAAATTAAACATGAAGCCTCCTCCCCAGTCCAGGCACCTCGTTTTTCAGGCATTAGTCATTAAGGAACTTCCGAGCTGGTGGGTCTTGCTGTGGGTTTAAGCGCTTGCTTTCCTAGCTCTGCATCCCAGCAGTAAGGAGGGTACCTTGCCCTGGCAATAAGATAAAGCCATCACATAAAAAATGTGCTATGACGTTTTAAGTTTTTAAATCACTTGGAATGCAGGCATGTAGTTAACTTTTACTGCTATTGTTGCCAACCCCCTTGAGGGAAAAGCAATATTCCTATTCCCCTCATTCTATGTATGGCATCTTTTTTGTCTGACATATTTCAGTAATTGGGCATGTTTATTCCTCAGCTAGTTCTAACACAACCAGTAGAGGCTGCATTTTGAATCTATGAGAACAAGCTGGCAAGTGCCATGGAAAAAAATTAACATTTCCAACAGTACGCAACACATGGATGAATGTTACTCAGCCTGATGGGATGCGCAATTTTTAAATCTCATACAAATGTCTGTGTATTATTCCACCACTTCTCCCTGTGAACACTCTGGTTTTGGTTGAAGGCTATTTCCAGTTCAGACTCTTTTTCTTCAGCATTTTGTCCTGTCTTTTCTACCTTCTATAACACCCATTACTGGCTCACAGTCTCTTCAGGGACTTCTTTCACTGCCTTCCTTTCAATTTTGTTTGTACTAATTCTGTCCCCTGGTCTTCTCTCTGACTTAAGGCAAAAAGCAGGTCCAGTTCTTCCTCTAGACACAATCTAAAGGAATATGAAATACAAATGGGTGAGAATTTGCCAATTTCATCTTTTGAACAGAGATAAAACATCACCCTTTTGCACTATACTTCTGTTTGTCAGTGCCAAACCAAAGATCAACTACGAAAGCAGGCCTTCTCAACTAGGTATCAAAAAAGCAATTCCACTCCAAATTCTCCTTTTGCAGATTTCCAATTGATTGTGAGGGTTGCATCATAGATTAAAGTTGCCACCATGCTTGGAGTGCTCAAACATGAAAAACTGCAGAAAGGGCAGTACTACCATGGCACCAGCATATTTTTTCTTCTTACCACTTTCAGCCCAAACCTTCAGGATCCTCCTTGCTCCTCACCAAACTGTCACAGGCAAAGGATGCATAGGAAACTCTCAAACGTAGAACAAAATAACTTAAGAGAGCTGCTACCATATTGCTGAACAGCAGTTCATTGTTCCCTTGCCTTGGATAGTTTTAGGTCTTTATTTTACTCAAAGATCTCTTACTTACCAATGCCCTGACCTTGGCATCTGTGCTACTCTCTTAAAGCTAATGTGATCTGCTCACACAAAGCAGACTATTGCCAAGGAGCATGAGCAGCCCTAGTGATGTCACTGAACTCATTAAAGATATAGTTGACTTCTTGCCCCTAGAAAACCTAATTATTAAATGTAACCTTAGCTGAAAACAGTAGTGCTTGTTGATAAGCAAAGTAAAACAAAAGGTGTTTTGTTCAAACATAAATATAGTATTTGACCAATAAATAGGAGTTCCTGCTTTATAACTGTGGCAAACTGTAGTTAACCATGAAATTCCTGAGATAATTGATATAAAAAAAGAACAGAGTATTCTGAAATACAATCACGTGCATAGTTTGAAAATCTAATTCCTAATGCAATTCATAACATTAACACCAGGTCTAGAAAACTTAGTGGTTCATTTTAATAAACAGCAAATGCTGCACATTCTCACTCTGAGGACCCATTAGGAAGCTAACCCTGATGTAAAACTGCTATAATCTATCTTCTGAGAATTATTTTAAAATATACCTTTTATAGCAAATGTAAAACATAATAACTGTGTTGTAAATGTGACTGCTATATTTATTTGTTGCTATAGCTATGGATTGCAAGTTTAGAAAGGAAAAATATACTTCAAATACTATCACAGACAATAAGAGCCTTATGCTTCTACACAATATTAAACATGCCACCTCCCACTGGTGATACATAAATCACAGCACTGTTAAATCAGTTTCTTTCTTTGAGCAAACTTACTTCTTGAAATTTCTTAGGTTTTTCATAAGATTTAATGTTCTTATTTTATCTATTTTTTTCTGTCAAAGCACCAAAAACTACCACGTGCCATTGCAGTCCATCCATAAAATTTACACAAACAGCTAAATCAAAGAAACCAATATCCTTAAAATAGAAGTGACTAAAGGAACAGTTAAAAAATTGAGATTTTAAGTGAATATTCTCAAGGGTGAAGACACTGTCCTAAGACTGGAATATGCTTAGAATATTTACAGACATCTTTCCCTCTCCTCTATCTTTATAAAATGACTGGCAAAATGACTGCAAAAAACACTAACAGGCTACACTGAACAAAATGTACAGGTCTATCCACTGAAGCCACAAATAATTTCAATGGGATTGGTGAAGTTTTGCAGGTATTGTGCTGTCTTATAAAATAAGCCAGATACAGTCATCCTCAAAAAAAAATCAGGTGGTTCATATGCATTTTAGTATGAAAAAATTTTCTCAGGATGCGAATGAATATTCCATATTTGAGGCATTCAATTTTAAGTTGGTTAAAGTTACCCTGGTAATAATGCTATGGAAAACAATGCTGCAGAGACAACATTCATTGTCACAGAAACTAATAGAAGCCTCTCAAATTTCCTTATATAGGTATTGCAGCCTAGTTTTGTACAATTTTCTCTCCTCCTTGCTGCATGCTTCAGGATTTCATGAGAAATTTTTGCATGAGCTCTGTTCAACCTCCATGTAGAAGCTACCAGTTAAAGCATCACTCTAGGTTTGAAGACTATCTGCTGAAGGCATTGAGGAATCAGTGTGAAAATACTACTTCTCAGACCAAAATTATTCAACAGGAAAAGAATATTCATATACATCATATGTAGAATTTTAGCACACAGGAAAATAACACTAAAATATACGTGGATGGCTTTAAAAACAGCAGTTAAAATACAAAGTAACCAAGGGGAGGTAGTTTTAAGGGAAGTGAAATCATATACACATATGTGAGCTCCAAAATGCCCCTTCCCTCTTTTTTTTTTTCCCCTTTTTTTTTGTGGGGGCATGTGTGAGAGAGGATATCTGACAGATGTCAAGGTGAAATCACACAGTCTTTAGAGCTAATACAAACTATTACAGCACTCTACATGTATGTGTCACAAAGAATGCATGTGATTTTAAACTCTTAACCACAGATTACAGGCTGGCTTCCTGTGGCTTTTTAAACATATGGTCAGAAGCGAGGATGGAAGAAAGCATTTTTGTGTGATCTGTCATTGATCTGAGAATGTAATCTCTGTTTTCTTTAAGTGTCACAGCGTGCTACAGTAATGAGCTGAATAGAATATTTTAAAGGGTTAAGCTTTTGAAATGAGCAGATTCAGGAAAGGGCACAGTGATATCTTAACACCTAATAAGTCCATAAACACTGCACATACCTGAAGGCCTTACTGTTTAAGGTCTTTCTTAAAAAAAAAAAGAGGTATAAATCTCAAAGCACTAATTTTAATGTCAGATTTGGCAACACTGCTGTATAATTATCTAATGCCTAATATGTCCTTGAACGAACAAAATGCATCACATAATCACACCCCATAATTACAAAATACATGTAATCCCTATTTATATACTCACATACTTCAGTATAAAATATGCTATTTTAATCTTCTATTAAGAAATTTGTGACAAATTGCAACTATCTGATATTTTTCCTTCTCTCTCATTCTGGCTTTACTCTTGCTTCTGTTTGTCTCACCCTAGCTACAAGCAGCAAGGGGTGAAGATTAGTTTTTTGCTATACAGTTACACCCAACATATTGGGGCTTGAACTACATGAAGCTTCTCCAATATCCACGTTAAATCGAACAGTAGCAGGGTCTAGGCAAAGGCATTAAAAAAAAAACAACTCATTCAGGTCTCCCTGAGCATTCCATGAACACAGGGAATTTTGTGTACCAGGATGTGAGGACCCAATGTGGTCAATTTAGCGCTCAATTTCTCCACATCTTTTCCTCTCAAAAAGCTCTTCTTACCTGGAGTCAGGTACCCTCACAGATGTAGCTGATCCACTCTGTCTGACCTTCAAAACACACTGACATTGCATTCATTGCCGTGTTGCAGCATCCCACATAACACTCTGTTCACTACCATATGAGAAATGTATTTTATATTTGCTTTTGCCAATGATGCTGCAAGGCAGCATGCAAATTAATTGAAATAGAAATAAAATTTTATAAGGAAGTGTTAAAATTCTTGATAAAATTGTGTTTTTATAAAGTGGATCATAACATCCTAACTACAAAACCAAAAGATGACATGGAAGAGACTAAGAGTAAGTTAAACACTCTCTACAGGCAATGGTTTTTATGTTAATGAAAGGAGTGTGCTTTATTTTTTTCAACTACTAGAGATGAAAAAGAAATCTGTCTAATCCTGTAAAATAAACAATATTAAATGTCAAGACTCTGACCACTGAATTCTTGCCAGGTAACTTAATCCCATTGCTTTCAAATTAAAAATGGAATTTGAACTACTGCTGCTCTGCTCTAAACAATGTTGCTTCAAACAGAGGAGTCAAGGAAATCAAGTAAACAAAATAAAAGAATAAAAATCTCAGCTACATTCACTTAGTATTGTTTTTGTGCATCTACACCATGGACAATGCCACTCTTGAGCAGAAGCCAGGTGTGGAACTAAAAACATCTGCTCTGCATTAGCAACACAGGTTCAGGTGTCCAAAATCTTCCTTTTATATCTCCTCCCATTGGGGTTATTGACATTGCTCGGGCTGCCCTTCTTCATCTGGAGTGTCAATAACCTCTTTATCCTTCTCACAGCTTTCTTCTAGTCATTCTGTCAAAGCTGAGCCCCATATTTTCATTTTACTGCTATTGTGCTGTATCAGTTACTTCAAATATTGGAAGATTCATGATAAGTTACTACAGTATTTCTTCCCATGTCATTTCATTTTCTCTTTTCATGTCATCCACTTTCACAAATGCTAAAAACACCTTATGTTCACCTTGGATAAACACATGTCCATATATATTAATCTTGGTCTAGCAATATTTGCACTCTATGCAGTCAACATTTTACAAAGATGAGACCTCCTCTTAGGCACCAAAATCAAAATGCAGAAAACCCCAGATCTGTGTTTCAAAATCACAGATAATCATTGAAAATAAGATATAGTGGATTACAGAAAATGGATGACAGTCCAAATTTAAGTACCTAATCTGGAAAATGTCCTAAATGTGGAGTTCTTAAACTGAAATGTTGAAACAAGCCTTAGAAGATGGCTTTTTTTTTCAATTACAGTAATGACAGAGAATGAATCACAGACTCTCTGAATATTCTGAGTTGGAAGGGACCCACAAGGATCACTGAGTCCAACTCTCAAGTGAATGGCCTGTACAGGGATCAAACCCACAAACCTCGGTGTTACTGGTATCCTGTTCTAACCAACTGAGCTAATCACCTCTACCAAAATACTATCAAAAACCTGCAAACCTCTACAGGATTTGAAACAGTATTACTCTGTATTTTACTTAAGGGTCAGATATAAACATACCAAAATAAGTACAAATATCATGGAACTATGACAGAAAGAAGCCAGGTCTGACTCCTGACTGTGAAGCTTTAGATCATTCTAGGTTTGAACTGGGAAAGGCACAGCATGACACACATCCACCTTGAGCTGCCAGTTTGCAAAAAGGCGATGCCATCCAAGCGCACAGAACCATCTGTTTGTGCCCCTTCCATGGACTCTTCTTCCCTCTCCCACATCCATGCTCATAAACTAACAGCATTTTCACCTAACTCCAGCTCTGGCAATCACCAGGCACTTTATGAGACCAATGACACCTCAGGCTCAGCAGAAAATTATCCTGGGTAGAAAGAGTTTTCTGTGCAGCCTGTGAATGGATCTGGCTCAGCAAATGGTTCGGTGATTCCCAAACTGGCACTGGGAGGAGGTCAGACCATCAGAAATGGAAGAAACTAGAAAGGAAACAAAACATTCCTATTTTTGCTGGCTGTGAGACACCACAGCAGCCCAGTTGTGTACAGAAGCAGAGCACCAGAGCTCTGGGAAACTGAACTGGCTCTGTATGAAATGTTAACATCAGTAATGACCTTCTCGGGTTCACTTTGTCAACACCACAATATTTCTGTATAAAAAATCCTTTAGCAACTTGGAAAAACTGCAAAACCAAGAAAACCTCCAAAAGAAGTTTCGTAGGTTAAGAAGCTTTCCCAGAAAAGTATCTAGGATTCTGAATTAAAATTCTTGAAATTTTGTGTTGAGATCACCAGATAAACGGAATGACATTGACAAAACCACTCAGAAATGTAGCAACTAACCATGTACCTCTAAACCAGTACTGATTTCCCCCCTCCGTCTGTTAGGAAGACTTTAAACTAGCAAACTTGTGATCACTCAGCTAAAGCCAAATGAATTCATGGGCACATTTTGCAAAGTCTGATATACTCCAAGTCTGTACGTACGGATGCAACACAAATAATTAAAATTAAAGAAAAAAAGACCCTCAGGTCATAAAAGAGTCTTCAGAGACAAAGAGAGAGTGACACTGTAACAACAACAACAACCACTGCAAGCTAGAATATCTACATCCACAGCCATCTACATATTAAAAGGAATGCATATTCATATTCCCTAAGCGATGTCCCTCTGCTCTTCCGAAGTCAAAGGAACTCTTCTCTAAGTGGATAAAATCTTTCTCACTATGTCTTTCAGCAGCTGTCTTTGCTGATTTCTAATCAAAGCTCACGATAACTGGCTTTGGCAACAGACTGTAGTTTCCCAGATGAGTAAGCAAACAAAGAGTTTATTTCTCCCCCTCTTCCACAGAACTTGAGATGCATTTTCTGTCTTAAGAGGGAATTGATGACTTCCATAATCTGGTCAACACCTCAAATACATTTAATGAAAGAACATCAGGGGTCTATGGTATTTGTATACTTCAAAATGTGGACAGCTACAAGACAAAGATAAATGCCAGCCTGGAAAACAAAAATCTGGACGGCAGCAATTTATAAGAGTAGAAAATGAGAAACCTTTAGACAATAATTGATTTATATTTGACTGAGAAACAGACATAAGAAGAGCACGTAAATTGACATATCATAAAAAATCTTCAGTTGGGTTATTCTTAAGTATTCTT
>VZRO01008067.1:1179674-1213498 GCA_013397915.1 Daphoenositta chrysoptera
GGGAGCTCATCACAACAACATTCACTGAAAGACGATATTGATTTAGAAGGCAGAGCCTGAGGGATGTCAAACCAGAAAATCACTATAATCAACTACAAAGGAAATTCATCACGACAAAAAAGGAAGTGGGTGGATAAGCAAAGCCTATGGAAGAAAAAGAAAAATAACGTTGCCTGCTGTTAGATACATGATTAAAGAAAAAAAAAGTGTATGTTAAAATGATTCCTATTCAGTTAATATGAGAAATCTAATAGATAGATACCAAGACATTAGGGTAGAGGATGTATTGTCTTGAAGAGACATTGAAGAGTTCCATAAGCAAATGTGTCTTGCCACTGTGTCAAAAGACAAATTTTAGGCTGAAGATTAAAAATCTGAGTACTTAAAAATATAAAACTTATATTTCTTAGAAAGACTGCATAAAAAAAGAGAAAATATATTCTAAACCCACCATTCTAATTTACTTTTCTATAATGAAACGGAAGAGTATTGAATAAAGTCCAGCAGAAGCCAGCATGTTGATAATTGACAAAGCAGACAACTTCAAACATCCTAGGACAAGAAAGATTAAGTTTAATATGTCTCAAATGTGTGGGTTTAAAATAATTTAATTCAACATTTGTTCTCAGTCTTGAATAGGAGAGAAGGAAGAGGGGAGATTAAATGGCAGGTGAATTGAATGTTTCTTTTGATGATAATAAAATCTAGAGCACTGATGGAATGTAATTTAATCTAAACCAGCACAAACCACTTATGTGTGTGACACAGGCCTGATCCTTCGGTGCAATCTGGAAGCAGGAACAGCAGCACACCCAGCTCAAAGCTACACTTTGCACATGGGGTGTGTACAGCACCGGGCTTCCAACGCAGCCTTCACACAACAATCTGACAGCCAATTCAGGGAAAAAGATTCAGATGTGGTTTATGTTTTGGAATGCCCTGCTTTTCTCAAGTTTGACTTGAGAATATTTCCCTTGACAGAGACAAGTGGTGCAAGCACTTGAAAATGAGGCTAGAGAAGTTTAATATGAAGCAGGCAGAAAACTGTAGTGAACAGTATTTGGCCAGAAAAAATTTAGTATACAAGTTGCATAATTCACATTCCCCTCCATAAACTGTGCTACACTAAGCAGTAAGTCAGGTCCTAAAAAACAGTAGACATCTTGCAAGTGGTGGTAACTTTTACCACAGCTGCTGAAATTGGTAGCCCTCATAGCCAACTCCAAAGTCCATCTTCATCTTCTACCACCTATCTTCATTAGTGATTTAATAAAAACACCCCACCCACCATCCCCAATAATAAAATTTGTGTACTTGCGTGGTAACTACATGCAGTTGTAGGGCACTGTTTTTTCACCACGGTCACTCAAGAGTGTATTATCTCAGATTTAAATGGCAACTTATGAGTATCTGGACTCAGACAGAAAGTGGGATTCATCTAATAAAATGAAGACATCTATATCTGTGTCATTCAGTCAAGATACATAAGACTTTTAGGTTAACAGTTTGACTCAATGATTCCTATTTGCTTCACAAAGTGCCTGCAAGTGAATTCAAGAAGTCAGTGAACTGCACATACAAATGAGTTTACAAAACTATAGATTTCTTATTTATATACTTTTTTCTTTTTTTTCAACCTAATTTTTTTCTACCTTAAAGAATCAGAAACAGTTGGACTGGATCACAGAAAAGGTCCATCTGCTCCATGTCTTGTAACAGCAAATATCCAGGGAAGAGTACAAATGTATAAAGAAACCTCTCTGATACACACCTCCCATCAATGCAATTTGCATCACTGACTGCTTTAGCTGGGTTGGTATTTTAGCTGGGTTGATATTTTTTCTTGAGGCAGCAATAACAACACACAGGGTTCCGATAGCAATTGTCCATGCAATGCTTCAGAGCAGCAAAGCACTTTACAAGTGCTAAGTATGACTATTCAATGTGTTCACTTTTATTAGAGATTTGATGATGAAATGCTCAGATTTAATATGCCTATTACTTGTATGAGCACAAAATAATTCATCCAAAGCTTGAAGCCTATTAGCTGCCAACTACTCTACCAATTTACATGATTTTCTGATTAAAAGCACCCTGAAGATCACTGCTGTAATAATGAGGTGTTTCTTAAAGAAGCCAAAGCAATATACTTATTTAAAAATATTTATTATACCAGCAGTTTAAACATAGTAGTTATAGTTTTCTTTTTCAGACACACAAAAAGTAAACATTTGCCTCTCTGGCAAAGCTACTTTTGTACAAATTTTCAAAGCATTAGCTGTGAACTTCCAACTTCCCATAACATACTGAGCTTATGTTAAGGCAAGGTAATTTTCTATGTTTTGAACTATTTAGCACAAAGGATCATGCTATCACCTCTAACAGCTCTCCTTTTCCTTTCTGCTCCTCTTACTCCTAGCAAAACATTCTCCCAAACTTCTTATGTAAATAATACTACTAAATAACAATAATATTATTAATTTTATCAATAACAAAACCTAACAGCATGACACAAAAAATTATTATACCAGGACAAATATTTCTTAAAAAATCACACAATCTCACATGACTAGCAGAAAAATAGTAATGCCCTCACAAAAAAAAAAAGTCAAATCAATAACTTTACACTGGGGCCTCTATACAATACCATATAATAGACAATACAAAAATGCTCAGTGAATTCAAATGGTTTTTCCTGGCTGAAAGGGACCTGAAAGTCCCGCTCTCATGAAAATGAGCTATACCTGGTTATGACAATCTCATGTGGCCATGAAAGATTTCTGATGTTGAAGAAATCCATAGCCTTGACAAGTAATCTACTTCCTGTGTTTCATCCTCTTTATCACTACACAAAAATATCTTTTTAAATTCCCTTGTAAATCCAGTAATTTTGCCCCATGCACTGTTAATAGGGAGAATAAACTATTTCCTTCTTTTGAGAAACCTATTACATCAGACCAGGGTGGTTCTCAGAGTTCGACAGCAATAAAGACCAGCTATTAAAAAGATGTGTATCCTTTTGAAACATCTTTCCATTATTAATTATTGCCTATGAAGTTAAACAACGTTTATTTGCACACTCTCATATTAAGTCCTTTGTTTTGCTGGCACTGCCAACTTAAAATTTGTAAATGTGTTACTTATTGAGCCAATTATAATAATCAAGTGAGAAAAATTCCATTACAAATATGAAAATAATCTATTATTGCATTTTAAGGGATAGAATACATAATGTCATGACTTCTTAAGCAATATTACAGTTGCTGACATATCAAAATTCTTATATGCTTTTTCAAATTATTCTTTGAACAATGTCTCCCCCAATCTATCATATACTATATTATCTACATAAAGCAAAAAGACTTTTAGTCTTACAGTCTTACAGATTCTCAAAATACATTATAAAACTGGTTCTTGTCTTGCTTGAGTAAATGGTATTAATGGAACATGTAGAAGTAGATGACTGTATACAATTGCTGTTTTGTCCCTGATAGGCAAATTCTTCTCTAACAGCCATTCAAATTAGAGCTATCACATGCAAGTGAAATTGCTGAGGAAATGTCTGTAAACAACATTTAGTTTTTAAATTCAACTTCAAGTATGTAGAGATTGCACAGGAGAGTTTACTCAAAAGCCACAAATAGACATTATTTAACAATTCAGGCATTATTTTCACTGAAGCATATAAAATTTTATAGTACAATATGGAAACAACACCTGTCTTAAAAACAAAAGAAACCCCAGTTATTTATCAATTTGGTAATCATATCTATGGCTCTGTGATATTTAATTACCCATCAAAACAGAACAGCTAGATATAGATATAACAAACTATATTTGTTATATAGATATAACAAGCATCTATGCATTTAAGTCACCTTACAAGAAAATATAAGCTTTGAATTTAGTGAAATAGGCAATGTTTACTTAACAATATTTGAGTCGCCAGAAGAATACAAGCTCAGAAACATCCTAAGACTGGCCAGATTCAGCAAGCTGAATCTACTTTTTTTTTTTTTTTTTTTTTTTTTTTGTCTTGCATATATTCTTGCCCCAGAAAACATTTAATGATGAAAAGAGAGAAAGGCAAATGAAAGGTCCAAGTACTTGATTATTATAATCCTATAAATTAATTCCTTTACATAGTATTTATTTTACATACAAATGTTTGGAACTTACATGTATTTAAAACCTGAAACATTTAAGCACATTGGAGTGTTTGAAAGCACACAGCAGCTGCCCAGACACTGTCAAATTCAGACATAACACTTTGCCTTCTCATGCACAGGAACGAGGACAGAGACTGATCTAACCAAGAGGAAAGGGCAGGAAGGTGCAGAGGTTTTAAGCTTGATCTTGCATGTATATGAATCAGGTTTAACTTTCCCCCTGACTACTGTAATTGTAGCCAAAAGCCACTTGGTGAGTTATCATCAACTCAGATGCCTGACCATGGAAATCTAAGTGTCATTTTAGTGACCCAAAGACTTATTTCCATTGAAATGGCAAATATGAAACGGACCTACAGCAGCTGCAGACCCTTCTTGACTGGAGCTATTAGGCTGGATTTGTGACTTTAGGACATCCAAAGTTGCTCCAAACATTTACATTTAGGCACTGCATTTGCCTTTCACAGGATATTTACATGTCTAATTCCCATTATGAAAGTCAGATGTCCCAGACATTAGAAAAAAGCATGTTCCTAAGAGTGCTTTGATTTTCCCTGTGGAGGTTTCTCTATCTATGCACTACATATATATTTCTCTCTCTTAATACCCATAGTGTGTATGAACATCCTCCTCGGTGCTTCCATTTAATGAGAATGTCAACATTGCAAAGGCAGATGTGAAAGTGATGCTGATTCACCACAACATCAGGATTATAGAACATCATCAGAGCAAACCAGACAATGCCCTGGAGAGCTACAGCTGGCCAAGCCTTCATTGAATGGACTTTCATTTGAACCATGCCCAGAGAGAAAGCTTGGTTAACTTTGGACTTAAAGAGTTCATATCAACTTGGTAACTAAATGACCTCAGGGCAGGATTAATATGTATGGGCAGGGATCATTTGCAACTCTGCCTACAGCTATCTCACTTGGATGCTCTGAATTGCCCTCCTGAGGATGCTAGCTCTCTCCTTGGGCTATATAGATAGCTTGCCTTTCTAATTTAGGCATGAATAAGCTCCTTTTGAAAGCTTTGAATTATTTTTTGCAGGGCCTCTGTAGCTTTGGCTAGAACACATCCCAACAGATTCAGGCCCAATGGAATCACATTAAATCAGAGTATTTCAGAGATATCCATTCATCCTACAGGAGCTAAGACTAGAATTTAGAATGAAAAATTTTGGATCTGAACATATCAGGGGCATTTCTTTAAGTTCTATACATTTCACAAACATTTTCTCTTTAACTTGGTGAAATTTTCTAATTTGACAGCCAGATCCATAAACCATCCTGACTATCTAATGCTATCAACACTCTTAAGTGCAGTATGAAAGCTCAATTCATTGAACCACCAAATAATATCACGTAAGACCTACTCCTGTTAATCATCTCATATATATATCTAGAGAGAAAGAAGCATATGTAATCCATTGTACATTCAGCCTGTCAAAATGTTTTAATTATTCAGTCAGAACAGTATGGCTGCATGAATCATTTCAGTGTTCACCACAGAGTAAGTTGGAAAAAGGTCTTGATGAAATAACTGCATAGGAATTTTTAAAACTATTACCCTCAAATAAAATTTGAGGTAAAAGTAAGGAAGGCAGAAGCAGGTACAAGTCAGGTCTAGGACTGCTCAGAAAACATTATTTTTTCTGCTCCCTCTGCTAAGCCCTTTCCAGTTCAGATAATGTTTCCATTCTGCTGCAGGCTTCTCTCAGGAAATTAATTTCTTAGCTTGATGTCACCTGAGGACATCCAAATGAACCACCTACCATCTCTGTAGCCTCCTTTCTTTCTAATGCTGTGTTACATCTTAACATTTCACATAACAACTGTAAGACAGACAACCTGATCTTATTAAACTCCATGCACCACACTCTATGGTATTGTAGGAATAAAAGTAAGATAGCATCACTCCTGAGGATTTGTTTGGTGCTCTAAATGTACTCTTTCACAGGGCAAGGCACTGGGCAAAACTGAAGGTTTTGGCCAACAGGAAACAAGACTGAAGAAGACTGATTTCCTCTCCTTTTCATTATTTTACAGGATATTCTTGATTTCATTCCCTCTGTAATATTTCCACCCCTAATGTTGCAGGAGGAAAGGGGACAGATGTTGTCTAGAGGGGATAATTGCAGGAGATATTTTGCATAACAGGGTGAGATACTAAACTATTAGACAGGACTCTTTTTTATCTGGTGTGTTTGCAGAGGAATGTATTAAACAGAAAACCTTTAAGGTACATTAAGCTTGACAGTTGTCTTTCCTCCGTTGTGAGTTTGGCACACGTGACTGCTCTGAGACAAGGATCAGGGCTGCCACTCACTCTCATTTTAATGCCAGCTCAATCCTGACATTCTCCAGCGTCAAGTGAATTTGTAGTGAGATATTTTGAAGAAGTTTTCCTTTTCCCTCAGTTTTTCAAATGAACTTAATACAGTGTAAAGCGAGAGTTTATGATCCCGGAGAGAGATATACCATACAGACTAGCACAGCATAAAAAGTATCAGGATTGGCTTTCCAGCATCCCCCAGTGTCTCAACTACGAGCCAAAGGGACTATTTCCTAATCAAAAGCCCTCATATTTTTCATTCTTTGCTCCTCTTGATAACAGAAGGCCCAGACAAACAGAAGCAAATAGAAACTCTATTCTGCTGTTCATGCAAGCCTGTTCACAAAATGCCTCCCATAGGCTGCTTTCCACCAGCCCTGCTATTTCATTTAATCCATTCAGTCCTGAAGGATCAACTTAGGCAATTAGACAAGGGATGTGGGCTCTGAGGGATAATTGGATGGCTTGCATGCAATAAACTTCTTGCACGGTTTCTTCACTTTTTTCTTTTGGTCTCTTTGCTCATCCCTTTGTTTCTCATCATTAATTTTTTTAATCAAGTTTGCAACACCCTTGCAGTTACAGCAAGATAGTAATGTGACCGAGCAGCAAGAACCTGAACACCTACATTGCAGCTCCTGCTGTTTTATGCCTCTTTAAATTGTTCTGTTTTGATATCAAATGGGATGCAGCAGTCAAGGCTTCATTTTTGTATCTGCAGCACTGCTGAAGTTGCAGGGTGGGAATAAATGAGCTCAGATACCTTTGCCTAATCTCAGGTGAATCCTGGAAGAGAGCTCATATGGGGGGTAAAGTATTACAGCAGAATTTAATTGGTTGTATTCTGGTGAATTGTGTGTAAATTATATCATAGCCAAGGATCTCACTGACATATATTAAGGATTGCTGAAATGTAATTATTACCTTTCTTTACCCCCTATAACCATCTTCATCCCACCTTCTTGTCATCTCCAGTCTCAAAGTCTGGGAGCTTTTTTTGTCTTGGGCACACAACATCACCCTCATCTTTAGTCCTCAGCCTGATGCTCCTAACATTAATTTCCTCCTATTTTGACACGTTCCTCTCACATCAACCACTTCCCTCATGCCATCCTTCTTAATATTGTATTTATTTACTGTATAAAATTGCCTTCATCTGCTCACATGAGGTTAAACTTCTCAGTTTCTTTTATTTCCTATATGCTAGCACAATTTGTCAGACTGGATACACAGCGATTTAAAATCACATACAAGTTTCAACATTTCCCTCTAACATTACAATATAATTCTCTTTTATAATAAATGCCAGTGAAATATTAATGATCACTACGCTATCAACCATAAAAACCAATAACAACAAAAAATAAAAATCCAATCTTACACTGCCTAGCTTGAATGCTAGAGACTGTGTACCCAGCTGCTGAATGTGCAGAAGTCCTTTTCAGCTCTTTTCTGTAAGGGATAAAATATTGCAGCCACAGCTACCGAGACTTGGCTCAATCTATAGGATTGACAGTTTTCCTTCTGGATGCCCAATTTAAGCCTCACATGACAAACAGACACAATGTCCAGTAGACCTCCTCTGAAGAGATGTTCAGGTAATACAGACAGGCATAATATGAAATTAGGACAGAGTGTGCAGAACTTTGTGAAATGCTGTAGGTTTCTTACAAATGAAAAATACCCATCGAAAACAAGGTCAAGAGCAGAACAAAACATATTTCTTCTCCTACTAGAGAGATATGTATTCAAGAGATAGCTACCTTCAGATGAAAGTATGGAGGATTCTAAGATGGGATAAATACCTGACTGAGAGAGAAATGGAAAACCACTTTTCAGAGTTCTTGAATGACTTGAGGCAGCTCTGCTCTCAGTATTGTCTCAGTGAAGAGCAGGTTTGAGTAGCTCAGGCAGAATGATGAAGAATGTGACTGTTGAGTTGCTTGAAATGGCATTCCTGTGCTCTACACACAGAATATAAATTGACTGAAGATGGAGTAATGAAATAAGAGGATTAAATACAAAAAATATGATTAAACTAAGCTCACAAAAGGAGTGATGTTGCATTTGTCTCAAACAAAGAAGGAAAGGAAGATATTAATGCTTTGTGTCTTTTCTGGTGAGATGTGATGATAGCTGAGCTTGTCTTGTCTTTGCAGTAGTCTAAAGACCACAACAGTTCTCAGCAGCAGTTAATTTGCCCTGTTTTGTGACTGAGGAACACACATCAAAATAATTTTTTCCTCCTTACTTAGCCCTCTTACTTAGGACCTCAGATAGGTACGGTGAATCTCAGACAGTTTATGTCTTCCTGTTGTTGTACATTCAAGAGAACATAAAGGCAATAAAAACAAAAAGTTTAGATTAAATACCAGGAAATTGTCTTCTCAAACAACAGGTATAAGAGAAAGAGCCCACATAATGCTGTTGAACACACCCCATTTCAATGTGCACTATGCAAGGGATTAGAATACACCACAGTAAGAACCAATTTCGTGTACAGAGGGAATCAGACCAAGTGACTTAAAAGGTCTTCTCTGTAACTCTGTGAACATGGCTCCTGGAAGAATATCAACAGGCACTTCTCACAAGCATACAGGTGTCAACCTTGGTGCCCTGGCCATGTTCCAGCCCAGATAATTACCTTTTATACTTAAATTCTCCTTCCATGCTGTCCTGGCTTGTCTCCACTCTCTGGCCCTGATTTATGTGCAATTAAAGAGCAGCAGTGTGTCACTGCACAGGTGTCAGTGCAGGGAGTGGTGAGGGGATCAGCTGAGGGGTGAAGTGGTATTTTTATTAACTACAAGTCCCACTAAAGGTTATGAAGTTCTTCACAATCCTTGCAAATATACTATCTAGATGAAAGATAACCCTGCACAGATCATCTTATTCCTCATTTGTGCTTACAAGGAGGGCAGTTGATTTTTCTATTTTTTTTTTTTCCCTGCAGGTGAGAGGATAGCTGGCTCCCCTTTGTCCCAGCAAGCTCAGCAGGTAGCTTCCTCTACCTGATCCCCATCCTGCAGCGCTCCTGATCTCCACAGGAGAGTTGCTTCATTTCCCCCTCCTTCCTCTGGTGTGACCCTTCAGCTCCACAGGAGATCCCCTGTCTCCTGAGCCTCCATTCCTGCAATGCACTCACCATCTGCAAATTCTAGCTCAGAATGAACATAGCAATCAGGACTTTGAGAAATGCTCGGAAGCCTTTGTTTCACAATTCATTGCCAACACAGTATCACTTCTCTGGGAGTTACGATCTCTTTTTGTCCAGGAAATAGTGCAGATGAGCTGCAGAACCTCAGCGTTGAAAGAGAGACACAGAAAACCCTTTAGCAGAAGAAAGGCTGTCAGAGTCACACGTCCCACACAGCAGCAATCCTGCCCTAGCAGCAACAGCAACACAATTCCCCACCAGAATGAGACTGACTGAAAAGCAAGAACTAAGTATTTATAGGGAGCAATCCAACAACGCACACAGCTCTGAGTAATTTTTAAGGGTACTTTAAGATGCATCATTTTGGGTGGAACTGAATGTTGTAAGCACAATACAAAACCTGTGAATTAGAGGAGAAAAGGCAGCTTCCTATGCAGCTTCCTTTATTTAAAGAAGAATCAAGATTTATACTTTTTTCTCAGACTTATTATTCAAGTTTTGAGAGTGCAGTAGAGAAAGAGACAATATATGTTTTCAAAATAATTTGGGAGAAACAAACCATGTACTTAAGTGTATTCTGAAATATGAAAATACAATAGGTGAAAAAGCCAATGTTGGCAATCATTCAAGGAAAAGTTCAATGATAACAATTCTTTGTAAGGTAATCCTTATTGTTTTAAAATGTCTTTTGAAGCCTGAAAAATTTGAATCCCGTGTTTCATATTCCAAATATTACATGAAGTGATTCACTAATTTTCGTTGGGTACTTTTGTTTATTTTTTACATACATACCAGACTCCTCTCTGAGTTGCACAGCATTAGAATGAGAGAAAATGGACACAAATAGGAGCACAGGAAATTCTGATATAAAAAGCTTTTTCTTTTTGCCATTGTTTTTCCAGCTAGCACGAAGCTGGTCAAATACTGGAACAGGCACCCAGGGAGCTGAATGAAATCTCCATTTTCAGAGATTTTCAGGACACAACTGCAGCCCTGAGCAACATGACCTGACCAAACCCATTCTGAGTAGGGGGCTGGACTAAATGACTTCTGGAGGTCACTTCCTCTGGAGCAGAGCAATTTTTAGAGATTTTCTAAATACAAAAACATACAGACAGACATAAACACAAATAAAAATTCTGTCACAGCTAAACACATTCTTGTATCTGACTTTCATTCTGCACATGGGCATGTGCTCTAGTGAATGTGAACACACACATATCACAGAATCACAGAATGAACTGGGTTGGAAAAGACCTTTAAGACCATCTAGTCCAATCTATGACATGCTACATAAAAGATGGAGGCATCTGAGCCATGAGAAGGAATAATAAAAAAACAGAAATGTGAGCTCCAATAAAGTAGGATTATTCCTGACACTGAATGGTATGTTGGTTTTACCTATTTTCCTGCTAAATTCTGACATCTTGAGCTGCAGCACTTTTAACTACATCAGAACAGTGCAACTAATGAAAGCTAATGAAATTCAGTCTGCATGAACTGTTCAGTGTGGCTTCACAAGACAAACAACTTAGCTCTGACCATCTAAGCAAGACAGAGAGGACATTTCTGAAATTCTAATTAGACTGAATTGAGGAAAATGGCTGCACAGAAGAAAAGAAAAAGATGGCCCTGCTCTAACTCACTGTGCCTTCACAGAACGGACACCAGTGCACCCACCCAGTATGACACATGTTTCACAAGTGAGAGATGAGCAAAGGAAAATGAAGATTGTGACAGTTTTCCAACCACTCACAGAAAAGGATGAGGGTACAGCCCACGGCACTTGGGCTGCTCCAATCCACCATGCTGAGTAACCAAGCACTTGTTGTTTTAACAAGGTACCCAAATGGAAAGTTTTCTGGATACTGCTCTACAGGGAAATCTTCCAAGAAGAAACAGGTTATGAAGCTCAACTTAAAATAGTAACAGAAATGCATTTGGGGACTAGAAATTACCAGAGTATGATAATGTAGACAAAACTTAGATGAACAGCCCTACTAAAGTGAAAGGAGCAATTTCGTTTAATTGTACATCCTTTCACAAAATGCCTTTGCATAAATTCCCATAATTGCTCTTCTCCATGATCCCCCAAAGAGTTAGACAAAAAAACACTACTTACAGGACTGTTTTAATACCAGGTTAGCTCTAGATGAACTATAAAGGCCTAATCTAGTAACTGCACAATCTTAATAACTCTACCAACTCTTTTAATTTCCCTCTATCATGTCTCTAATATTTTTGCCTCACTTGCCATGCATAAAAACGTGCATGTCCTGTCCTCCATTTTAAATGTCTGTTTGAGAACGTATGCTTTATCAGATACAGATATTGAAAAAAACATTAATAAAAGCAAATGCATGGAAAACTGTTTTCACAGAAAAGAAGCCTCTGTCTTAAGTACAGTTTTAACAAAAGTTGGATCAATTAGCAATCTGTGAATGTTAGAAACATCTTAACAATGTCTCAAAGATGAAAGAGCATATCACAGAAGGAGGAAAGGGGAAAAAAATTAAATTATGTCTGCAGTCATAATGAATCAAAGCCCAGAAGGTGGTCTCCGAATCAGCAGGTTTTGATGAAATATTAAGAAAAATTATTATTGATGAAAAATGAATAAGCTCTTTTTGATTTTAGCAACCTTTAAATCACACTTTGCTAATTAAAATAGCTTCAGCACAACCCTCCACTCCTTGATGGGCATTTAGCAATCCTAAAAACAAGTGGGTTAATTTGACATTTTAGCCGATATGCTAGAGTTTATCTTAAGCTGGCAGACACAGCACAGTTTAGGATGATGTACAAAACAACACACAGCAAAACCTTCTTTTTCTCCTTCTTTCTTTTTCTCTTTTTTTTCCCCACACTGTATCTACTAACACAATTACAAAGTAACAACAGGCAACTTCAGCTTGTTTTCTCTGCAGCACATGATGCCCAGTAACATATACTACAACTATTAATGAGCCATGAACTATGTCTTGGGAAATAAAGACCGATGCTAATATTTTCTGTCTTCTTTGTTTGCCAGGTCAGAGCTCTTTCCATCCCAAAGATGAGTGGAAATAAAAAGTCTGAAGGACATTAGTTCTCACATCCTTGAAGTCTAATTCTAATTGCTTTTTTAAAATGTTGGTAGTAGAAATTATGTGTTCTCTTTTCATCACAGTTTGTACTGTGCCTCCTTTTAAAGGGAAACCTAGGAATGAGGGAAGGCTGTAATCAACAATGAATTGTTGCACACAGAAGACATTTCATTACAGAAAGCAATGCAACTCAGGCATGCCATGCATTATTGTTACAAAACTATACACACAAACTAAAATGAAGCAAAATCTGCTCCTCCGTTTTTTTTCATAAATTAAGACTTATATGTTATATCACTGTCTAAACTCCAGGTAGATGAAATTACCTATCCATTACAAATATGTCATCTATTTACCATAATAACATTTGATATATCCATCATGTAAGAAAGACTGCTATGAACACATCAAATTGAAAAGCTATTTAAATGCCACTAGTATTTTAAAGAATGAAAAAAATTTCATGGCAAGTAAGTAAGTCTGATTTTAGAAATAAGTCTGATGTTTTTCAGAAATACCTAATCATATAAAATAGGTCATGCAAGAAACCTTTCAATGTTTCACATCACAGTCCTTGAGCCTAAAGGAACAAGATTTCAAACACCTTATAAACCAATTCTTTAACAGTATATCATGAAGCACAAGGCTGTGGGAATACACCCTGTTTTCTGAGTGATGAGTGGAAAAGCACTGTTTTTCAGCTTTTCAACCAAGAACAAACTGAAATGAGATCTTTCAGCAATTTCTCAGTTTCCAGGGCTGCCAGTGTGGTATGTTTCATACGCATTCATTCAATGAGTTTACAATATGTTAAAAGGAATTAACCACTTCCCCCCTGCAACCTATATGAAGTGATGCTGTTTTCTTTCCTGAAGTTTACTGCAGAGGATTCCTCCCCACAATTAGACTCCACCACTTCCGCCAGTGACAAAATGCTTGGACCATAAGCAGGATGATTTGTAAGTCACATAAACAAACAAGACTGGCCATATGGATTAACAGTGTAGTTAAATATAGTTTGTCTCATCTGTGAAGGAGATATCATTCATAAAAATAGAAAAGAAGGAAAAACCCTTCAAACCCTCCAACATCAGAAGAACATTTTACTGTTCATCCATTAAACTGCATTAAAGATCTAACTTCAAATTGCATATTTAATTTTAGGGAGTAAAAAGCCAAGATTTGGTGAAAACACAACACTTTCTCCAAGCTCTTCCTGAGCACCCCTCTCCCATACCCAGACAAACCCAAAATGAAAAACCCCAACTCTTCAAATGCTTGGAAAGGAGGAGCCTGAATCCTTCACCAAAGAGGAACAGATGGGTTAACTGGAGGGATAAAAAAAAAACTGGAGGGATAAAAAAGACAAAAAAATCATAAATTTGTATTCTATTTAGAAAGGGCCATATTCAGCAGCAACAACAAATTAAACTGATTAAATTATGGCATTCAAGTGAGGCACAACAGCAGTTAGCAATCCAAATTTTGGTTAGTAGGACTTGCAAAGAACAGATTTTAGCAGTTTACAAAGGTAACATCAAAGCACTTGATTTAATGAATGGGAAAGCCTTTGCTTTTTCAGCTTTGTGTACTCAAATATTCCCCATAATTTTCTCAGGATGAAGAACTTCACTTGCATTGATGGCATTAGTAGGAAAAAAAGATGTGCACATTACAGACACAGCTGGCTTTTTGGACTGCAATCTCAAGCCATACAATAGCCATTTGATGTCTTAGACAATGTCTCTTCTAGTTTTTGCATAATGCTTTGTTTCATACTAGGATATATAATTATAGTTTTCTTTTTTCTTTTTTTTTAATTAAAAATAATTTCTAAAAAAAGTAAAGGTTTTTCTCTTTTTCAATTAAACAAAACACTCAACTGATCTGTGTCTGTGTGCAAATTGCACTAACATACCAAGAAAAAATACTACGCATAACTCAGTTAGAATGTATATAAAATACTAATATATTGTATTGAAGTGACAGGTTTTGACTCCACTTTTATAAATGGTCTCTCATCTGCACTTAAAGGAATCGAAAATCACCCAGCTATGCAGATGCTCCCAATTTCCAGCACAGGGAGCCCATCTGCAGTGCCCCAGCACAGGGGCACTAAGGGCACGTTTGGGTGGGCCCCTCTCCACCTCCTGGTCTCGTAACCCAGAGCGGGAAGTTCACCTCTCTTATCTCTCTGTGCATTCTCCCACTGCAACCATTTGTAGAGGTACTAAGTCCAGCTGCTTTTGTGAAAACAAACAAACAGCTGTGACACTCCAGACTGCACGGCTCGCCGGCCGGAGGAGAGGGGAAGACAAACCACCGGGGTTTCAGGGAGGCTGTGGCTGTGGTAAATGGAGAAAGACGTGGTTCTCACAACAGTATCAGTGCTTGGTATCTATTCAGAGAGAGACCAGGACTTTCGAGTAATTAAAATGGGAGACCTGAATAGAGTTCACTGTAAGTCTGCCATTTATTCCACCAAAGTGGTAACCCAAACAGGGGAGTGCAATCGCATACTTTCACAATAGGGAGCCTACATAAATCCTCATGAATTTATATTAAAACTTGTCTTATATTCTATCAAGATGGAAGAACAAAAGAAAACAACCAACCTAAGATAATAAAATGCCAATGCTAATAGTGTCTATTGGGTTCTAAATACACGGGTCTATGAGAGTCCAAGCTAATTTTTAGGCAGTCCTGGGGGCAAGGATTACTGGCTTATAGGATGAAGGGTAGAGAAACAAAAAAACCCAATGTGTTCGCGCTAAAGTGAACTTAAACCCCATGAAGAGTCTCACAGAGGCTCTAACTAATCCTTCTCTGGGTTATAACAGACAGAGGAGGAAAAATACCACAATGACTTCCAAGTATTATTTTCAGTTTTACACATCAGAGAACTGCAAATAGTTCATTAACCCACTCCTCTCCAGGCAGGTTGCTTTGGAGAGTCTGATTATTCCATAATGGCATATGTGCCATTTCCTAGGCCAGGAAAGTCAAGTCAGATCCTCACAGGAATGAACCTTCTTAATGCCATAAAAGAGCGACACTGACTGGAAGGTAAGGATTTAAAACCTGTAACTATTAATTTCTGTAACATTACAGATTTTTTTAGGGAGTTTGGAAAACAAGAAGGTCCCTGCTCTGAAATGCCTGCAACCTGACTGAGTATTCACAACGTATTTACCTGCATCAGTGGTACCTTCCCCTGCAGCACCGTATCTGCAGGGCTCTGATGGCAAAGGGTGATAAACAGGGAAGAACAAGGGATCCAGGAGATAGGAAAACACTTCCAGATCAGCAAAGAGAAGTAAACAGAGGTAGGAGGGAAGAGCTTACTCATAATCTTATTCAATATAGGTTGTTAGCCTTCTGCACAGCTCTGCAAGTTTTAAATGTCACTGGATAGATGGTTTGCAGTGCCGTGGCCTTTCCCTTCATGAAAGTGCTCTTCAAGTCAACTTCCAGAACCATCAAAAAATCTCTTCATCTAAGAAACATCCTAACATTTACAGGATGCATCACCCTGAGTAACTATATCTCTAATACTAACTCCTATCTCAGCTATGGATGGGCCTGGCAGTAAGCTCAGATTCCTACGCATAAATGATCCCACAGACTTAAGAACACTCCTGTGACTGACACTACTAATAAAGAAGTTTAATATAGCTGCACAAAAGCCTGCTTTTTTAACAAATATTTATCCAAGCACAGCAATATAGTATTTCATAGCTTTCACAACCCATTCTGCTATTGCTAAGAGTTATTTTATACACACTAGAAAGACAGGGTCTGCTTATTTCACTTTTTACATATTCTTTTATTATATTAGAGTGTTTCTATGCAGTTTCCAGGTTTCATTACTCTCATGCCAATTTAAGCACAAAGATATTACTGAGAAAATCAAAGTTAACAGCTTAATAAAATGTTCTTCCTTTCTTTTTGGAAAATCAGCTAGCAAAGTATGTGACCCGACCTGAAAAACAGCATCTTGCCCCTTTGCAGATGACAGTTAAAGGAAGTGGGGTTATTTTCAGTTCCCAGATATTCCTTTGACATAACTTGATTCCACTTCTGATAGAAAATAAACCAGTTCATAAAGGTCTCCCTTCTAAAATGAAGACTTTTCCTTTTAATGGCAAAATGCATGCAAAAAGCATATGATTATGGTATTTATGTTTCCATTAAAATGTCCTCAGCAAGCTGGAGGAGTCTAACCTACTATTTTCAAGCTATTTAGATTTACAGCAGCACAGTGCCTATTTTATTTCAATTTTATTTCAATTTTATTTCAGGACAATGCACTCTTGGTGGGAAATGATTACAGAGTGACAGCCATTAGGAGTTGTCTTTCTACATCCAGCTATGGATGTCAGGTGATCTCCATAAAGCCCCACTGTATGGCATCACTGTCATCTACATGAAAAACAGTATTGATCAGTCGTGCAGCTTCTCTTCTCTGTGATGCAAAACATACTAGAGACATTTTTCAGCTCAGCTGAAAGCCTTATTCTCAGGAACTATGTGCTTGAGACACCTCTTTCCTGAACGGTAAAATAAACACAGATTATACATTTCACCTCTACCTCACTCCATTAATGCCCAACACAGAAGTGAAAAGCTTCAAGCAGTCTGTCTCTGCTGTCGGTGCATTGGATGGAGCTGATGTCACAAGGGCAGCTCATGTATAGGAGCTATGCTGACCATCAATCTCTTCCAACATACGTTTGTTTATTTATTTATTGCTAGAGCTTCGTTTCTTCTGAGCAATAAACTCCTCTGTTAAGAAAGACAATCTGCTTTGATTCTCTAGGGTAAAGAACAGATAACAACTTTTTAGTGCTACACCTTTAACTGATAAGATCACTGAAAAACCAAACCAACCAACAAAGCAACACTTTCCTCTCTAAACCCCACTGATATCCATTAATGACTGAACTCTGATGCAATACACATCTGCATTAAAGTAATTCTAAACCAGTTTCAAGTCCTGTAATGATATATTTGAGTAACATTTACTATTTACAGGCTGGGTTTTTTTAATAGCTATTGTTGGTAAAATTTGATAAAGCATTGTCACTTACACACATCTAGCTGTGCATGTCTCCAATGAGTGAGTTAACATCTTTTTCTCCTTTGCTGTGTTTTGACATTATACAATCTACTTTCTATTTAGAGAAATGGACAGACAAAGTTTAAGGAATAACCATGTTCTTCTTACCATTTTGTACTATCTGTCTACACTGATGAGCAGTTTACATTCTTGTCCTCCACTTAGCTATTTACTCTTTGCCATGATACAGTTAAACTTACAACAGTTGGTGGCATGTGTTGATGAAAGTAATAGCGAAGTTGAGGGAATATTAAAGAAAAACAAACCCTGACAAGGCCTCACACACAGGCACAGTAATTCTCTTGCAAGTTACAGAAAAATTTGTCATAAGTGTTCAGCATTGGTATGCAAACTATTATAGGACATTTTGTTATAGGCTCCTTTGTAACAGACTTTTAAATAACCTTTTGGACATACTTAAATGTCAAATTTTGTTTGGCACTAAGCACCAAACTTTAATAGAAATAACATTTCCCATATAAACAATGCTGCTTTTAATATGAACGTGCTAAAGATTTGAGACAGCCTGGCCATTACCAGCTCCTGGCAGTTCAGCACAAGGGTAACACACTGTGAGTGATTTCCCTTCCCATCCACAAAGGCTGGAAGCAACTGTTCCTATTTGGGTAACCTCTGAAACATCCAGAGGAAAGGAAAGGATGGGAGGGCAAAGGAGTAAAACACATTGAAAATAACACCCCCCACAGGTGAACACTCATGTAAACAATATTTTAAGGATGCAGAACTGCAACCAAGTATTTCTCATCAAATTTCTTGTAGCATTATCAGGATAAATCAGACTGCAGAGAAGAGAGCTCCATTGAGAAGAGCCTTGAGCAGAGGCTCTTGGATGCTTGGTGTTAAAAGGGGCATCATAGGAGATGCCAAGTGAAAGAGGAAGATCTCACTGCTGGAAAGGGATAGCAAGAGACAAGTTGCAATGCACATGGGGTCAGGAGCCAGGTATCCTACAGACAAGGAGACAAAACAGTTAACAAGCACCTCAGGTCCACATGGTAACAACTGATTCTTAGAACAATGCTCAGATGATGCTTTCTTAGTATATCTAAGACAAAGCCAGCAAAAGATAGAGTAGCTTTTCGGAAGGTACCTCAGACACAATCCAGGCTCTCCTCCTGAACATCACAAAGGTCAAGCTCCCAGATATCCTTTACACACCTCAAGGACAACTGAAAGCTGCTCCCTCACAGCTGTTACACCTCCTCCATGCCCAACCACATGATCTTTAAGGTCCCTTCCAATCCAAACTATTTATTATATGATTCTATGACACTCTCTCAGCACTTCTTACTGCCTGCAGTACAGACCCAGCTTCTGGGAGAGGTAACTTTGAGCCTGAGATTGTGCACATCACTGCAACATTCCCCAGAAGGTCTCCTGGAACCAGGTGGCATTCACCATCTCCACAGCTTGGTTGTTAATAAAGGTGTGAGGAGAGAGAGGAAAGAAAACCCCAGACTACAGGCCTTCATGCCTCAGACCCCTGAACAGGTATTTCAGAGTACATTTATAGCAAATAATAATATTTTTACATCTGAATTAAATATTCCTTTCTGGATGTTTCTTGTCAAATGTGTCCCCCTTTACCCCAGGACTAGGAGTGGTTTGTCATGCCCCATTTCTAGTACCCTACTTGGGTTTCATCCCTCTGCTCAGGCCCGTTGCGTGTGCTGGCTCTTTCCTTTTGTCACAGCATGATCCAGCTGTGAGCGACAGGACCCTCCATGCTCCAGGAGCAGCCTGAATGAACAAAACTACTGCACTGCTCTTCAGTCCTACCCACCTGATTAACATCAGATTCCCCCGGTACTCCGTTATCTCCACTTTACTCACTCTCTCCTGGCTCTTTTATCAGCCACCACACAGAGTTAGCTGGGTCACGCAGGTCTCCTATTTTGCTGTGCCAGGTTTGTATCAAAGAACTTTTTTTTTTGTTGATGTGACATTGATGCCATTCAACTCCAGCATGAAACACTGCCTTTGGTCTAACAAAAACAGCCATGAGAGTCACCACGTGGCAGACATATCCAACCAAGCTATCTCGATTTCCAAAGGCACAAAAGTGCTGAAATGTCAGGCACCTGGGTATGCCAGTACCAGCCAATATAAGGGTAAGGAATATCAAATTTCAAGGACACAGATGAAGCTGTCATCTTTTAACACTGTTTTGCTTCCTTCACTGAAATAATGTACATACATCCACAATATACAAATGCCTTTCATTAACTATTAACCTTTTACGCAGTGCAAGAGAACAGTGCAATTGAGAAAATAAAAAGGCAGCTGTGCTACTGATTTTTTAGCAAAAACGTATGCATTCCACAATGCATCTGAGATTTTCTTATTTGTCATATTACAGGATGTATTTTTATCAAATTATGTAAAGAAACTTTGCAGAATAAATCTAGTGGAGGGTTAAATACAATACTCTCAGTCCTCAAAGAGTTTTAGACATTTAGCTGAAATAGAAATTACTAGAACAGAATGTGCAAGGTGAATGCCACTGCTCATGTAGAAGCTACACAGATCTCAAACACTGCAGGTAAAGACACTGCTTTGCTGATTTAACTGAAAGTCCAGTATTTTTCTGCTGGAAAGAATAAGGTAGAAAACAAAATGAATGGCTTTACTGTGAACTAAATAAATAACTTCCAAATGAGTGAATAATACATCTTGCACTAGGATTTTAGTGTTAGTTTTTGTAATGCTGAGAAAATGCAGAACTACAAGTTCATAATAGCAAGCCAAGAAAACAGATGTATTTTCATTGTTAAAGCACAAAAAACCCCGTGAATTTTGCCCTTAATTATTTTTACTCTATGTTAATTTACATGCCTGTTTTAGCTTCAGGTTTTCAAATGAACTAAGAACTCCATCAACAGAAACCGGAATTTTGCCCAGTTTCAGCACAAAAACAAACAAGAGACAGTTCAGGTAATGTACCTGCAGGAAGAGTACAATCATAAGCTACAACCCGAGAAGTAACTCATGAGTGAAGCTTGGAATTTGCTCACTTGGTCTATATCCAATCATAATTTGAGCTAAAATTATGAGTATAATTTGAGCTGAAAAGATCAACCCGTTAGACTGAAGTTCAGGACTACAGTAGGACTATAATCCATGTAAGTTTTAACGCATTTTTGCCGTAACAACATTAACCTTTTAGAGATTTTGTAATGGCTGTAAATAGATTGGAAATGTTGTATTCCACAAGCATATCTGCTACAGGTTTGATAAATAAACCTGATTACGTTAAAAATTTGAATTTAATTCCAATGATAACCAACAGTGATTCCAAAATTCCAAACCATCCGAAGAAAGAGAAGAAATGTAGTTGCCCTGCAGAAAACAACTTTCCCATCCCATTCTGTAACAGGTTGATTTGAGCGAGTTCAATACTGTTCTACATAAAGCCTTTAAAAAGCCATTAATAAAAATGCAGCTCTGCCTTTCCAATTGATCCACAACCACGTCCCACGATAAAATCGGCACGAAGGCAGATTTTGAGAGGGTGTATTGATTGATGTGCGGTGCCTACCTGTCTACAGGTGAGGACTTGGAACTCCGCGGTTTCTTCACTTGGGCGTACAAGGCTTCCACCGTCTGTCCTTCCCTGGGGCTCTGGGGTCGGGCGCTCAGCGCCATCGTGCCGCTGTTGGGGCAGTCGTAGGCAGCGATCCCGGCGTACATCGGATCCGCCTCGCAGCCAAACGCCCGCGTCAGATCCTGGATCTCCGCGTAGTCACGTTCCCGAGCTTGCCGCTCTCGAAATTCTCGAGTTTTCGCTTGGATTCTGGAAAATTAAAAGAAGGCTGAAACCGATGGGTGTCCCCCCTGAGGCGTTTGAAAGCAGCAGTTAGCAGACACTTTAGGTAGCCTATCTCAATGGAAACCAGTGAAGGTTTCCAGTTTCAGTTTGCCATGAGGTCTCAGGTTTTCCTTGGACATTGAAGCCTACATTGAAACAATGCTGCAATCAACACTGGTCTTTCAGGAGTACACCTGATTATCCACTGTCTTTTGTTTCATTGTTAGCTAAATAATGACTGGCCATAGCTGCTGGTAAACAGGGTTAATCTATTGCTTCATGCATCTTAGGGTGCCTGTGCTATTATCTGACCTGTCTGAGAATGGCCTGACACCATTCATTTCGTATTGTACTCCATCAAAACTTACCAGATTTAATGGTTCTAATGTATGTATTTAGAGAGGAATTTTAATGTACTTTCTTAGCGTAATAAGAAAAATCATACTTTTTTCAGAATTTAAAAGCTGTATAGGGATAGGATACATGTATATATTTATGTTTGCATGCATGTAGTAAACAGCAGAAGCAGATTCTTGTAAAATTCCTTTGAAATGTGCATGCTTTTTAAAGAATATAAACAAACTGAATCTGGCATCTCTCAAAAGCAGGCTGCATCTTCCCAGAAAGTAAAAACATGTGCCTTGTGTTAAAGTTACAAATGAAAGGTGATGCTGGACAGGGTTTATATCTATGTGCACTAATTTAGCTGTATGATAAAAAGTGACAGATAGAAACAGATGACATTTAGGAATCTGACAAGCACGAATTGAGCACAGGTCATCTTTTGAAAAGCACATAAAGCTATTACAAAAATTTGATCTGGGCTTCAAAGTTTCCTTGGTATTTTATAAAATTTGATGTATTGCACACACATATGCACAGCCAACTGACCACACCCCCCCCTTTACACTGTCTCCCCAGACCAATTTAATGCTCTGTCATCATCACAAAATGAAGCACTCAGCTGTCTCCTCCCTTCCATTAGTAAAATGTGCCCCTTTCTCATCTAATACAGCCATGGCTACAGTGTGACAGCATCCATCCATGAGACAACAGCTCTGTGAATGTCTGCTGTGTGCCATTTCCAAAGACACCTTGCTCACCAGCTTTTAACAAGAGCAGCCTATTGAAAGCCTCTGTCTCTTTTGAATGCAAGCCTCCACTCTTCTGAAAACAGAAAAGCCTTAAAGTTAGGTAACTTTGACATTCTTGGAAATTTTAAAATGGCCTGTTGAAGATTAGTTTTGCAAAAACAAAAGGGGATGCACAAAGGGTGGGATTCAGACTGCAGATAAAGACATGAGTTCTTAGTACCAGCAGCAGGTGAGCTCAGAGCAGCCAGGTGTGCAGGCTCCCCTTACGGTGGCCAGGAGCTGTCGGCAGCAGACTCCAGAGTTAGGAACCAGTCCAAGGGCCAGAGAATGAAAGGAGCCACTCTAGAGACACTTCTGAGGCTGCTGCTTAGGTCTTCCTTGGGAGCTCGGATACCCAGCCTTGATTCAGCTGCTCAAACAGAAGCAGCTCTGGCCATCATGCCCAGGTAATCCTGAAGGACTTGCAGCTGCTCCACAAGGTCTCCCACGGGTCAGCTGGAGCCTCAGAGACTGCGATAACCCAAATGACAGATGTCATCTGTGTTCAAGCACGAGAATCCAGCCCCGAGCTGGTGTGTGAGTATCATAAACGTGTCTTCCTCAAACTGAGTCCCAAGCACATTGTTCCTTTACACTAACAAAGATCACCATAAAATACAAGGGAATACAAGGATGGCATGGATACACAGACATGTTTTCCCCCACAAATCCTGAAAGTATTGACCACGGATAGTGATTTGGGATACAACTGATTCCCAAATGCTGAATTACATTCAACAGCCAGAGCCATCTACATTGACAGTTCCCTGATTCATTTACGTGCCCCAAGTTATGTTCAGTCACAGTGAAAATAAAAAAACCAAAATTTAAAAGTTCAATTTCAATTAACATACCTTTCAAATTTTGCAAATGCAAAATTATTTTCTTTACTGGTTGCTTTTTATTTTAATAGGGAAAAATGAAGTGAAAACTGTAACATTAGTCAGCTGAGAGACTATTCCTCTACAATTTTAGCAACATCAGACTGGAATTTTTTTTGTTTAATTTACAGCAGAGAGGGATTAAAGTTTAAATCCAAAACTCATTTCAAACTTAAAAAGGGTTTCTGCAGGCCTATTTTAAAATAAAAAAATATATTTTACATTCTTCTATACCCCAAAGCTGTAATTTAGAAGTGTTACAGCTGTAGTCAGTTGGAAGGTATCTATGTAGGAGGAAAAACAGGTCTGAAAATCACCTGTGCATGTTGATTCCTCTCACTGTAATTTAACTCCCAATCTGTAATCCTGTATTAACTACCTTGTAAAGAAATGGATTTATCTACTGATATTTGTCCTCTGAATGGAAGAAGCAAAGGAAATCAGAAATTTCCTAGACATTTCCTTTAAATGGACAATTTATCATCACATACTGGAACACTGTCTGACACCAATTTGAAAGAAAACAATTCATGTATTTTAGATAATCAAAATTTCAGTGCATGAAATCAGACAGTATAACAATAACGTGGCATAGAGTAATTCAATCAGATGAAAACATTGTTACCTGAAGTGCTTATAAAACAGAATTACCTGGTGGTTACTGGTGATTTCTGCCTTTGTTACACAAACTGCTATTGGAGAGGATGGTGAACTTATGTAACTTTTGACCAAGAAGATCACATCACTCCCCACAGGAGCAGACATGAGTGTTCCCTGATTCATGTGAACCACCTTTTCTCATGCATCTGCTTACAGGCTCTTTAATAGTTTGGATGCTGAGCCATTTGCAGCCAGAGCATTCAGGTTTTCCCATGCATAGCTCCATGAGGGACACTTATTCCCATTCAAGTGGGAAAGAACTTATTGTTGAAGTGTTATGCAAGTAATAATGTTCACAACCACCAGGAAAACTTCTAGAATATTTTCTACAATTGCTAATACAATGTATTAATACACATACATAATATTAAAAACCAGAGTCTAAACACATTCCTAATCTTCTGGTTAATTATAAACAAAGTACCCAGCAACCATTTGCAATAACATTTAATACAGGATAACACTAAAATTAAAGGTATAAGATGTCCAACTATACTGAAACCCAAAATGTTCAGATTTTTTCCTCCTAATTTTTTTTTGTGCTTTACATTTCAGTCAGTGTGAAAATGCTACCATTTTCACATGATGAAAGTATAGGTATTTTGATTGCTTAACATATTTTTGCGTATTATTTAAAATATGTTTGGCTTTGACTTTTCAAGGACATACCACATTTGAACATTATGTCTCTCAACTTGAAGGAACCAAACAACTAGCGAAAAATATGTAGGCATATTCTTGAAAAGAATAAGAGCTCTCAGCTGAATTCTGCACCATCCCTTTTGAATTATAATAGCTTTTAACTCTGAATATATTTTTATATAAGGAACTGAATGTGATGCTATATTTTATGCTGGCCCCTCTGTGTGCTCGTGTGTGTACATTCATGATACGCCCTAAATCATTTGTTAGCACAAACCATATCAAGTATTCACACGGGAAATGCCAGTGCAGACTTTTGTGGGGAAGATTAAAATGGTTATGTAAACACACTGTGCAGCACAGATGAGAACCCAGAACGTGCTCTGTACTTCAGCCCTAATCAGCAACACCCCCACTATTGAAATCCAGTATCTGCAGAAGTGTTTGACCACAGTGCCTTGGGCTTATAATGTGGATAAGTGTATTAAGCTGTCTTCACTGAATTGTATTCCTTCATGACACGGCACAATAAAAATACATATGTCTGAGATTTCAGATAGCTAATTTTGAGGATTTATGGCCTTCCTAAGGATTTTGTGGGGTTTGATAATCATAATAATAATAATAATGCTTAAATTCACATAACTCTTTTCATCATCAAAGAATTTTTACAAAAACTGCTGATCAATTTTTCAGTGTTTAAATGAAACTGAACTTTTTAAAAATACAAAAGCTATCCCAAGAAGTTTCTAAACCCTTCCTGCTGATGTGTTAGTACTGAAAATGTCAACAACACACTGTCATGCTTTTGAGACTCAAATTATAACGTTCAGTAAAGTATAAACTATCCTCATGCATTTGTGTGCCATTCAATTCAAAAGCTAATGATAACTGCTTCAAATGACAATATTGTTAGCTGCAGAACTTCCTATAATTGTTAGAAGAGCTTTTCAGTGCAAGCTAATCCAGTAATGATAGACATACCCATTGTAGAGCAATTCCTATGCACATGAAATGGTGGTCACAAAAGGAAGGCAAAAGCCTAAGTGCAGCTGTCCCCAGCAAACAGCAGCTACCTTGTTCCCTTCTTCAAAACTGTGAGAGATATTCAGCTTTCAGAGGGTGGCAACTCCCATTTTAGACACCTAAATTTAGGTGTCAAGGTATGTTTTGAACTCCCAGGAGAGCTGGTCAAGATTCAGCCACATCAGGCAGCTGCTGCATGGTCCAGCACACAGTTCACTCGAGCATCTGTAACGTGGCCATTTTAAGGTGAAGTCAAATGCTTCTCCAGGCTCTACAGACTGTGTTGGGTAGCCCTTCCTTGACCACAAAGGGCATTTAGCCATGTAGCTCATATGTGGGTACTAAATAATCATGTCAATTTAAGATTCAATTCCACCCTGAGCTAAATGTTTACAGCAGTTCTCTAAACTAAACTTTAACTATTTTCAGCAACAGAAAAGTCAGATGTGTGGAGCTGGCTGAGCTGTTGGTAAAAGTGAATAAGCAAAGCTGTCAAAAGAAATCAACCCTAATTTCATCTAAAGTTAGGAGTAAACTATAAATATATCTCAAATCCCTTGGGACCTTCTGTCTCTTTTGTTTGGATTTTTTCATATTGGTGATTTAGGTCCTCGCAAAAAAATCACTACTTATCTTAATTGATAAACACAGCATGGGAAGGATATTCATGGCTAGTACATTACACTTGCCATTGCAATGGCAGCAATGTCCTCCCCTAAGAGCAGAAACAGAGTTGGCCGCTGTTTCTGGTGTGCAATTGCTTGGTCAATTCAATTAATCCTCCTGCTGCTGCCAGGATTCAGCTATTGCCCAAGTGATAATCCACGCCCTCGTCTTTTCCACCGAGGCTCGCTCATTTACAAAATCAGTATTGAACGCTTGCAGTTCCACATATGTGAGATGGCTGACAATGTTTATTAAGGATAGAAACAGCATTGTGTAAGGACAGAAGCTAAATGACAAGCCATTCACGGCTGCCAGTTCTCAGTTCTTCTACCATCAGACTGGCATGCGCTGCGATGATGGATTGGAAACAGAGGAAAACAGCGACACGTTTATAAAGCCAGTCAGCTTGTTCAAGTTAGTCCAGCGGGATGAACACATTCACTCCAATTTTTGCCAGATATCACTTCTAATAAAGAGGTCAGAAAGTGCATTGGCCAGCAGCCAGATCTTGTCAAATTTGTCCCCTCCTTCTTTGCTAGTGAAAAATACCTTGCAGGCACAGCACACCAGGTCTCACTGTTCCTCCCCCAACCTCCTCAACTGCCTTCAGGGCTTTAATGGCCCTTTTTCTAATTTTTGACAATCAAGTCAATATGGGAGTTTGTCCTCTTCTTTATTTTTCTTTGACCTTTGTCTGGAGCCAAGCAGAATTTTTCTGACAACTACCCTTCTAATGAGGGTACCTTGATTATAGGCATTACTGTGATTTCACTCTGAACCGGCATATGACACTGAGCTTTTCTTACCATGATTAGAGCTAGTCTGTTATCACAGTTATAACCATCTCTCAGCAAAGCCATCTGCCTTCCTGGGAAAATCATTCTGAAGGACCACTGTGCACAGTGGATAATCATGGCCACCAACAGCAGTAGCTTGTAAATAAGAAGGACACCTCCTCTTTCTCATTTCCCCCCATTTCATTCAAAACTTAAACATATTTTTTTAAAAAGTCAGAAAATACTGCTATGTAAATATAATTTTTAAATTGAAAGGCTAGAGACCAATCTATTTCAAGTCATTACAAGAAAAACGTTAACAGTTCTGCCTTATCTGCTATATGCATACATGTGTGGCCAGTTGACTGAAATATAACCATCCTCTGACTCAAGACACATGAGGAAACACATGCAAAATGTGGTCAGTTTGCACAAGCATACAGGGACAAAATCAGAAAGGCCAAGGCATAATGTGAAATAAAAGTAGCAGGGAGCTTTAAAGATGGCAATAAATCATTGCGTAATTGCATTAGCAGTAAAAGGAAGAGCAAAGAAAAGGTTGCTCCCCTGCGTGGCAGTGAGGGAAGGATATTGACAGATGATGCTGAGGAGACCTGAGGCTTAATGGTTTTTTTCTTTGCATCTGTCTTCACTGAAATGGTTGACTGCAAGCAGATGACCAGCATAATCAACTACCACCAAAAACAAAAATATCTTCAATATACCAGCAAAAAAAGTAGCTAGAAACTAGTTAAGGTAGTTGAACTTCATCTGACACACACAACTCTCTGAAGCAGCCTCAGACTTTTTCAGCAACCAGGACAACTTTTTGAGGACAGCTAAAATACTAAAAAAGACTAGAAAAAGTCAAATATACCTCAGAGAAGGAGGAGAATTAAAGACTCATGAGTTTAACTTCAATCCCTTCATAGGTAAACTACTGTACACACAGAGGAATGGGACAAGCAGTAGCTACCACAGAGTTATAAAGAACAGATGTGGTCAAGTCAGTCAGATTCCCTTCTAAAACATGTCAAATGGCCTTGCAAACAGAGCAGAAACAGTCCCAGGCTAAGAAAAACAGCTATGGGCTGGCTACAATTGAACCAGACAGCTTCTACAGAGTATCTGGAGAGCAGGACTCAGCAACTCACAGTCACCAGAATGGATAGATTGAGATATTTTCTATGTGTATCATTCTCTGAATTTACTCAGGGTTTTTCATTATTAATTAGGCCACTATTGAATCTGCAGAAAACCGAAATGAAGGAACTTTGGAGGAAAGGATTAACATTTCAAATGTACTTGAAATACAGAGTAGACTTCAAAACTAGAATTAACTTAAATAACAGCAACTAGAAGGTAATTTACATAGTTCAAATAATTAAACAATCAATTAAAAGTAGAGAAAAAATCTGTGAGTTGCTTTTTCAGGAATGGATCTGGAAGTTCTACTGGGTAACAGATATGAGTCAGCAACATCAAGCTGTTTGGGAAAGAAAAAGATAGAGTGGGGACACAACAGTAGTCTACTGACACTGGAGGAAAAGAATAATGTGTTAGGTATTTAACTAAAGCAAGAATAATTGAGATTAGATACTGTGAGCAGGGCAACTTCCTAAACAAAAGGTAGTAGAAGACTGGCATAGGAAGCTGTAGAGTTTATGTCATTATAAACAAAAAAAACCCCCAAACCCAGAATGAAACAAACATCTTGCAGGAATGGCACACCCTGCAGATCCTACATTGAAAAAGTGACAAGGTCTCTCTTAAAGATCTATAATTCTGCACCTAGGTAGAAATTTTACATACATATATTTCCTATGTATTGGCTCTACAACAGCTGAGAAATATAACAGGGACTAAATTCTTTTTTTTAAAGGCTGCCCATCATCTCTAAATTAAAGAAATGTATCTACATAATCAGACAGTCTTAATTTTCTTTCTCCTTCAACAATCACAGCCTATCTGCCAATTAGAATATGTGATAGTACTTACTGTCTCTCTGAAGATCCCCCCTCCTCAAATCAGAAGAGATGCATGAGAATTTCAAAAACGTTTAATGAGCTACAACCCAGGAGGGCTGCAGTTATAAAAAAAAAAAAAAAGGTGAAGGATAAAGGTGATAAGGTGATTACTTTAAGTGCCCTAATATATTAAGAAGAGAATATTATGCTCATTTTTATAAGGAGTTATATTAAAGAAGGCTACTAAAGAAGGCAGCAAAATACAAATGAAGACGTAAAGAAATGAAAAAATGCAGGAGAGAAAGTAAATATTATGCATATGAGCAGGTGAAGTGCAAACACCAATTTGAAATCAAGTGACATTGATGAAACTAAAGGAGACATTAAAATTATTTCCTCTAACCTTGTGGAATCATATATTTCACCCCCATCCTTCCTTATCTCCTGACCTTCTTGATTCACCCTTTGTCTTCCCAAAGTGAAGACACATCCCCCTAGCAGAGTATCTCAAACCTGCTTTCTCAGATGTTGCAGTAAACAAGAGAAAATCCTTGCTTACTTTGAGTTTAAAAATCTGCAAATTATCTTACTTACACTTCAATGGAGCTTTCAGCCTACTTTGCAGTTATCAGTCTGCCACATTTTGGGGTGGAGGGCTTGTCTGCTGTGCTTTTTTTAAAGAATATGTTTCAACCAAAGGAGAAAGTTTCAGGTACATAGACAGTATAGATCCTCTTGTCTCCAAAACAAACACTACCACAACTGAAATTTTCTGTCCTTATTTTCATGTCTGATCCAAGGATCAGTGACCCCAGCAGTGGAGGATCACCCAAATGAGCAACTGGGACTGTTACCCTGCCGGGAAACCATGTTGCATCAAAGATCATTGCTGTCTGAAAGTAAAATGGAAATTAGTTTTCCTTTTGCATAAGAAAATTGAGAAAGTATCAGAAAGGCTGATAGTCACACCTATGACAACAGGTCCCTGATCATCAGATTACCTTAGCTCTAATCTCCTATTTGGTGCTTCTGCTAGACTGAATGATATTTAACTATTGCTGAAACACAACTTATTGCTGAAACACAAGCTCCTGCTTCCATCCCTCCTCACTTTATGAGCTCTGGTTTCCTCCTCCAGGCAGACTTGCTTGGACCACTTCTTCCTGTACATTTTTTTTTCCCCAACTGGAGAACAATTTCAAAAAGCAGCACTGGTGGGTAACATCTGAATTCTGCAGTTAGATGTGTAAGGAGCAGCTGTTCCCGTGTGTGCAAGAAACAAATGAGACAGGCATACCACATATCAGATGGTACCATATATCACACCATGAATCAAATCAGTCATTCCCAGATACTGCAGGCAGCAACTGGAGGCTGAGCTACACACTGTTATCAGTTGGCTGAGCTGAGCCTATCCACCAGCCATGCTCCTCTAGCTGAAGTCTAGTAACAAAAGTGGGTACTCAAATCTGCTGCTAGCTCTATTTCAGGTTCATTGTTCTGTGTTTCTAGAGTACTATGTCTAAAATAGCCTAATCCTGAAGCTGGAAAATGAAACAGTATGAAGTGACAAAAAAATTGCGATGAAAAACCTCACAACAAAGCAAGGATTATGTGAATCTCAAACACTGAAGATGAAAGAAAAGGAAAAGAAAAAAAAAAAAACAAACCAATAAAGAATATAGCTTGTAAGTCAATGTCTTAGCTCATGACCCACAAATTCACACCCACATCTCTGAGGATTCACTTCTAAAACCTTACTGGGTCACAGTACTGAGAGCACAAATCTATAGTGTGGCCAGAAACAGAGCCAGGTGCCTCATAACTCTTAAATGGTTTGTTCTAGTAACTGGTTACAAAATAAAGGTTTTAGCTGTGGTGTGGAGGGAGGATCGATCTGCCTGTTACGAATGTATCATTAGGTGTCTTTCTGGCTAGTCAAATACTTGCTGCTGTATTTAAGAATTAGAAAAAGGAGTAGGATTAGGGCCTTGTTTTACTGTCAAACAGACTCCTGTAGTGCAGTGTGGAAAACCTGATAGGCTTTGAGTTCTGTTCAATTCAGCAACAGTAAGCTCAGTAAGTTAGTAACTGTGGTACAGCTTGTTTAATTCTGAAATAAGTCTTTGCTACAGTAACTCTGCCGCTAAAGAAGAGTTCATATGACATCAGAGGATATGCTGCTGCCTTACCCTGAAGATCTTGGCATTCTAAAGTCAAACATTTTTGTTCAAATAAGAGCTGATATGTGTAAGAGAGCACTGAATTTTTATGATCTGCAAGAAACCTTAAACTAGTTTGTAACACAGAATATTAAAAAGACCACCTAAATTATGTTTTTTCAATATACTGCAAGGGACTTAGCCAGACCTTGCCCAGTGCAATGTGTTGAATCACTAGAGAGAAATAAAAGAGAAAATATTTAGCATGATGTCTTAAAATCTCTATACTTACAGTATGTAGCTAGAGAATATGTGGTGTTTTGTTTAAAAAACTACTCCAGAAACTAATTAACAACTAACTTCGTATTCTACAAAGGCTTCAATTTACATATAAAGTCAGTATTTTTATGAGTGGAACTGGCCTGAAATGTTTTTACAAAGCTCAATATTCTCATGCTTCACTTCTGTGTTCTCTTCCAAAAATTATTGCCATTGATTTTTTTTTCATATCCTGCACCCTCATCCATTATGTAAAAAACTACTGCCAAAAACAATGCTACAAATCTCAACGAAACTGAGACAAGCAGTCCCCATCACAAAATAAGTGAGAATGAGAAACATATTGTTCTGATTTTCTGATCACCGAGGAATTTTTCCTCTCCTCTGTTATGGGATGGGAAGAAGGTGAAAGTTTTAAAAGAAAACTTTACAAATTACTTATATTCCGAATGTTTGCAGTAATAATCATTTTAGGGGTAACAGTTTTTTCTGAAAGCTGTTAAGTGGCATCAAAATTCAGCAGAAGCAAAAGTAAAGCTGAACCTTTGAGTTACTTCAAAAACACAGATAACTCTTAGGCAATGTAAGAAACAAAAATCCTTTCCTTATCACAGTATGTTGTCTTTTTTTTCCTTAAAGTAAGATGAAACTGCTCGATGAAAATATTTTGCTTAAGGGGGGAAAAAGTTGGGGTTTTCCAATAAAAATATTATGGTCTCTCTGGGAAATCTGGAAAGACACCAAGAGTGTCCTGCTGTTCAGCCCCCTATTCCATCTGATACTTTAACAGTTCCAGATGGCCTTTACTACAGGATGACCTCCCCTCTATTCTTTTATTATGACCTTTGGGTCACAAATTATCTGTAGGATGCTGCTGTCATTCTGTAAGACACTGCTGTACTCTTTCATCTTAAGAATAAAGATGCTTAACATTAAAACTCATCTTTGTTAGGCTGACCTTCCAATGATGATCAAACCAGACAGTTATTCCAATCAATGTCATTGCTGCAGAAAATATGTCTCATTTTTTGCAACACTGACATTAAGAAACTAAGGCATGGTTTTAAATCAAATCACTTTTGCAATCCTACTTGGCTAGAGAGCATAGCCTGTTATACTCATTTAAAATACCAAAAATATTGCTGCAACAGTTTTGATGAGTTACATTGATTAGAAGGATCTGGTGGGTTTGTTTTTTGTAAATTATTGATGTGGTTTTCATTCAAATGTCATTGATAGGAGGTAATAAAACTTTATGTATGTTTTATCAATTATTTGTCTTTCTCTATCATCACTAACAGAACACATTGAACTTACAGAGGAAAATATAATAAATAGTCCCAATGTACTAAATAAAGTAATAAGGTTAATTTCTTTCCTGCTGTCAGTAAATTCATGTTAGCAGTCTCTCGTCAGCTTGACATCAATTAATGATTTTAATTCCAGACTCTTGTCACAGTACTCACCACCCTTTCGTCTAATTAAAATGGATGATGCATGATGAAGGGAAAACACAAGACTTCTGTTCTTGTTGTAACATTCCTATTCATTAGTATACTTTTACAACAAAGGGCTTGTGGCTTTAATGGTAGTAGAAAAGGACGAAGAGAAGTTTATTACATGTTAGAGATAAAGACCCATATACCCTTAGGAAAATATAATACAGGAAGCATTTTATGGAATAACCAAATCCTTCAGGGAAAAAAACAAAAAAAACCCCAAAAAAACAAAAGAAAAAACAAAGAGTGTTATTTTTAACTACTAATGAACAGGCAGAATGTTTCCCTCTAAATTTAGGGGAAAAAACCGCGTGAACGACACCCACTCTACTCGCAGCCTTGTTTACATCCGCACAAAAAAAGTGCTGTCAGCCTCTTGCCTGAGCTCCAAAAGTGTCACTAAAGGCGGCGGTGCGGGGCAGGCGCCCGTCCCGCCCCC